>CM029376.1:20146938-20151938 GCA_017165825.1 Hepsetus odoe
TGAGGCATACCTAACATATTGGAGCCATAGCTGCTGTTGATTTGCTCCGGTTTGTTTTTGGTTTGTCGAGCAACTCTTAGTAGCCTCTAAAATCACATTCCCTCTGTTACTAAACACACTAATGTGTACATGTTTGAGTCAAGGAGTTGTGCTTGCTGCATGCACCGGGAGGGGGTTCCCATTACATAATTCATGTGAGTAATACGGAGCTTTGGGCATGTGATTCAGTAGCCTTTATCCAAACTGTTAAATAAAACATTAAATGATTGAATGAAGGACCGTGTTTCAATTCCTCACTCTCAAACCTTACATGTCAGCGTTGTAGTAGTGTGCCAGATCATTTCTAATGAACAAATAATGATAATATAATATAATAACAAATAATAAACATCCAGTATATTACTCTTTTCATTGCAAAAAAAAGCCACCCCAACAATAGACAGCTTTTAAAATATGCACCTTTCTTAAGCACTCCTCTTCTTTTAAATGTTTTCTCTGATTTCTCTAAAACAGATTTAAACTATCAGCTCTAATGCTCCTTACTTAGTTGGTGGGGGTGTGTTTAAGCAGCGAGGTGCTTCAAAAGTGTAAGGGCAATGGGCCTCCAGAACTTGGGGAAACACTGGAGTTGAGAGTGATTGACATTTTTTGTGTGTTTGCTTATTTATTGCTAGTTTCTATTAAACAGGCCATTTCAGATTCATAGCTAAACATCAAACATGCAATTTATGAGGTTAAAGTAAAACTTTATTTTATCAGGTGGTATGCAAGCAAAATTCTGGTATTTTTTCTTGTCTCTTTTGTTTAATGATTTTCTTAAACCTGTTCTAAACTAACCACCATCCTGCATTACTGTCAATTTGAAATTACTCCACACTACAGGCTGAAACCATTGTATGTGAGCTCTTCCAGAACACATCTCGTCATGCCCCTCTTTTCTGACATAAGTGAAAACAGCTTCCACAAAAGCAATCGCAGGCTGGAGATGTGCGGAGATCGATAGAGCAGTGGAATAGCACTCCAGGATGCAGTTGTAGGCAAACACAAACAGTACTCCACAGCAAAGGATTTGAAGTGATAAGATACGGTGCATGTTCAGTTTTGCCAAGCTGCATCATTATATTTTTGCTCTTACACGGCTAACAAGCCTCACACAAAAAGGCCTGTGGTGTAAAAATGCCGTTATGGGGCAAATATAGCACAGGACTTTGTAAACCCTGAGAACAACATGCCTAAAGCAAAGTGTTTCAGGGACATTGTTAGAATTACGGTCTGGAGAGGCCATAAATAGTCCCCTGGATTTGGTTCCAGCTGCTTGGAAATCTCAGCTTTTGGTTTAAGCAAATTAGAAAAAAGAGAGTTGGAAAAAAATCCTTACCCTGACCAAAATTACCCACCTTTGTTCAGGGATGCTCTTACCTCTTCGTAGTGGACGGGTAACAGAAGTGAAAAAAATTGGATCAAATAAATCATGGTCATTGATCTCTTCCAAACCCCCATCATCTGAGGTTTTGTGAGATATTGGTCAAATTCTATTTGAGAACTCTATTTGATTAGTAATCTGTAAAATCAAGTACTCTTTTAACATGTGTAACATTTAATTTAATAATATTGGTTTGAATTTTACCTTAAAACTGAATATCACTCCGACCCTGAAAACTGCCAGAATAGTTTGGCTAGATGTATGTCTTGGCTACAAACCAGAGCACATGCACTAAAAGTGGCTGATAATTTAATTGGGCAGTCACCGGAACAAGTAACATGCTTCATTTTCACTTAGATGTAGTCTTATCAAATTCATCAATGTGGGCTTGTCATAATGGAGAGGAAAGCCCCCTCACAGCTAGCACAACTTTTCAACTAATTCTCAAGCAATGATAGAATTGCTTAGCATTTGCTGTTAAGAATGACCAAGATCTTTTGTCTCACAGGGACAAAAAAGACACTGATGTTACTTCCCTAATCTTGGCCAAAATGATTTAATTAATATGCAAATTAACTTTATCAACAGTGCCAGAAAACAGTCATGTAGCAGTGAGCATCCTTACCGATCTAAAAAGAGCTGGAAGTAGTGCCGTGTTGGATGGATGATTGTGACCTACAACAGTTCTTTAGAACATACATTTTAATAAAGACTCTTTTTGTAAAGGAAATACAATGCAAACAGGATTTTAGTGGAGACATCATGAGCTTTTAAAACCACCTCACCTGGGGAGAAATACAGATATTAGATAGATAGATAGATAGATAGATAGATAGATAGATAGATAGATAGATAGATAGATAGATAGATGAGAAGATAGATAGGAAGAGTGATAGACAGATAGATAGATAGATAGATAGACAGACAGATGAATAGATAGATAGATAGATAGACTAAGATGATGAATGAACGAACGAACAGACAGATAGAATGAGATAGACAGACAGACAGACAGACAGATAGATAGATAGATAGATAGATGAATGAATGAATGAACAGACAGACAGATAGAGAGATGAATGAACAGACGAACCAGATAGATATAGATAGATGAAATAGATAGTATATAGATAGATGAATGAATGAACGAAACGAACAGACAGGCAGACAGACAGACAGACAGACAGACAGATGAATGAGTAGATAGATGAATGAATGAATGAGTAGATAGATGAATGAGCAGACAGATAGATAGATAGATAGATAGACAGACAGGCAGACCAGACAGACAGACGAACAGTAGAGATGAATGGGCAGACAGACAGACAGACAGACAGATAGATAGATAGATAGATAGATGAATGAACTTGAACAGACAGATAGAGAGATAAGATAGATAGATAGATAGATAGATAGATAGATAGATGATAGATAGATAGATAGATAGACAGGCAGACAGACAGGCAGACAGACAGACAGACAGACAGATAGATAGATATAGATGAATAGATAGATAGATAGATGAATGAACAGACAGACAGACAGACAGATAGATAGATAGATAGATATAGATGGAATAGATAGACAGACAGACAGACAGACAGACAGACAGACAGATAAGATAGATAGATAGATAGATAGATAGATAGATAGATAGAAAGGCATACAAGACAGACAGACCAGACAGACCAGATAGATAGATAGATAGATAGATAGATGGATAGATAGATAGATAGATAGATAGATAGATAGATAGATAGATAGATAGATAGATAGATAGGTGAATATGGATGGATAGATGGATAGGTAGGTGGGTAGATAGATAGATAGATAGATGAATGAATGAATAGATAGATAGATAGATAGATAGATAGATGAATAGATAGATAGATAGATAGATAGATAGATGAACAAACCTCTATCTTGACATAACCTAAACAGAGAAACCAAAAGCTGTCAGTTGATATATATGTGTTTCAGTCTAGCGAGGTCAAATATTTCCACATTCTGACAGCTTCAGGGTTTCAAGTAGCCTAAGGTGACTCATAGTTTTCTGTCTGTGTGTGAACATGACCAACCTCTCTTAAATTCAAAATTAAGCAAACTCTCCAAGGTGCTCTCAGATCAGTGGTTCATTCTGTGGTCTGATTCATTTCAGCATTGTGAATACAGAAGGACCACTTCCACTTTCGTCTAACGGCTGTTGTGGCTCGCAGTACATGTGCAGCCTGTCTTCCAGAACTAAGCAGGAAAAACCAGCTCCTCAGGAGAATGGCTCATGGGTTTATGGGATGTGGGAAAGAGACCACCAGTGCAAGCATTTTAAGCCATAAGCAAGTCATTGTGTTTTTACAGGGGCCAAGGGATGATTAACCTAACACATACAAAATACACAAAAAAGAAAAAAAATACAGTATTTTCAGCATAAAGTGCAATAAAAAGTAGTAGATCAAAAATAAATTAGTGTGAAAAAAGTTTTCCACAGCTTCGTTCCTCAGCCAGTGTCTTTTAGGATGAACCTGACAAATTTCCATTGGTTTAGCGTTAACCAGGCAGAGTCTGAGTTCTAATAAAGTGGAACAAGTGGATCAGCAGAAAGAGGACCAGAATAAAGAACTGGTCTATATCACCAATGCGAAACGAATCTCTCCTTGTTGTCTAGAAATACTACTACTGTTGTTTTAGTCTAATAGAAATTGTAATGAATAACAAACTCTTACAATAAACTGCAATAGTTTTAGTTTGTTCTGAGTTTCCATTTAAATGCATTGCTCCCAAACTGAAACACACATTAAAAATGCCTCACAGTATTTAACTACATCTTCCAGGTTTACATACATTGAATAAGAATGAATAAGGATGAATTTATAGCATTCTTTTAAATGTACAGTACTGTGTAAAAGTTTTAGGCAAGTGTGAAAAAAATGCTGTAAATAGAATGCTTTAAAAAATGGAAGTGTTGATCATTTATTGTCATCAATCAACAAAATGCAGTGAGCAAACAAAAGAGAAATCTAAATCAAATCAATATCTGGTGCTTGATACACCTTTGCCTTCAAAACAGCATCAGTTCTTCTACGTGCACCTGCACACAGTTTTGTGAACTCATTGGTAGATTGATTTCCAAACATGACTGTGTTTCATTCTCCGTGTGACATTGATGATCATCAGTACCTGTTTGGTAGAACTGGTTGATCAGACACCGACTATAATCCTACACAATCCCTGACTTTGTGATAGTGTACCTAGAAGAACTGATGCTGGTTTGAAGGCAAGGTAGCAACGCAAATATTGATCTGATTTAGATTTTCTTTTGTTCACTCTTTGCATTTTGTAAATTGATAAAAATAAACAATCATTATTTATATTTCTGAAAGCATTCTTTGTTTGTGACCTGCGCCTATAAAACTTTACACAGCTACTATAAGCTATTTTGACAAAGTCTGAGATAGGCAGTTCCTTGTTGAAGCTGAATGAGATTTTAGCTGGCAACAAGCAGTTGCTGCCAAATTCTACAGGCTTAGAATGACTTAATTTATTTGAGTTTAAGCAGCAAAATCTGCGTTGATTTCTAATT
>CM029376.1:20154438-20199438 GCA_017165825.1 Hepsetus odoe
CTTCAGAACCCAAAAATAAAAGAAAAAAAGATATTCTTGCGTTCAGTGTTGCTTTGAGTTGCCACATTGCTGCTTATTAATCATTCTATCAGTGCAGAAAGTTCTGTGCTGCACCTTCGCAGGTAATTAATCATTCTGTCAAAGAGCCGGGCTTGTAATTCCACAGCGCGTTCGTTTAAAAGGCGTATATTTAGCAGCATTTCTGGCTCGGCCACTGCACCGTTTCTGTGCACAGCAGCTGTAGATGTGAGCCAGAGCTATAGGCTCAGTGTAATTATTCACATGGCGTTGAGTCCCAGGGGAAGCTGGTCTGCATGGCACACGTGGAATTACCCACCTTCCCCGTGCACACATCCCCACCCCTCCTTTCACCCAGCCAAGCAGCCACAGCTTCTGGTAGCAGTGTGGAGGTCATGTCCTCATGATGCAGCTTTGACAATATGCCTGGAGTATGTTACTAATTCAGTCTTCGTGCTGCCCCATCCCTCTGTCTCTACCCCATCTCTCTCTCTCTCTCTCTCTCTCTCTCCCTCTCTCTCTCTCTCTCTCTCTCTCTCTCTTTCAGTTGCCCAATGCCTTCGTATAATGTGCCCTCACAGCCACTAGGGACTGAGCTAAGACTGCACACTCTTTTTTTTTTAAATGCAATTTGCCTGGCTATGAATCTGTGGCTGCAGTGACAGCTTCATCCCGAAGCTGTCACTCTGAAGTGCAGAATGTCTGAACCCACATGGTGTGAGTTAGTGGGTCCTATTTGAATTGGAAAATGGTTTTCATCATGACCCTGGGGTGAGAATGGGAAGAACAGTCCTGGGCGGAGTGTAAAAATTCTTCAGAAATTTCCAAATTTAGTTATGGAATTTAGGTTTGTTTGACTTTTTCTTAAGGTGTCCATGTGTGGCTCTTTTGCACATTATTGTTGTCCATGTCTACCTGTGATGTTAATCTAGTGCCACAAACAGTCATGATGTATTTCGACAGGGTTATTTTATAAGCTCTCTTTATATCTTACCTCTAAACAGATTCATTTTGATTCTTTGAGACCAATGTACGTAAATGCTCTCAGCGTCCATCCTGTGTCGTGCCTTGTCCTTTTCAATCCCAGAATGCTTTGATAAAAAGGGCTTGGTTAAGACACTGAATAAGTGGATCTTTATAAATGCTCATTTTCTTTTATCAAAAAAAGAAAAATAAACAAACATGGAATTTATTTTATGCTGGTTTTGCAGGTTAATTTCAAAATGCACATGATATTAGCATGACAGGTGTACTGTAGATAAAATAGCCTTCATGATTTCCCTCTTTTGTTAAATCTTTTGTCTTTTCTTTTTTTTTAAATATGAGGTTTGGGTTTTCGCTGAAAAACAAATTGCTTTAAATTGTCTTGATTCAAATGCACTAATTGGTTCCACATGGAGGAACTATATGAAAACAACAGAATACGTACGGTATCTTTGTCTCTTTTGGCAAGAACTATGTTACTGTAACAACAGTCATTCATGTGGAACCGACACACTTTTGAATCCAGAGTAGGCAAATAACTATGAACGCGTTCTGGCCAAAAAACAGTCACACTCTGTATTCTTTTCCATCAGCTTGGACACATAATGTTGCTGAATCTGCACCTGAGCAACTGAACAACTCCAGTTCATAAAACTGAGGAAAACCTGAATGGTGGGCACTAAGCATGATGGGTGCACTACTTCATCCACTTTTCTTCTTACCCTGAGGCTCCCATCACTCTGGAACAGGGTAAATCTGCTCTCATCAGACCACATGACCTTTTTCCTTTGTTCCAGTATCTAATCTTTATGCTTCATAGCAAAGTAAAGCCTTTCATCCAGTTAACCTCACTGATAAGTGGTTTTCTGAAGGTTACACAGCTGTTTCGTGCCTAAAGCTTTGCTATCACTATTAAATATAATCCTGAACTCCACTGCTGGTTTGTTTTTTAATTATTTGATTTCACTGAAAGTGTAAGTGGCCTCAGATTATGATCATTTCAAACACATTTAATACAGTTCTTAACCCAGTTTTAGTACCTTCAGCAATCCCCACAGCTGATTTCTTTGATTGATATAAGTCAGTAATGTGCCCCTTTTTCCATGACCATTTTACATTTACATTTTACATTTACATTTACGGCATTTAGCAGACACTCTTATCCAGAGCGACTTCCATGTCCTAATTACAGGGACAGTCCCCCTGGAGCAACTCAGGGTTAAGGGTCTTGCTCAGGGACCCAGTGGTGGTAGTGCTAGAGGTAGGATTCGAACCTTGAGCATAGGCAAGTATCCTACCACTGGACCACCGCCACCCTGCAGGATATTGTCTTCCAACATCTAAGAGATGAGAAGTTACTCGCTGCATTAATAAGGTTTACAGAAGTTGGTACACATTGATCACTGTAGGACTGCAGTCTTTATCCAATGGAAGGCTCTTGTCTGTGTGCTTAGCTAAATCCGGGTGGGGACTTTTTTAAGGTCAGGCAGTGTATTTTCTCAGACTGACCGGAGTGATATATAAATGATGTGAAGTCTCCACCATGGCTGGCAATGACATTAATTCACTGTGTAGATCGGAATGCTATGCTGACTATAACACTAGTGTGAAGAACCGTGTTTCAGGACTTGTGTGAGATATAATTAAGGAACACAGGAAGGAATACAAAGCATTGGAAGAGCTCTTTCATGCTCCTCCAGTGTTTATTTCTCATTATATTTGAATACAGCAGGAGGATCGACCACCCATATAGCCAAATGTTGAGGGTTCTGTGGATTTCGCAGAAGTGATGTATGATTGTTAATTAAGGAAATGCATCTCTGTTTCCACTTCTGGGGAAAAAAAGAAGCAAGAATTGCTTGTGAGATGTTTATGCACTGATGCTGGGTTGCACACACACACAAACACACACATACACACATGCACTAAAACAAAACAGCCTTACATACAGTGTTAGTTGCAAACTTTCTTCTTTTATCTTTTCATCCATGTGTTTTCATTAGTTTCAGCTGTACTTTCTGTGCATCACTACATCTGAAATACTGCAACAGTCTACAGATTATTATTTGCGATTGTATCTTTGCAGATGGATTACTGCATGCACCAAAGATTTTAATGTATCCTCCGCTTGCCTTCAGGCAATAAGTATAAATCATCTACGATCAATAGCCTCCATTTGCAGTCTCTCACACTGCAGCAGATCAGTAAGTAAATGCTCCTCTGCTATGAAGAGTTAAGGCTGTAGGTTTTGCACAGACGGTGGCCATTTTAATTGAAGGTTAAACACTAGCGCTAGCTGTCTCTCCCTGCTGACCTGAGCCTCAGAGTGGGGACTGGAAAAACGAGCGCTCTACTTTCTACTTTATTTTGGTACCACTGCAGTTGCCTAATATTTTCAATGTAACTCCCTCTTACTCTTACTCCAGTGATCGCAGCACTGCATTTTTAGCCTCTGATTGCATATTTAGTTCCTTTGCAGGAGCTGCAGTTCTTTTTTTCTTTTTCTGGAACAAAATTCCTAGGATTATTCAATAGACGTTGACCTGCAAACTCAATGCTTTATTGCTGCCATGGTAAATTTCATATCCCTCAAATAACTATGTTATTGAAAAGTTCAACATTTTTTAAATATATGTCAATGTAAAATGTGTTATTTTGGACCAGTAGTATTGTTCCATTCATTATGATTTGCTTCTGTTACTTAAAGGGCAGCTAGCATTTTGAATGGTCAAGGTTTTGGCAGTAATATAACAACACATGAAGATCAGTTATTCTGAATGATACGCTCATAGCAGCACAGCACACACCAACGTATCACTACCCTGTTCGTGTCGCTGCTGTCCTGAAAATGGTCTGACACCAAAATAATTTCTGGGAATACACAGTAATGGTCATCTCAACACATGGGCTACAGTCTGATTCAGTGTTTCTGATCAAATGGGGGTTGATGCAAGATAGCTGTCCTGAATAAGCAGACAGCTTATTCCCAGCTGTAACATGTGCCATAAATATCTGCACAAAGGTATGAGTCCTTCTCCATGAGCAATATTCTATTAACACACGTCTCTGTTGCCATTTCCATCCATCTAGAAGAAAATTCTCTTTTTATTTCCAAAAAAATGTGAAATGTGGACAAAGGACCTAATATTCCACACGATACACTCAACACAGCAAGTAAACAACAGCACAGCAGCTCCAATTGTGCACATTATCATTAAAAAGGATGGCAGATAGGTGCCACATTAATTACTCATGTTTTTTATTCCATAAAGCAAAGAGACTGTTTTTTTTTTTTTGAGAAACAATCGTTCACAAGCTTGTTTTTCTCCCCTCTACTCCCCCCTCTACTACGTCTACTTATTTATTCAGAGTTTAGGTTTAAATAATAGGTTTATTATTCAAACATTTCCTAAAGTTGGTTTCAGCTTGCCATTTTGAATTGCTTTTAAATTGCTTTTAAGTTTTTCTCTTGTTTCAAAAGAAAACCATTCAACCATCCCTGAATTCCTCTAATGGCTGAGTAGTGAATTGCCTTGAAGTAGGTTTCACATGATATACAGAGAAATTTTTTCCAAAGGGTGAAATGATGTAACAGACATTTTTAAGGGCTCACTCACTTTAATTCCAGCTCAGAGTTTCCCTCTTAAAGGATCTTCCAGCCAACTTGAATAGTTTTTTGAAAACACAATTTTATTATGTAGGCATGAACCACTTAGCATGAGCCACATCATTGTGCAAACTTTGAGATGGATGGATATATAACTCAGCCATGAGCCTTTTTGCTTTTAAAATAAGTGCAAATTGTAATACAGCATTTAGTTATGTGTTTGTTTAACCTTGTCCAGTTCTGTCTGCATGAAAGCTCAGTATTCACTGGTGTGATTTATCAGTGCTTCTCAGAATGCTTCTATCCTATTTCTGAGGACACCAATGAGAATTTTAATATCTAGCTCAAACAATATTTGTTTTGTGTATTTATTTATGCCTGTCCAAAATCCAGCCACTAGGGATGAAAAGTCACAAGTCATTTCTTCATGCTGGTCCCAAGCCAGGATAAATGGGGAGGGTTACATGAGGCATCCGGTGTGAAAGTTTCGCATTGAATGAATCTGACTTGTCTATATGTCTATATGAGCATTTGCATACAACAAGTGACTCTGTTTGTGGTGTGAGCACAGAAAGGGCTTTTTTCTCCTCACCCTGCCATGCAGATGTTCTTTGTGCAAACTGTGCTGAATTGTAGAACGATATACAGATACACCATCTGCAGCAAGATGTTCTTGCAGGTCTTTGGAGGTGATCTGTGGGTTATTTGTAATCATTCTCACAATCCTGCGCATATGCCGCTCCTGTATTTTTCTTGGCCTGCCAGACCTGGTTTTAATAGCAACTGTGCCTGTGGCCTTCCATTTCCTGATTACATTCCTTACAGTTGAAATGGACAGTTTAAACCTCTGAGAGAGCTTTTTGTAGACTTCAACTAAACCATGATACTGAACAATCTTTGTTTTCAGATCTTTTGAGAGTTGCTTTGAGGATCCCATGCTGTCACTCTTCAGAGGAGAGTCAAAGGGAAGCACAGCTTGCAGTTGACCACCTTAAATACCTTTTCTCATGATTGAACACACCTGTCTATGAAGATAAAGGCTTACTAAGCTAATCTGATCAATTTGGTGTTGCAAGTAATCAGTTTTGAGCAGTTACATGCATTAAAATCAGCAAAATTACAAGGGTACCCAAATTTGCACAGGCAGATTTTCACATTTGATTTAATTTAACTAAATATTGTTTCACTAAAAATCTTTGTTCAGAAAACACCCCAGTACTCAGATGTTCCTGGGAAATGAAAGACATACCACTGTTATCTTTTTTGTTGAAAGTAAATTATTATGCAGGTTGAGAGGGGTTCCCAGACTTTTTCATATGGCTGTATGTATGAGGGCAGTCTGACAATGGTGAGGTCTGCAGTAGGAGTGACGGATGCATTTAAAGATGTGGGATTACATCAGGGATCAATGCTAAGCCCATTCTTGTTGACTGTCCAACTGTTATTTTTGCCAAATTGACTGCGTTTTATAAATAAGGATAAATGTTTAATTGTCACAGGCTGAAAGTGCCTAATGACCCACCACAGTGGGTTTAGGAGAAGAGCTTCAGAACAGCATCCAGCATCATCACTACATTAATCACCACTCTGATCTGCTGGAGTCAGCCGCACCTGTTTCTTCACTGCTTCCTGCCTTAAGTTTGATTTTTCTGCTTGAATGAACCACATGTAGGTCACAGCAGGGCATAAAAATAAAAAATAACTCTTAAATCGGCCAGGTACAGGGACTGGACTGAAAACGAAAGCCAAAAACGTTGTCCTTCAGGAAACCTAAACTATTCCTTAGCATTATTCTTAAAAAGAAGAAATGAGGGGTGGCTCAAGACTTTTGCACCTCATTTATAGGCCAAAACATTTTTTTTTAATGAAAAAATGCTTTGTGCTTTGTGGAAATACTTCACATAGTGACGTTCATATCATACAAAATCCTAAGTAAATAGTATATGCAAACATAATCATGACATAATCAGATTATTGCGATTATTATAATTATCATCATCATAATCTTTACCTTCAACTGATTTCATGATGCTTGAGTCATGGGCATGATTTTCTCAGTCATTCTAAGTGCACTGAAATATGTAGTGTTTTTTATTGTCGGTAGACCACTATAGTCAAACATCCAATGAACAAATGATTTATTCATCACCTTCTATCCAACTCTTTATCTTGCTTAGTATAAATGGGCTGTTACCTTTACTGTACCTTTAAGAATAATTTGGTATACGCAAAGGAGCTATGATTTTATAACTGGCTCATGAAGATGTTCGTTTGGGGCTAAACTGCTGAAAGTTGATTAGATGTACAGTACTGTGCAAAAGTTTTAGGCAGGTGCGAAAAAATGCTGTAAACAAAGAATGCTTTCAGAAATATAAATAATGATTGTTTATTTTTATTAATTGACAAAATGCAAAGTGAGCGAACAAAAGAAAAATCTAAATCAAATCAATATTTGGTCTTAATACCTTTTGCCTTCAAACCAGCATCAGTTCTTCTAGGTACACTTGCACAAAGTCAGGGATTTTGTAGGATTATAGTCGGTGTCTGATCAACCAGTTTTACCGAACAGGTGCTGATGATCATCAATGTCACACGGAGGTTGAAACACAGTCATGTTTGGAACAACCTACCAACCTGGTTTTGTAGCTTAGTTTTTACTGAGAGACTGGATGGACTGACAGAGAAAAGAATGTCAAGAAGTATCAAAGTAAGTTTTTTTTATCATAGTTTACAAAGTATCTGCGAAATTCTAAGATCAGTTAAATCCTTTCCCCTATAACAGCTAAAAGGGAACCTTTATTTTTAAAGTTAGTAGTTGATAAATGTGTGTGCCCATGTGTGCTGTAGTGTAGCCCAATGGCAGATTGCTGCATGCTCCCACATGACTGGACTAATGAAGAAAATGGAGCGAGGACTGAGCTTCTGGAAAAAGCTGAGGTTCCACCACCGTGGTTCTCCTAATCTCTCTGGTATTACTTTTCAAAAAAGCGCAACAACAACCTTTAAAGGCATCCCCAGCTCAGCAGGCCTCAGCTGCAGCCCAGCCTCGCTCGCTCGTTCTCGCTCTCCTCAATGACAAGCCATCTGGCAGCAGCCGAGCATTTTTAATGGCTTCATTATAGAATGGGGATGATGCTTCGGCTGCACAAGCTGTGATGGCGAGGACTGCTCTTGTGCCCATAAAACAAACAGGGCAATGCCAGCTATAAGTCAGAGCAGGCATGGCTGCGCTAATGATAAAGGCCAGGTAAAAGAGGGAAAGTAATTTTTCATTAACACGGGTGCAGGCGGCCATTTGGAAGCAGTTTGAGAGGGTATAGTGCTTCCTGTATATTACACAGGCTAATGCTCCAGTGGGAGTATTGCCACAGAGCAGTGTGGCGCATGCCGTGCTATCATTCATAACTCTATTTAGGCTGGCACTAACCCATTCAAGCTCTACCTCCAACAAGGCAACAAGGCATCAATGTATTCCCCAGGCAGTTTCAGACAATAGGGCTACAATACGAGCGTAGAGAAAAGAGTGTGTGCACTTTTAGGTGCATTGTACCAGAGCTAAAGGTTTATCCAACATGTTTTGTGTGCAATTTTACATTCTAGTGACAAGTTTTTGAAGGGAAATAAAAGAAAACAAAAACTCCTGGTGTTACATAAACTATAAACATGCTTACAGATGCATTTGCAAGGTACCACCTGGGGCTCCTGCTTTATTTTCCCCATTCATTTCTGTTTCTGAATACAGCCAAAGAGTGGCCAAAAGTTTTGAGATTGACACAATTATTGGTTTTCACAAAGTTTGCTGCTTCAGTGTTTTTAAATCTTTTTCTCAGATGTTTCTATGGTAACTGAAGTTCAATTGCAAGCATTTCATAAGGCTTTTATTGACGATTACATTAAGCTTTTGCAAAGAGTCAGTATTTGTAGTGTTGGTGGTTTTTCAAGACCTCTGCGATTCACCCTGGCATCCTGTCAATCAACTTCTGGACCAAATCCTGATGGCGGTTCATTCTTGCATAATCAATGCTTGGACTTTGTTAGAATTTGTGGGTTTTTGTTTGTGCACCCGATTCTTGAGGATGGACCGTAAGTTCTTAATGGGATATAGGTCTGGGGAATTTCCTGGCCATGGACCTAAACTTTTGATGTTTTGTTCCTCAAGTCCCTTAATTGTGACTTTTTCCTTGTGGCACGGTGCTCCATCGTTCTGGAAAAGGCATTGTTCTTCACCAAACTGTTCTTGGATGTTTGGGAGAAGTGGCTGGAGAATTTGGATGCTTTGGTGCCCTTTATTGATGGATGTGTTGTTCAGCATAATTGTGAATGAACCACTCCCTTTTGAATGGTCTCAAGATGCTTTACTGTTGGCATGATACAGGAGTGATGGAAGCACTCACCTTCTCTTCTCTAAACAATTTTTTTTTCTGGATTCCCCAAGCAATCAGAAAGGGGATTCATCAGAGAAAAAGACTTTATCCCAGTCCTCAGCAGTACAATCCCTGTACCGTTTGCAGAATATCAGTTTATCTTGCAGAGAAGGGGCTTCTTTGCTGCCCTTCTTGACACCAGACCATCCTCCTAAAGTCGTCACCTCACAGTGCGTACAGATGCACTCACAACTGCCTGCTGCCATTCCTGAGCAAGCGCTATAATGCTGGCTAGCCAATCCTGCAGATGAATCAACTTTAGGAGACAGTCTTTGCACCTGCTGGACTTCCTTGGGTGCCCTGAAGCCGTGTTCACAACAGTTGAATCTGTCTCCTTGAGGTTCTTGATGATCTGATAAATGGTTGATTTAGGTGCAATCTTACTAATCTCTTTTTGTGCAAAGCAATGATGACATGCTTCCTTGCAGGTAAATGCAAATGTAGTAGTAACAGTTGTAGCCTTTCTGTTCCTGAACATCCCATAGATGCAGAATTTGGATGCCAGGGAAATACATGTAGGTTTTGTGCATTGTGTATAATCCTGTTGAAAGAGGAAACAGCCATTGGGAAATGCCATTGCCAAATATTTGTATACCTGATCCAGAGTGATGTTTAGTTAGGTGGCACATATCAAACTGATGTTCAATGAATGCCCGAACCAAGGGATTCCCAGCAGAATCATCCATAGAGCATCACACTCCCTCCACCGGCTTGTCTTCTTCGCAATACATCCTGATTTATCTTTTTTTTCTCTCAGGTACACAGCACACTCATACCTGTCTGTCCACAGATATAAAATCCCCATACTCAGAAGTAGGCAATGCAGCATAAAAAATGTATGTGACTTCTTTCACAGTGCTTCTGCTCACCTCACACACTCATAGTGTACATACATATATATATATATATATATATACATATATATATATATATATATATATATATATATATATACAGTACTGTGCAAAAGTTTTAGGCGAGTGTGAAAAAATGCTGTAAACAAAGAATGCTTTCAGAAATATAAATTATGATTGTTTATTTTTTTATCAATTTACAAAATGCAATATTTGTACTACCTTTTGCCTTCAAACCAGCATCAATTCTTCTAGGTACACTTGCACAAAGTCAGGGATTGTGTAGGATTCTAGTCGGTGTGTGATCAACCAATTTTGCCAAACAGGTGCTGATGATCATCAATGTCACACGGAGGTTGAAACACAGTCATGTTTGGAACAACCGACCAGCCGAGTTCCTTCAAAAACTGTGTGCAAGTGTACCTAGAAGAACTGATGCTGTTTTGAAGGCAAAGGGTGGTCACACCAAATATTGATTTGATTTAGATTTCTCTTTTGTTCATTCACTTTGCATTTTGTAAATTGATAAAAAATAAACAATCATTATTTATATTTCTGAAAGCATTATTTGTTCACAGCTTTTTTCCACACCTGCCTAAAACCTTTGCACAGTACTGTATATATATAAAAAAATAAAGGATTATATTAAGAATCATATTGTCTTTCTTTGCTGGACTTTTTTCTGAGAAAGGTAGAGGGAAAGTGAGAGAAAGACAGGCAGAGGAAAAGTGAAAGCCTGGCAGAGTGAGGGGATGCAGTATGGCTATCCATGGCCTTAAGCAAGACAGTTTTAATTGGACTGTGGCCTGCACAGCCCTGAGGCTGGGTGATGAATGCGTGAGGAGGCACCTCAGGTTTCCCCGACATGACTGGAGTCAGCAGCTCCAGAGCTGCCCAAAAACACCTAATGGCTCATAAACCTGCAGTCCAGACTGCTTCTCCCATCGGCAGTGCTCTGCCTTTGCAGGAGGATTGCACCTCTTTCTCTGCCAGCGTCTGTGGAAACCTCTCTTGTCATGCTGGAATGCCAGAATTGTTTTATTTTATTACTTTCATTTTCCCGTTTTTATATGCTCCCTTCTCTGAGGACAGTTATTTATCACAGGCCCTGCTGAGAGGGAAAAAAAGGACAACAAAGCACAAAGTGCAGGGATGGGGAGGATGATTTATGGCTCTTCGCCGCGCTCCACTTCTGCTCTCGGGAGTCAAGACAATTCAAAAAGACAATTCAACTTCGTCACCAGCATTCATCCCCCCACAGGCCAGCTCCATGCCTGCCTTCATGCATTCTCAAATTCTCACTAATGATTCACAAACGAGGGTCTGTGCACATGGAAGTGGCATGAGTTGTGTGTGGGGGGTGTGGGTTATGGGGTGTCTCTGCAGCTGCTGCTGGTATGTGTGCCAGGGAGGAGGCCTAGCTAATTACCCAACTAATGAACGGACCGGGACAGGCGGATATGTCACCTGCCATGAGAGCAGCCTGCTGTTTTTTCGTGCAGGAGAGCAATTTTCTCCTAGAGCCGAGATGTCAGACGTCCCCTCAGGTGACGCAAAACACTGAGGGCAAGGGTGGCCCAGTCGATCAAGTAATAAAGCATTTTGTCCTCACATAACATTGCTCAAAAGCAGACGATTTTAAAATGACAAGGAAAGTGCAAAGCATCAGGAATAAAGTTATACCTTCCAGAATTACTCTAATCTTTAAAAAGGTGAGAAGATATAAAAGCAGGTAAGTAAAAATGATATTGAAAAGATTATTACATTATAATATCTCTATAATATCTCTTTATATCACTGCTTCTTATTGCTCCAAAAGTAAGTGAAAGATCCAAATATACGTCTTGGTGTATAGTTTCATTTGTACCATTTTTGGTACAAAATGGCAAATATTAATGATTCCAAACTTTTGAATGGTACTATAATGCACTTGTCTTGTCAGTGAATGTGCAGGGCACCCAGGCTCCAGCCCTGCACTGGAGATTCAATGGCATGGCATTGTGCATGATTCAGCTTTTTGCACAGCATTGCCTCCAGACATCAACATTTGCTTTTGTGCTCTCTGGATGCATCAATAAGCACAGGCCCTAAGTCAGAATGGAACCCAAAAATGCATTGAAAATGTATAGGCTCAGTCAGTGTGGTTGGAAACAGTCTTGTGCATCATGTAGTTGTTATTTTTCTCGAGTGGATGGCGGTGTGAATCGCACTGCTGCATATTTATCCATGTATTACATTATTATTATGTAGGGCTTAACCCATGTTCCAAATGGAAAACATCTTAATTCTCTCTTTTAAATTTAACTTCTGACACAAAGAAGCTTGTTTTATTCTTGTCTGAATTCTGCATCAATGCAGTTTCATGAAACATGATGAACTTGAAGTTTTTAGGGTCACGCGTCATGGTTCTCTATAGATGCGCTACATGTACTTTTATGGTTAAATAAGAATTTGGTGAAACTCAGTGGATTATCAACAGAATTAGGAGTAAAGGTTAGATTAAATTAGGAGTTAAGGGTTAGAATTACGTTTTGGTTTAAAGTCAGGGATAGGGTTAGATTTAAAATCATTTTTTTTAATTAACTGCAAAAGTTACATGTAACAGATAGTTAGTTGAATGTAGTTAATGATGAGCATTTTACAGAACATATATAAAGTCTTCAATTTAAGATATACAGACATATCAGATTTTTTTTCAAATGGTAAAATACGACGCTGGTACCAAAACTAACAGTCATTTCAACAGTACATTTTCACACCTTTCCTAAGAATAAAAAAGGCTGTTTTTTCTTACTCTAAGTTTAAGACTGGTATATAAATAACCTCCGTTCTGACGAACTGCTCTACATTGTGCCTCAATCAGAAAGCAAAATGGGCTAAAAATACTACTTTCCATTTCATTCTATATCTACTGCTACTATTTCAACTGCAAAAGTTGAAAAACAGCACAGAGGTCCAACCAATAAGACATATAAGACATAATAAGACGTAGGACTATGTCAATCTTGGTTTTGGCACACTGTAGAAAAATAGTGCTCCAACACCATTTTTTGCTAATCAGTTTTTTGAACATTGAACCCTGAAATATACATTTATTTTAGTAAATGCAATTCATTTACATTATTTAGCAGACCCTCTTATCCAGAGCAACTTCCCTGTCCTGATTACAGGGACAGTCCCCCTGGAGCAAGTCAGGGTTAAGGGTTTTGCTCAGGAACCCGATGGTGGTAGTGCTGGCAGTGGGAATCGAACCTGTGATCTCCTGGTCCTTGGATAAGTATCCTACCTCTAGACCACCACCAACAATTCTTTTATTAACAAAGCTTTCCATAATAAAACCTTTTAATTAAGAAAAAAACATTTAAAGAGATTTATACCCCTGCACTGTGCTCTTAAAACAAAGCATTTTGAATGTTCTGCATATCACTTAGAAACCTGACAGCAGGTAATTGCTCGCCCGTTGTTGTTTGTACATCTCCCTGGGTTGAGCAACTCAGACACAGTGGCTGTGCTAAATGAACAATAGACATCCCAAAGGCTGAGAAACGGTCTCGCAGAGACAGGAAGTACAAACATTCTGAAATATTTTACGAAATAACTACAGGGAAAGCTGCCTCCTCTTATTTAATCTCCTCCCAATCCATTCTTCTCCCCCTTCCTTGATTTGCAGCCTCCTATCAGCTTGCTGGAAAAAGTATGCCTGTGCAATACAGTAGATTGGAAAACAGCCTGCCACACAAAATGAACCGAGGCACAACAGAGTCATTATGCAGCCACAAAATGAGTTTCTGTGTATTATACAGAGTGTAAATGCTGCAAACATTTTTCCTTTCCTTTAAACCTCTCCTCTTTATCCATGCATGCTGTGGATGAAAACCCTAAATTGCTTAAACAGAGGCACTGGTGTCTAACGCTCATTTATTTTTTCCCTACCTTTAATCTGACTGTGAGGAGAGGCACATGTTGCCCTTGAGGCTGAGCGAAGACCATCATCATTAGTCATTTTACTGTTGCTCCAAAATATAGCCCAGAATTATTTACCGGAGGCCATGATAGCATAGATCAGGGGTTGCCAACCTTTTGTCACTCAGATCTTACCGAACACAAATATGCATCTGTGGCTCTTTTTAAACAATGTTATCCTTTTCCTGACCACTCCATGAGCTGGCTGGTGTTGCTTGGCAGCTACGAAAAGCTGAATGTCAGGCTGTTTGTTTAATTTTATTGCTGAGAATGACAAGATCTCTGAGCAGTAGCTGCTCAATTTAGTTTCCATGCACGTTGTTTGAATTTATCCTTTGTTTTCTGGCTGTTTCACATGTAGAAGACCCAGCTTTTGGATCGTTTCTTTTAAGGATAATGGATGAATTCCATGCAATTGGAAAAAGGAGACATTTTACAAAGATTGCACTGAATATATGAATGTTGCTTTTTCCAGACCAATCAACAATTTTTTTTTTTTTACATTTTTCAAAAAATGATCACATCGATCGTTTTTTTGAGGTAGGGCCTATTTAAAAAGCAGGTTTAGCTCTCATTTGCAAATTGTGGACTGCACAACCACAAATTAAATGTCAGCATTTTACCTGGTAAATTGCAAAGTAACATTTCTGTTAAAAGTGATTATGCATCTATCATGCCCAAGCTTAAAAATCTTTTTGGTTTCAATTTTATTTGCTCAAGCCAGTTTGGAGCCCTGTTTAGAACAGGTCAAATTATAACACTATTTACATCCCACCCAACGGTGATGCTAAGTAGGCTTTGGAATTGCCACAGTTCAATAATAGTTTTAAAGAGAGAGCACAAGGCCTGAAACTCAGAGGAGATATGCCCACATAACTCTTAATTAGAGCATCTGGACTGAAAACATCGCCCACACCTAGGCTTAGAAAATAACGCTGCCAGGTTTAGGAAAAAAATCTATATATTATCTCTTGGGTAAGAGAGCGAATTTTGTTTGTATGTGCACCGTGAACATATCTGTTCTCATGGCCGTTTAAATGAAAGAGGGTCTAAGTGATGATGTGTGTTCCTGGAAGAGTAATTAGTGAGAAAGGTCTCTAATGTTCGAGTCCAAGGTGGTTAGGTTTATACAAGGCCAAATATAACCCTTTCATGAGCTCATTAGTGAGGTGGCTCACTGGGCATTCCCACCACTGCCTTTAACCCAACTGTAAGCAAGAAACCTTCAAAGAAACTGGTTCAATTCTGACACTTCCTGCTCTATATGCACTGTATGCTGGTTAGGAGGCCATCAATAGTTTGTGTGAAAGGGGAACATTGTTGATTGCCAGGCAAGTCAATCTAAAAACATAATCAAGTCAGTGTCCTATAACGTTTACATTGTGTACGTCTAATATTTTAAAAGACGGCAGCACTGTGACAGGGACGAAATAAAAGGAAACTTATGATTCAAACAGAATACTTAAATAACTGACAATAAATGAATCTCTCACAATAGTTAGTCACTGTCTAAGTTCTGGTGAGTGGAAATACAGAGGTTTTATCATAATCTTTGGCTTGGGGAGCTATTAAGAAATTCAGGTTATTCTTTTAAAAGCCTTCTAGTTTCAGGAAAACTGTCTATCAATTAAACAAACATTTAGTCATGTTTTGCTGCTGAACTGAAGTAATAAGTATGTGTGGCTGTCCAAGGAAGCCAGTTATTAATGCGTTGAAGCGGTAAATGTACAGACTCGTGCCAAAGCTCGAACCAATGCAAACACCCCCTTATACATTTCTACCATTTTGCAGAGCCTAAAAAGATACAGAGGGCTTTTACATGCATTTGTTTTCTATCTGAAGCTTTACGTTCATGGGAAAAGTGACTGAATAGAGATGTCCAGGGACACACGCTGCAACTGATTGCATTTTATCTGATTGAATTGAAATCATGGCAGATTATTTAAAATGGTAATTACTTTATTTTACAGTAGAGTTACTAAACCTTTCAAATCTTTGGAGTATGAGGAGTGAGCCCTCCTGAACACGACAGACAAATGCATCGTTTTGTCACGTTGCTAATGAATAATACAAGACTGCTAAATCTAATTAGGGGGATTTGGTTAGAGAGCGCTTGTTAAGCATTTGGGCTTTAATGTCAGATGCTAATAGTTAGTCATTTATGTAGTGTAGTCCCCAGTTTTTGAATATCATTTAGGAAATGGTGTAATCTCTCAGATGACTTTCCTTCTTGATCAAAGATGTACAGTGGTCTCTAGGTCCATGGTCTGTTTAGAGGAGAGAAAAAATAAAAACAAGACTTCAAATTTTTGAAGAAAAAAAAACTACTAGTCTTCTGCCTCTGGCTACATCGCATCTGCAGCACTGAAATCTGTACCTCGGATCTCTTGGAATAGATTGAACTGTCTTCTTAAAACCATTTATCAGGATTCACCTCAAAAAGTGGCTTTGGAATTGATGGCTGAATGGCTATAGAAAAGAAATTATGAATTTGTAAATCTCCTATTTACAGGGATTATATGGAATATAGAAAATAGGAAACTAGAGGATAAATAGTCCTAGATTGATTTTTTCCCCAATTAAAGGGGTTGATATAGCGCTGTCTCTTTTGTCATGATAATTAACCATAAAAACAATAACATTGATTTTTGAAACAATGTTTTAAACATGCATGGTTGACTGTAATGCATGTAATAGTGATTTTAGTTAATACTGAAGCTCTTTTGATGACTTTATCCACCTTATCTGCTTGGCACATCACAAAAAATGGCCAAAACCAGCAAAGTGTATACAAAGTTATACATCTTAACATGAGAGAAATATGGTAATTTTATGCAAACATTTAAGCCCCCGCATGAAAGTAAATGTTTTTTCATCATCTAAATAAAAACAATTTTTTAATACACAATTACTAAAGATGTAACTGTGCACTCTAGAATGCAGAAAATGGCTTATTCTAACACATCAAAGCTTGGCATACATCTGAACAAAAAAACATCTGTAAATAGTTTTTTACAACAGAAATTGTATCAGAACACATGTACGTTTGCTTTGAATTGTCTTTATAGATATATATATATATATATATATATATATATATATATATATATATGTATATAGTATCAGGTAGAAGTTTTAGTCAGGTGTGAAAATGCTGTAAACAGAATACTGAAATATAAATAATGTTTTTTTTTTTAATCAATTTACAAAATGCAAAGTGAGCGAACAAAAGAAAAATCTAAATCAAATCAATATTTGGTTTTACTACCTTTTGCCTTCAAACCAGCATCAGTTCTTCTAGGTACACTTGCACAAAGTCAGGGATTTTGTAGGATTAGTAGTTTGTGTGTGGATCAACCAATTTTAACAAACAGTAAACATGATCATCACTTGAGGTTGAAACACAGTCATGTTTGGGAATAACTTGTCAAATTCAAATATTTAGAGATTTGGGGGTTAAATGCAGAGGTCCCATTTGTGGTTCACTGTGTGCTGTGCTGTGACCTCACAATGACATGAATAGTCACTTTCAATTTTTTCACTTTCAAAAGTGAAATGGAAGGAAATATGTTATATGGGTTGGAGATGGTGGCACTGAAATAAAGACATTTGACAGAACTGTGGTCCATCCATTTTCTGCCGCTTGTCCCAAACGGGGTCGCGCTGGTGTCCAACCCAGCGCACACAGGGTGAGGACGGGGGACGCACCCTGGACAGGTCGCCAGCCCATTGCAGGGAAGAGCGGGACGGGGACGGCACCTTGCTCAAGGGTACCTCAGGGCAACCCATTGGGAAGGGGTTTGAACCCCTGATCCTCCGGCCAACACCCTAACCACTAGGCCACCGCTGCCCCTAAATATATATATATATATATATATATTGCGAAGCTCAAATGTATTAGCAATTTTAGTTTTGTTTTTGTATTCTCTTAAAATAATTTTTAGTTTTGGGCACACTTCCAAATTGGACTTGCATTTTATAATATTAAGTAAGCACAACAGTTGGCCACATTCAATACGGTTGCTGAATAAATTCAGTCTAGCTTCAACTAAATCCACTAAAAAATTATCCTTTTTACACTAAGCAAATCTGGAATGGCAAAATATATAAAAATATATTTGAAGTAATCAGTGAAGTGTTATCAATTTATTTATCATCATTTTTTAGATATTTTTTTCCATCCAAAAGCTAGGGAATGCTAATAATGCGATGCAAACTGTAGCCTGGTCATGTAACATCACAAGACTGACTGTCTGATTAGCATGGCGGCTGAAAGTTCTGTTTATGGTGGATATTACAGCTTCATTCTCCAGTGTAAGAATGGATGATGCAGTATTCATGGCTGTGGCGCGGAAGCGCTTGGTTGCTTCCTCAGTGCTTTCTAATTAAAGGCAGATCGTGGGCTCGATACTGTGGGCCCATAAATCACGTAAGTGCTCAGGTGCAGACTCTACACACTGGCATCTCACTGTCAGAGAAACTGATGGACTTTTCTCCCATGTTTCTGCACATAAAAATGGACTCTCATCTCCTTCGGAGACTAGATGGACTCCTAGGAAGCTGCACTGTGTTTTACACATGAGGATTTTAGGAATTATCAGCCCTTGGTTGTGTGCACATTCTATATAGGTCCTTTCCCCAGAGCCATGCAGTACACCATAGCAAAGTTACTGATCTGAATCCAAAGCTATCCATACCTGGGTGTAGAGCCTTTGTCCATTTTCAATCACATAATAGCACTGCTAAAGGCAGGAAGGTTCTCTGAAGGTTGTGTGATTGAAAGTTATCAGTAACCAAAAAAAGGAGCTTCAGATTTATTACTCTGGCAAAAAGGAAACTCTGGGAAGGAAGGCAAGATACAGGTCTCCTGACAAATCAGAAATCAACTCCTGACAAAGATCAAAACAAAAAAAAACATGAACGTAATACATTCTCAAAAAAATGTAATTAAAAAAGCCTTGACTTCAAGATAGTCAATCATTTGAGTAAATGTGACCTTATATGTTTAATTCTAATTCTAAAAAAAAAAATTCACGATATTAAGCAAATAAGTATGTTTGAGATCATTATTAAAAGTCCAAAAAGTGCTACCTGAACAGATTTTCTTTCTCCTCTAGCTGCCAGAGATGTAGCCAAACGTGAAGACTGAGCAGTGGATTCTCTTGAACAGTCCTCTAATAGTTTAGTGCTGAAATTTTTTTTCATGGCCTGATAAGATACTTGTGAATTCTTTTGATAGTGGTTATACTGAATTGTACAGGAGAACCAGAGACATTTTTGAAATAGAGAAGTGCATCTCTCTTTGCATAGAGAAGTGGAAAATATGTAGAAACTTTTAGTGTTCAGATCTCCCACACCTGTGCAAAATTTATGCTGAAAAAAGCCAGAAATATTACTTTGGGTGAGATAAGCAGGAAGAGATTAAGAGTGTTTTTGATTGCAAATAGATTATCATTGACGTTGTACAAATTATCTATAATGACAAGATAATGAGATGCAAAACAACAATTAAATAAATAATCTGCTAAGTAAAGGAGAGGAAAGCCTCCAAATTAATCATGAAACTTTTGCTTCAAGTCACAAATGGGTTCTGTGCGTGCAGTTGTGTGCTTAACTGCAGAAGCTGTTCATTAATTTAGTTGTGCTTTTAAACCATTAGGCTTTCACATTAAAGTATTCTGAGATTAGCTGAAGCAACTATGACTAATTGGCTGCCTGTAAATACATAGCAATTTCAGCCTTCTGCAGATCCCCTGATGGTGCCCATACCGTTTTTTACACGGTTCTACTGGGATCAATACTTATGAATATTGTACAGCATTGATTCCTGTTTGCAGTTTCAAACACAGCATTGAATCACCAGCCCAGGAGATCCTGAGCCTTTGTTTTCTTCAGTTGTTACACATCAAAGTATGAATTGATGCACTTTTGCTCATTTCATCCAAACTCACCAAAGGTTTTTGGAAAATTAATTAGAAAAGAGTATAAAACATTTCATCTGCTATGGAAGGTGCCTTTACTGAAATACAGTACTTCCTTCAAATGTGATGCATTGATAAAATGTCGCTGCAGTGCGTAAAAAAACCCTTTGTTCGTGTGACACCTGCATAATCAGAAACACACAATGTCATTTCGCTGATAAGAGAGAGCGGAAGATTTGCATTTATCTGATTTTCAGTGCCATTATCAGCCCACTGGCTTCCACTGACATCAACCAAGCTTCGGTGTTTGCAGGAATGTTAATGATTTGTTTTCACCATGCAGCACAGAAAGTGAAAGTGACTTGAATGTTGATATGTCGCCATCACAACTCATATCAGCATCTGACCTGATCATGAGATCGAAATCAAAAGTGTGAGAATAACCTACACTGAGCGAATTACAGTACCAAACTGGAAAACGTTGGGCTGGTATGGGGAATGCAAAAGAAAAAAAGGAACTTTTGACTTTTAATATTGCAGACAGCGTGAAGATACTGCAGGATTTATCAGGTCAATGTCATTTTATAAGTGAACATACATTACTTCCTGTCTTTCAGGCATGCGACACATTCCAAAAAAAGGCTAAATGATATCCTGCTATGGTAGCTGTTCTGTGTAGTCCAGGAAAGCCCTGCAGAAAGTTGTGAAAACAGCTCAAAAAATTATTTGTTCCGAGCTTCCATCAGTATAGGACATGAACAGCATGCATGACTGTCAGGCTCTGATCGTCTTTTTGACCAGATATGCTGTAGTGGCTTACTGCCTTCAGAACTCAGGATTACTGCTGTTCTACCCCTCTCTTTACACGCACCTTTTAATGCAATATCACACCGTGACGCTTTACAACTCACTGACATGAAAGAACTAATAGCTCATAGATTGGGTTATTCTCTATCTTTTTATTTTTTTATTCTGTGTATTTTGTACACATTGGATTTATCCCTGTTTTATTGTACCCTTGCACTAGTTATTGTCTTCTTGTTGTTGTTGTTGCCCCATGTGTTAAGTGTCTATTCAATGTCAGAGTCTGTGAGAAGGCATTCAGGTTCGAATTTTAGTCTGCGACCCTGTACACTCTTAACACTTAAGAAATTTTGGCACCGAAGATACCAAGAGGTAAAGCATTTCAGGTGTTCCATAGTTCCACTCTTCCTGCAAACACATCTTACGGTGTGCAACAGTACAGCATCGTTGTTGCATGGTTCCTTTCAAAATTCTCCACACATTCTCTTTTGCGATGTATTTTGGGTTCATACAATTAAGTTAAAGTCCAAGTAAAAGTAAGAATCCCTTCATCTTTTTTCAAAGGAGCTTTTTCCATTCTGTCCTACCTCGCTCTGATTTGGGATTGTACTCTAAATAGATGTTTTGTAAGAGGAGTATAAAAACATCTGTTTTATCAAATTAAAATGAGCTATTACTGAAACCTGGCTATTTGCTTGAAGCGTTCATGTTTTCACAATGAGATGATATAGCATGTTTACAGTGTCATCTATTTTTATGAGGTTTATCGACGACTTATGAATAAAAGTGTAAGCAGCATTTGAACCTGGGCTAATGATTCAGTTTGTCTAATCCATCCAACATATTGCAGTTCACTCAGAAACTCGTTTCTTTTCAGATCACAGATCAAAACTAGGGCTTGAAAGGAAAAGCCTTGGAAGGTTTTCCCATCTACATGGACAAACATAGAGAGAAATTCAATTTCACTTATATAAATCCTATTTTACCCAAGCTTTGATTGCAATGTTAATTTTTTCTCATTAGACAACAGTCATCCATCTGCTCAGCATAACGTATCAGGCACCTCCAGCTATCCAGAACAGCAGAATGCACTAGTCTATGCAAATACCAAGTCTTACTTTGCTGTTGCTGAATGGACCATAGTGGATAGTTAGACAAACAAAATCATGTTTCCACTAAGCACACATAATAACTATAGTGATGTGTGTGTGCTTGTGTACTGTGGAAACGGATATCGGGATAAAAGAGATAAATGTGTTATTACACAGGGTTTTAGCCTCAAGGTTGATCTATTGATAAAGGCAAGGTGAGAGTCTGTTATATGCACTGTTAGAGAAATGGACAGGTAAAACTGGTAAAAATGGGGTCATGCAGGGCTAATTTATATGTGGTGCTCATGCATGCATTACTGCACCTAGTGCATAGTTATATTTTATATGTGACACGATTTTAAATTAGACTTTTGATTTATGATAATACTCTGTGAGTATAGAGTTTAGAAACAGACAGTACAGTGCTGTAACCGACGGCTGATTAAAGAATATTAAGAATAAAATGTTTGTCATAAAGTTGAGCGCTGATCCTTTTTACAGTTTTAACATTTGTGGGCCCGTTGGTCACTCCGTCCTCAGTTCCTGAAATAAAACAGCTGTCCAGTAATTGGCAAGGAACGGCTGAAATGTCTGGTAATTAAATGTGAAGGGAGTAACCAGCTGCGACAATTGCTGACCTCGGTGTGCTTGACATTAGAGTGGTGTGCAATGAAATGTATGCTGAATTGAAGATATTCACCTGTTATGGCTGGCAGTGGCATTTTGCAAGGACATACGTGTACTACTTAAACTATAAATTATATGCCAAACAGGAGAGATTTCTGGAATGAATAATAAAGTTGGAACTCTTCAGGGTAAAAGCAATAGAACGGGATGATGATTTGGAGTAAAACTTTATGGGGATTTCTGGCAGATTTTTTGGATGAATAACCAGAAAAAAAACTTTTTATTATATTCAAATGACTTAACTAGATACTGTATAAACATGTCCATTACGAACTGTTCTGGTTTGCATCCAGCAGCGAGATGATGTTATAAAAGTGACTTTTCACAATGAAATTCAACCTCTTGCATTTTACTCATTCACACACGAGCAGCTATTGAAAGCACCCGGGGAGCAGTGATGGGGACGGTACCTTCTTCAAGGGTACCTCAGGGCAACCTACTGGTCTGGAATTCAAACCCACGACCTTCTGATTCTAGAGCCAAGATAGAGGTGCTGTCACTGAAGCAGTTTTCTGCCGTGAGTTTCGTAAAAAACTGATCAAATGCCAGTCCACTCCGATTCACAGAGCTGTGCATCCAGATGCCGTTGCACAACCATTTGAATATGCTTATAATGGGGAGAAAGATAGATCACCACTGCAATATAAGGCGCATAAATGCTGTTCCTTAGTACGGTCTTAGCATCATTTGAGCTGATTAACATGCTTGACAACATGCTTGACAACATGCTTGTGGGGCAGCGGTGGCCTAGTGGTTAGGTCGTTAGCCGGAGGATCGGGGGTTCAAACCCCTTCCCGATAGGTTGCCCTGAGGTACCCTTGAGCAAGGTGCTATCCCCGTCACTGCTCCCCGGGCGCTTTCAATAGCTGCCCACTGCTGCACGGGTTTGAGTGTGCATGGGTTAAATGCAGAGGTCCAATTTCATTGTGGTTCATGTGTGCCGTGACCTTGCAATGACAAGGGTTGTCACTTTCACTTTTTGACAAATCAGTGTAAATATGCAAATTTGGGTCATTTATTTTCTGCAGCCAGTCAATGAACAAGAAATGAATTGCAAGTGTTTTGTTAAATATACCCTTTAACCTGGAGTTTGAAAGCTGATGCAAGAAACGGTTGCAAACACCAAAAATGACTAATACGTTTTTTGTTATGGTTGAAAAAAAACTTTGACTGATATCGAACTATAGGTCAAGTGTTCTAATCCACAACAATATATAGTTTTTCAGATTTACAACTTCTTTATCATAATCAGTAGTGAGGCTTAGAACAATTTAAATAGTTCATAGAATGCTTGTTAGAGCTTGTGTTAGAGAACCCTGTTTCCTGTCTCCGCAGAAACATTGCTCTAAAATGCAAAAGAAATGTTCATTTGAAATTCAGAAAATTGTTGGAACAATATTCAGATTCACAGTTAGATTTTGTAGTTTGTGTGTGTGTGTGTGTGTGTGTGTGAGAGAGAGAGAGTGTGTGTGTGTGTGTGTGCAAGTGTGTGTGCAAGTGTGTGTGTGTTTGTGAGAGAGAGAGTGTGTGTGTGTATGTGTGTGTGCAAGTGTATGTGCAAGTGTGTGTGTGTGTGTGTGTGTGTGTGTGTGTGTGTGTGTGTGTGTGTGTGTGTGTGTGTGTGTGTGTGTGTGTGTGAGACACAGATGAGCAGGAGAGGAAGCAGGATGCCAGTGCTTGCTTTTATTATACTGCAGGAAAACAGAAGAACTTGATGATGAACACAGAGTCCATGAAAAGTAAGGGAAAAACATAAATCTAATGATTTAATGAGACTAATAAGGAAGCATGAAGCAAACATCACTAAAACACTCAATCAAAACAGCAACTGGGGGGACAGAGCTCCAAAAGGACATACAACACAAAGCAAACGGAAAGACGAAGATAATGTTACAGAAAAACAAGAACGTTCTGAGAAGGTTATGTTGGATTTGTGATGAAAGAATTGAAATATCATTTTGGAGCTAAGCAATTTATTTATATTTTTATTATTATTGTTATATTTCATATATGGAACATCATTCCATTGTTTTGAATAGAAAGGATTTATTTAAATCATTGTTCAAAAATGCACAGCTGGTGCTGATTATTTAGATACTGATTATTTTGGTGCTGATTATTCTGGTGCTGATTATTTAGATACTGATTATTTTGGTGCTGATTATTTTGGTGCTGATTATTCTGGTGCTGATTATTTTGGTGCTGAGTACTGATTCTTGTGTAAATGCGACACTGGGAAAAGCAGAAGTTCTAGCTTTACTTCTTTGCTTGAGTAAAAGTAAAAAAGTAAAAGCTCTGAAATGTAATTCAAAGTATAAGCATAGAAAGTCCTCTTTTAACTCCTGACTGCTTTTGTGCAAAGTGTAGCGGTCAGGTCTCCCTTTCTTCTCTGTTTCATCTTCACATTTTGTTACATCTGTCATGCGTTTGCACCAACGGATACAACAAGGAATCCTTTTTCTGCTTATTACTGTACATGTAGGTTGATATCGAACTTGAGAACATGAAGAAAACAGTTATTCATTCCTGTCAAATGCATTAACTCAAATGCTGCAAACGCCAAAGTCTGTTTTGAAACTGAACAGAGTAAAGTACAAATCTTCTTGTTGAAAGGTTCTTATTACATCCCATTACAATTAAAGCCTATTTTCTAAGATACTTTGGCCATTTTATCTCATCTACTACTGGTGAATTTAAAATGTGTGAAAAATGTTCAGTTGAGGTTTTGACATGATTTCAGTAAAGCTTTTGTAATAACACCTTTAACAAATATCACCAATATGAGCGCATTCAAAAGTGCTTAAAGCCCGCGGCGCCTATTAGCGGTTCTGTGCTCCATGTGTTTGATAGGGACTGTAGCCAGTGGCGTTAAGCTGCTCATTGCAAGTGTGTCACTGTCAATGCATGACATTGGAAGTGTTTTGGCATTGAGTCATTGGGGAACTCCTCTAGTCACTTCCTAGCAGAGGGCCATCGCCAAGCACCACTGCCACAACCAGGGGGTACGACTGTGCCTTCCTATTTATAGTCCTGTCCAATCCACACTCCCCTGCCATGACCAATTTGCATGATTTTACCCCGCAGCGGTGGATTTTTGCCATATTTTCCTGATGGAATGAGTTGTGACGTTACATTTTGAATCCCTTTAAGCAGGCTAATTTTTTTTTCTCCCTCTCCTTCAGAACAGATGTGAATAAACATACATAATATATGTATGCAGGAAAGTCTGTGTATGGCTCTGTTTTTTTTTTTTTTAATTTCCTCAATGTTGGCTTAAACAGTAAAGCGCTACAGTCACTTCAGTGACCAATCAAAAATCATAATAAAGCAGATTAAAGAGGTGTTTATCATTCATTTGATTTGTGACAGATGGGTACCAGCAAGAGTGAAAGGGAAGATTTACAGGACAGTAGTGAGACCAGCTATGTTTTACGGGTTAGAGACGATGGCACTGATGAAAAGACAGGAGGCGGAGCTGGAGGTGTTAGAGTTAAAGATGCTGAGGTTTTCGTTGGGTGTGACGAGGATGGACAGGATTAGAAATGAGTATAATTGAGGGACAGCTCAGGTTAGACATTTTTTTGAAGACAAGAGCAGCATGGTTGCGTTGGTTTGGACATGTCCAGAGGAGAGACAAGGATTATATTGGGAGGAGGATGGTGAAGATGGAGCTGCCAGGAAAAGAGAAGAGAGGAAAGGGAGAAGAGAAAGCCAACGAGGAGGTTTATGGACGTGGTGAGAGAGGACATGAAGGTAGTTGGTTTGAAGGAGGAAGATGCAGATGACAGGAAGAAATGGAGACATGTGATCCGCTGGGGGGAACCCTTAAACGGGATGAGCCGAAAGACAAAGAAAGAAAAATCAGTCAGTTAAAATCTATAGCCATAAAGACTCATTGACTGAAGTTAAATCAGTTGGTACCAAGTTAGCACAATGCCGTATTGCAAAAAACATTTGAATAGAAAATCAAACAAAGAAAGGTCAGGGCATTGACAGAGAACAAATTGAATTTTTATTAAAATTAGAAATGTTTAGGGAAAGATGGTAAACGAAGAGTGTGTCTGATGTGTTATTAAGACTAATTCAAGTCTTCTACTTTCCTAATAACAATGAGAGAGAATATATTTTCTTCAGGCATGTACATCAGTACATATTTTTAATAATTTATTTGGCAAAATTACCAGGTTTGGGGCAATAAAATGTAATAAAGGCCAAAGAGATCATTAAAAATGCATTTAGCATGCTAGGAGAGAAAGCGTATTATTTTGGTGAGGTCTGATTTCTCCCTGCATATTGCTAACATCTCAAAGAGAGGACTGTTTCATTCCAAAGCCCCAAAGGGGGTGCCCTAATCATTCTATATTATTGACTTTTCATGTAAATGCATTATGAAAACTTGAATGTGAACAGGTTCTGGCACAGAAAAGCTCTAGGCTGCTGTTTAAGAAGCATTCGAACAGGGCTGGATAATCAAGCCTGGACCGTTACTTCTGCCACCGTTTTACGATGATGTGCCACACTGCATCTCTAAGTATGTCATCATTTCAAGGTTTGACTGCTTTAAACCTGGGTTCCCAGGGATTAAGGTGCAGGTACTCGTCAACAGCTTGAGTTGTGCTCCTCAACACGTTTCATGTGACAAGCATGTAAAAGCTACCAGATTTAGTGCTTTGCACTGCACTGGCTGATTAACCTGACATTTTATTTTTTAAGCCAAGGCTGGGTGCAGAACACATGCATGCATCTCCTCATACACATCTCCATCCTTAATAAGGTTTGCAGCTTAATCAAAGAGAACAGGAACTAATAAAAAATAAAGAAAGAAAGATCCAAAACAGGCTTGGATAGACCCGGGCTGTGTCCCAGACAATTTCAAGTGAAGAGCATAAGAGTACACACACTTTCAGTTATTAACAAGTCTATGCCTTAGGGGCTTTTAACTATATGCCTTTCTCTGTGGCAGGTTTGTAAGTAGGAAATTTGAAAACTAAATTAGAACAACAGCGGGCCTGCAGTTGCAACCAAGTGACTATTTCCAAAAGTCCCACATCTCTTAATATTTCCTGCTGTTTATCAAACTGGCTCTGGGCATATTGCAGCATCTATAACACTTGTGCACTTAACTTTTGCAGCACAGAGGAATATGTAAATGCATAGATAGGATGATGAAATTATATTTTATGTTCAAAAATGAACTGGCTTTGCAAGTATGTTTACATGAATTAAAGAAGCAAGATGTTTTCATCAGATTTAAGTTCTAAAACCATTGACAGGCTGAGTAAATAAAATTGATTGTCAGTTTGCAATGGCACCTGTCAAGAAATGGGACAGATTAGAGAACAATGTAGCGACAGGATGCATCACCTACCTAGGGAAAAGATGGCAGAAGGCTTTATTATGGGAAGAAAGCAACTCGAGGGAGGCAGTGTGATGCTCTGGGATGGGAAAGCTGAGGTCCTGGTATTTATGTGGATGTCATTTTGACAGCCGGGTAAAGCAGGAAAAAATACCCTACAAAACTGAGGAACGGGACAAAGTTCAGGGACTTTACTTGGCCTTCAAATTCCCCAGATTTCAATCCTATCCCACATCTGTGGGACGACCTCACAACATTTAGGACTAGTAGAATTTGCTACTAAAGTGTTGCCAAATGCTCCGCCTAGCCCAATAGGATTTTTTGGGTGTTTAACTATGGAATTATTGTACTATTTATTGACACTAATAAACTAATAAACCTAAAGGTGCCCCACGAGGCCAGTAAGAACAGACTTACAGGGTCCTAATGCTTTTCCTGTTCCTTCCTGCTGAGAACCACTGTCAGTTGTTGTAGTCTAGTAGAAATGCATGAAATAATTATGAAAATGTCAATTCAGCATGCATTAAATTTCCATATTCATTCATGGTTCAACTTTAAGTAAAAGCCAGTATAAACACACACTCTTGTTAGCATCTTTTTTATTATTTTGTTCTGTAAATGGCAGACTAGAAGAAGAGCCTACAGCATTCTGGAGGACAATATTTTTTAAGAAGAAATCTTTTTTCTCCAGTTTAAACCATTCCCTCTTGTGCACCTAAGCCGTGCCAAGCACACATCTAGCAGCGGGCGAGTCTTGCTCATGCCTGAAGCCATTCGGCTTGTAAAAAGGTACATAAAACATGGCCTTAAAGGTCTGTCGAAAGTGAATTTCTTTGCAGGCTGACTAACTGAACTAGTCAGATTTTTTTTTTTAAATCTTGAAATTCAACACATTTCAGTCCTCTTCATCCATGAGAGGGTCTGTGGTCTGAAGAACAGTGTTGCTCTGGAGCTGTTAACAAACAGCCTGTTGGAAAAGAATAAAGATGACTTAGGGGTTAAATGGTTAAAGATGCCATTCCAATAGCATATACGTACAGACACACAGTTACGTATTACACTTGTAGGGATCATATCGTAAAACATAGAAACATCACCTAGATCTGATCACCAGATCTGGTTCAAGTCCTCGTCTAGCATCTGCCACACTTTCTAGCACACAGTGTCTGAAACTAACACACAGGCCCTTTTGTTTCTGCCCATTCCCAGCTTGGCATCTTGCCTCATGAACCTTACTCATTCTCACTCACTTTCATAGCCGCTTGACCTGATTAGGGTCGCGGGGGGTGCTGGAGCCTATCCCAGCTCTCAGAGTGCGAAAGGCACCCTGGACAGGCCAACGCCAGGCCAACGCCAGTCCAACGCTGGGCAAATCATTATTACTCCATTAATGTGAATCTTTATGTCTCCGTATGATTAAGTGAATGAGGGTATTAGCTTAGATTATAGAGGGAGTTCCAAAACATCAAAATAGAGAGTGTGTTGGGTTTAGTATTCTGTTTTGGGGGTTATTTATTTATTTGTTTGACACTGTGTGTCATTCACTTTAAGTGAAAGTGACAACCCTTGTCACTGCAAAACACCATGAAATTAAACCTCTGTGCTTCACCCATACACACACGTGCAGAAGGGGGCAGCTATTGAAGGCGCCCGGGGAGCAGTGACGGTACCCAGCTCAAGGGTACCTCTGGGCAACCTACTGGTGAGGGTGTTGAACCCACAATCTTCTGATCCAGGGCCAACTCCCTAACCACTAGTCCACCGCTGCCCTTTACATGCCATCGTGAACTGAACAATAGAAATAATTAAAAGCATTTTAATTTGAGGTTTGTTTTTTTTTACTGCAGCAATCATTTCAATTCTTTTTTACACATCTGTAGCTCATAACCCATCAGACTAACTTCACTCTGTGATAACCCATTGCACTAAATTGCAAAGCTTGTCACTTTAACCCACCCCCACCCCCCAGCTGCTTTTGCAATATCTCCACTCCTCCCCTACAGCTGCTCTCAGATCTTTATAGAAATTGACATGCATCCAGAACAGGGAAATCATGGTCCCTGCTAAAGAGGTGTCTTATTAGCTCATCATTTTATACACTGGCTGGCAGACATGAAAGTCCAGGCACGCCACACCCAGCTCAATGCTTGTGGCACGTCAACTGGATGATACTTCTCTGCCTGACCACTGTTTAACCTCTGGGCAATGGTGCTGACCCTACAAGCTTCCTGGCAAGTGTAATGAGTGCTGAATATCCACAGAACACTGAGCTTGGAGACTCGGATGTGATGTATTTCAGTGTTAATCTTGCAGAGTCTACAATGACATAGATCTCTGTTTTATGTCTCTGAGCTTGATTTGCATTTTAATGGCGTGTGTCCGGACTGCGGCAACCCTCCAGCTATTCTATTATGGCTAAAGCTCTGTAATTAATTATGCAGAATGGTTACACATCACCAAGGTAGGAGGGTCTCTCTCGCGTGCAATTATAAGGAATGTTATAGGATTGTACATCATTATCCACGCTTGCAGTGCGGATTTGCCCAAGCAGAGGATGCTACCCATTGTCTTTAGAGATAAAGACCTCAACAGATGAGCAAATGGAAAATAATTTGATCTTAATATAGACATGCAATAGCACTTATTCTACCCTGCTCCACGCCCAAAGCTATTAACATGACAAAAAGGAGGAGACACACAGACAAACACATTAAAGCTCCTATTACACAAAGCTTGATTTGCTCTATTGGCCTCGGGTGGTCTTTAATTTTGGAATGTGCTGTTTATTTATTCAAGAATAATGAATAAAACAAAGGATCAAGCTACCGCTGGGTTACCGGTTCGATTAGCATTAATCTGAGCAAACAGCAAGAGATATGAGTGAGATGAACCCCACACATCAGGCTCAGATAACAAAGGTTCCTAAGAGGTTCTTGGCATGGATACACATTTCTAGGGTCTCCAATGAATGACAACCTTCTTTGAAATGGTTCTTTTAAGATACGGAGCCTTTAAAGGAACCAGAAGTGACTTTTCAATAGCATTGCAACAAAGCCTTTTTGGCACCTTTAGTTTTAATTACACATTAATTTCTTCCAGTGTTCCTGCACTGGAACAGATTACATAATCGGTTCTCTGAGCAATGTCATAAATGAATCCGTTTCTGAACCATTTTTGAAAATGTGAACCTTTAAAAACTATTAAAAACTAGGACTAATTAAAACGTTAACAGATTCTTACGAATTGTATTATTATTGCCATCATTTGCAAATATGTTTCTCTTAAAAAGGTTCTTCTCAAAAGTGGTTCTTCTGTGGCTTCTCAGCAATGCAATTTTCTGGTACCTTTATTTTTAATCTCAAGCTGCACTTTGTTTTGAGTCTGAGTGTCTGAAGTTCTAAGAGTTTTATTCGCATTTGTGGCTTAATTATAAAAGTTTTGTCATGTGGCGTCTCTTTAAACTTTTAAAGATTCTTCTTCGAAAAGCTGTCCTACAAAAAAGCACTGAAAAAATACAGAAGTGGGGCGGAACCTCCTGCATGAGTGGAATGGTACCCTGAAGGTCACCTCTTCAGCAGCTTTAGTTAAGAAATATAATTACACCATGTTCTTCTGCAGTCCAGTGTTTTATGGTGGATTGCTTCTGTACACTCAATTCTAACACCAGGTTTTAATTTTACTGTTCTACTTAAAACATTAGGTTATTAAACTTTACAGGTCAGCCCCTTTCTCTTGGAAAATATGTATTTAAACTATAAAACTGGAACTAAAGGACCATGTTGTACCTTTGAGGGTACAATTACAATATTTGTTCCTTGATGAATGAAAATGTTTAGAGTACTTCTCTGCTGACAGTACATGGCAAAGCATGAGGAATCATTTTTCACCTTCATTTTTGAGAGTGAATTTTGCTGCTCCATGTTTCTGATCTTTCTTTAACATGTGACGTGTCGAGCTAAAATCCACCTAAATATTTTTTTTTTTTTCATGTATATTCCATATACTGTACATATATCCATATAAATCCAAACATTGGTGAAATTTGCCACCATGTTTCAGGAAAACGTACTGTAACAGCTGATACAGCACTGAGATCATGTTTCAAAGTGAAGGATTGAATTAATAAAAAGGTCCACATTGACAGAATAATGCTTATTTGGGTTTTAGCACATGAAGAATAAAATGATTACATAAATATAGGGCTGATGGGGTAAGGGATGGGGTGTGTGGGGGCTTACATTCGTTTGTCTTGGTGTGGAAGAAGTGATGTTAATTTGGTGCGGCAGAGGCCATTGCTTTGTCCTGAGTGTAGAGGTTGCTTTTTATCATCCTGGAGGTGTAGGAACGGCAGTGCGGCACAGCGGTGTTCAGTATTCAGCTCAGCCGCTGAGCAGGAGCCTGCAAAGGCTTCCAGAGAAATACGAGCAGCACAGTCACACTTGGCTGCTGTCCCTGCATCCTTCTCTTCTCTCTCTATCTCCCCCATCTCCAAACCAAGTAGAAAACACAAGAATCTGAAAGCATGGCAACCACTTCTTTGTTCACCTGCCATGAATATAACAAGACGGTGAGGGAGGTAACTCTTTCTAGGTGTTCATTTTTGACCTAAAATTCAAGATATATCAAGATATGTTTTTCAGCATCTATCCTCTGTTATATATGTATATATATGTGTGTGTGTGTGTGTGTGTGTGTGATAGCTGAATATAGTATATTAATGATAATACCTTTACTAGTGTTATTAGTACTCATTATTATTCTTTATTCTTAACCATTATATCACTGTTAATCAGTCAATTTGTCAATTCTTTTTATAAACTAGCCTGTATAAACTAAAATCATCATATAATGAAAAATTTTTTAAATAATTAAAAAAAAAAACATTCATAAAGACAAAAACAATTTGTATGCTTTTTAGCTTTTATTTAGGAAAATTATTGATATGATATCATTTGTATAGTTGTACTCAATTGCCACATTTAACCTTTTTCTAGCAGAGAAAACAGAGCACACTCGGTCAAGTTGCCTGATTTATAGTTTTGTTCTTTTTTTCCATATAACTTTTTTATATCAGGCACAACAATCCTTCTCTAAAGATTGTGTACTGACTATCTGCACTGAAATTGTACCACTTGGCCCCACTTTCCTTTTAGATCATGCCTTCGCCTTAGCAACAAGCACTGCTTGATTTAAGTGCCAAGAAGTCGTTCTCCGCTTGCAGACCCTTGATAAATTGCATCCCATTTTGTGTTTTGAAATTACATTGTTTTGTTAACAGTCTGCTGCTGACAGGCAGAGAGGCTAAAAAAGGAACTCAAAGTAGGATAAAATCAACAGGTACGGGTAAGCATTCACTAAAGTGCTGATAAACCGCTTTGCAAGGAGGAGTTCTGAGTCGACAAGAACTGAAATATTTGAAATCTATTACCCTGTTGAACCCTAAGATTCAGTCCATGGGTTTAGACCTCCCCTCCTTACTTCCTTATTTAGACAGAATAAATATTAGATATTAGACATATTTAAATTCCATTCATATCTAATGAATGGTAGACATTAGTTTCCTAGTGGTCCCTGGCCAATTAATAGTAGTTGTGTGATAATATGATTTAAGATTTAAAACTGGGAAACAGCCCCTGAGCTCAACCCCTTAAACTGAAGGCTTATTATTATGATATTCATCTTGAGACTTATAATTCAGAATTATTTAGTAACTTCCATTTCTCACTTAGATATAATGAATATTAAGCATGGGATCCTTCAGATATTTATGTTCATTTATATTCAGTAAAATGTAACAAATTTTAGACTTAAGCTTTAGAGAATAGTAAATCACTTTAGCTTTTTGGAAAATATGGCAAAAGTTTAAAAATCTATTTATCAACAGTGTTCAGGTCATGGCAAATGGCAAAAGTACCAGGGTAAGATTCAAGACCGGGTTGAGGTTTATGTTCAGGTTTTGGGTTCAGGGTAAGGTTGAGAGCCAGGGTTTAGTTTAGGTGCATTTAGGTGAATTTGACTGATATATAGTTGAATATATGTTAAATACAGAATAAGCATCGATAAATTATGATAACAAATAAAGTGCTAGCTAAATAATAAGTGAAAGTGACTATGGATACACAAATGGTAGGGCAAACTACTGATCTGGGATTCAATCCAGCGACCTACTGATGCTCGGGCCTAGTCCAGAACTAGGCCACCACTGCCTGCCTCTAAGGCAAAAACCTCTTAATAATCTCTTAACTTTAAATTCCAGTGATAGTCAGCAGACTCTTCATCCTCACGGTTTCACATCACTACTTAAAATGTGTTCAGTGTCACCTAATAAAGTTACTGAAACTGGAAAAACAAAATGTGCTATTCTAATTCAGTTCACTGGGATAGGCCCCAGCACCCCCGTCACCCACAGGTCAAGTGGCTATGAAAAAGAGTGAGTGAGTGAGTGAGTGAGAGTAGTTCAGTTTAAAATCTGGAGTGGGAAAATGCAAAGTAATATTATTTTAGGTGAATGAAAGCCTTATTTTACCATTTAAACTTTCACTTCAGATTCACCATACCATAGAAAATATTTGATCTGATATAGAACTTTAAAACTACAAACCATTCATGTCTAACTATTAAACACTGGATGATAAAATGCCATGCAGTGTATCCTGAGTGATGAAAAGTAATTACATTTTCTAACAGTAACAGCAGCCATTTGAATACTTTCATATAAATAAATAAGTAAAGGTGACTCGAGTCCACAAAGAGCTTTAGGGAATAACTACTATAAGCACAGTTGGTAAATTGTTTTGTCATCACCGTGACGAATAGGTAAGAACCAACATATGGGTCTGTTTGGCTCATGGAGGTTGCAGAATGAAACACCCTTCCAAATAAGAGGCAAATAATCTTGGTTGTCTCTGTTTCCCATTTTTAACTTTCAGATTAGATCAGTTCTAAGAGCTGGTACTATTTCCCTCGACTAAAAAGCCATTCTTCTCTGACAATAAACTTTGAGACTATGGAAGTGATAAATGGGCTGAAAAGGCTGTTTATATCAAGGTTGCCAAATGTACATCTTTGCAAGGAATAGTCATACAGTGCAAAAAAAAAAAGAACAGTAATGAAATCCTAACCTGACCTTCAGGACTCACATCTACCCTCCCCCTGCTTTTCTCAGGCATGGCTGCCTTCAGGCCTGTTGCCTTGTGTAACTCTCCGAAGAGTTCCGATGGCTTTATGCGCTTCAGTTCACGGCTGTTAAACCCACACTTCCTGTCTGACCTGCCTTTGCCCATTTCAGAGGGGACTTGATACAGGTGCATTTTGCTGTTTATATCACAGCCCCAGTCCCTGGCCAAAGAGCAGATAGCAGCCTCTTTAACACAATAACAAGGCCAGAATCGGAGCCCGCAGGCAGGTGCTGGAACATAAGCTACGTGCCGTGTTAAATCCACCAATGTCTCCTGAGTTCTTTTGGTTTAGCTCTGTATTGTGTAGCGAAATGTAGGACATGTCGAACACGGTAGTTTGCAGTGTTGTGGAAGTAAGCATGAACCAACTAACAGGACTACTGAGGCATATGAAAACAAAACTGTTTTCTGTCAAAGCTGTGTGTCGTTTCACTGCGTTCCTCACTCGGTTGCATCACTCGGAAGAACAAGCTTTGTTGGCTATTGTCTCACTGAACCGTCTGCAACCAAATCTCGCTGCTTTACCAGATCATGACGTAAAGAAAAAATGACAGTTACTGTCAAAATGGGATATCTGTGATGCTGGGATTCCGTCGTGTGTGTATTTGCGTGCATGTGAAGCAGCAAACTACTGTAGCACTATACTCCAAGCAAATAGAGCACGAGGAAAAATTTCTACTAGAAAAAAATCCCCCCGCATTTTCTGAAGTCCGATCTGTGGTCATGTCGTGTTACATCCGTAGATGACGAGTCATGCTGCTCTTCTTTTGTACTGCATGAGATGGACTTGTTTAATCGGGGGAGATTCTGATGAGCAAAATCTCATGATTCATTGCAAAGGTTTGGTGTATAAAGTTATAATTCAATAAAACACCAACATCCAGTGCTAGTTTTCCTTCCGAAGCTCTTAGTCGTGCAGTTGCAGCAGTGGCTGTAGCAGTGCAGTAGCAGTGGCCATGACTTGAGTTCATTTTTTATTTTTTAGTTCTTAATCAACAAATTGGTCAAAAATACAAGGTCAAATTCCCTCAGTGTGCCCAGTTGCTTGCCACCTATGGGATTCAAAGTTTGCTGCATATAAGTAATAACAATATTCTTAATATTCACAGATACATTACCATATCATTTGTATGTGGCTTTTCTAGATTGCTTCCCTCAGTAAGAAAAATACAGTCCTGGAGACAGATGCCTCTGTTGACAAGCTGACAGAAACTCACTGGTTAGGCTGCTGCTCTTATTCACAGAATGCTTAGAGTGACGTAAATTGGCCTCTAACGTGGTAAATAATAATCCTTAGTAACTTTCCAGATAAGCTGATGATTAATCTGACACGTCAGTACCTGTAGCTCCTGCAGGCCGAGCCAAATGCTTAGCTATCATTTTCTCACAAAATCCTTTTCTTTTGGATGTTTCAAGAATTTGATCATGTCCACTCCACACTGTATGAGTCCATGCAGTTGAATGGCATTGAATACAACTGAAATTTTTTTAAATAGTTCTAAAAAGCCTAAAAGGTACTGGAGTTTTCCATTTGTGTTGAAGGGACCTATGGGTCTCGTTCTAACCATGATGTGTTTGAACTTTCGTTATATTGTAAAACGTGATTAGGAAACCTAATCTAAACTAGCCAGCAGTAATTATAACGATTAGCTCATATAACTGACATTGCTGCTGCCAGAGCAAAACCTCATATCTGTAATATGGTAATTTAACTGGAGAAATGAAAAAAAAAATTCAACTGTATCAAAAATATACACCAAGTAATTTCGTACCATTTCAATTTGTTCTTTCATCAAGAGCATCTAATAACGAGAAGAACAGCTGATGTTTCTGATAACGCCAAAAGGGCAAAGTGATGCTCTAATGGCAATACTGTGTAATAATTTGTATTTATAAGGAATAGCCTGGTTAAAATATCACAGCTTCTCAGCATGATGGCACTTTCAGGAGCTAAAATTCAGCTCACATTCACCACTCTGAGGCCTTTCTGAATATGACTGCTCTAAAGCAGCTTTGGTCATTTACAGCGGGTAATATAATCTGGAATTATTACTTATAAAAAGTACTGATGTTGCAGAATTGTACTAAACTAATCTTGTGAAATTTAATTGAAAATCATTATAATTAAAGCACATCACCAAAGAAAACAAATCAAGCTTGAACTGGGCTTCAATCAAGTGGGAATCTCTCATCTTTTCATGCTGTATGCGCAATCCTTTGGCATATGCAGCATGAACCCAGGAGGCAGTAGAGCAGAAAACGAAAGATAAAGATGGAAATACAAATTACACTGACCTGGAAATTTCAAGAAGGTATGGTGTAGATAACGTCCGCAATTTCTTCAATTTCTTTCCAATCCATTGGTGTTAAAGATCCATCCGTCACCATTTGGCCTGTTCCCTGCTCTCCTACACATGCAGTTTCCTTACTGAAAAGATGGAAAGCCATCTAATCTATTCTCCCAGCAGTAGAGGAAACTGTAATGATGTTTAATTGAATTTGATTTGCTTACTTTTTGTTGTATCCCCCTCTGCAACCCAAGCCACCATAAGACAAATGAGACAATCTAACCATTTATAAATGCAGTCCATTTGGATGTGGAAAATATGTAATAAGATGCTGTCTAATAAGACATATGCTGGTGGCTCGCTCCCTAATTCATTTATTCTGCCTCTGCCACCACAAGGTGAAATAATTTATAACTGTTTTGTTTTCCCTCACCCCATGTAGATGTGTACTACTGCACTGTAGCAGCTGTGTGGGGAAGAGTTGTGCAGCAGCCTGTCCGTTCTTTAATTCATGGTGGGTATTCGCTCGTGTGACACATCATCCAACCTGCTATCACATCACGCAACATTGTTTGGCTCCATGTTTGCCCTCGAATCACGCAAGTTCCACAATCCAGGGGCAGAAAATCTCTGGAAGCAGTGACAGTGCAGTTATTCTGTAACCCGAAGGATTTTAGTGATTGTATATCACGTATTCAGTAACCACAGCAATTAAATCACAATCGACCATATTGAGCTTAAAAGACATGTTTTTTAAGTTTTAATGACAATGAATGTAGCTACAGAAGTGTTCCGTGCTTTTTTGCATTAATTCCAGCAATATTTCTTACTAGGAGCTGTAAAAAAAAATATATAAATAAGGTGTCAGTGCATTGTGATGCATCAGGCTGAATGTGGTGATTCTACTGGGTGGATTAAAATAACCGTGAGAATATTTGTGGTAATTTGTGGTAATTTCGGGGCAGCTGTGGCCTAGTGGTCAGGGCGTTGGCCGCATGATTGGAGGATCGGGGGTTCAAACCCCTTCCCAATAGGTTGCCCTGAGGTACCGTCCCCGTCATGCTCCTCCCTGTGATGGGCTGACGACCTGTCCAGGGTGTGTCCCCAGTCCTTCACCCTGTGTGAGCTGGGTTGGACTCCAGCACTCCCCCACGACCCTGCTTGGGACAATCGGCAGAAAATGACTGACTGACTGGTAATTGCAAATGTTGAATTGGGCATTTCTTGTCTGAATTCCCATTTTAAAGCATAATAAGTCCAAAAACATACAAATTATATGGTTAAATTAAAAATTCTTCCCTCTTCAATTCAATTCTTGTTTTTTTTAAATTAAGAACTCACTCACTCACTATCTTAACCACTTATCTTCATTAGGGTAAGACAGGCAGTGCTGGAGCACATCCCAGCTCTCACAGGGCAAAAGGACAGGTCACCAGTCCCAAAAAAATCATAATCAGTTAAAATCATGTGTGGTCACAGATTACCTTCCATTCTTAGTAAGTATTTGCTGCTCATCTTAAGTGTTCAGCAATCTAAACAGGGAAAAGGTGAAATCAGTTTTTGGTGTTTCTGAGGCGGTGAATGGAGCTGCATTCCTAATGTGCTCTGCATTAGTTAATTCAGGTTGTAATTCTTCACCTCTGCACCTATGTTCTGTACATGAGAAACATAAATCGTTGGAGGAAATGACCAAGGTCCTGCTGTGAAGCAGTGGCTTTGTGCCAATTAGAGCGAAGCTCACTTAAGAAAACACAGAGAAAAGGAGTGAAAGACACTGGGGATATATACTTTAATGCTAGAAAACTATGAGAAAACTATACATATACATATATATATATATCTTCTTTTTCTTTCGGCTGCTCCCATTTAGGGGTCACCACAGCGGATCAACTGTCTCCATTTCTTCCTGTCCTCAGCATCTTCCTGCTTCAAACTGACTGCCTGCATGTCCTCTCTCACCACATCCATAAACCTCCTCTTTGGTCTTCCTCTTCTCCTCTTTCCTGGCAGCTCCATCTTCAACATCATCCTCCCAATATTATATATTTATATTTTATTTTCTTTTTTTGAGAAAAACCCTCACCATGAATGGAGATTATAGTTCCATTCACAATTTGCATTGGTCATCCTCCAGCACACCCACACACACACACATACAACGGCACAGAGTGACCATTTGAGCTCACAAAAGGACCAGTGCATTACATTACTTTAAGGTTCACTGTTTCTTTAAAAGGTTCACTGACGTATCCCATATCAATAGTGGAACAACGCTGGTCCCACTTTCCCACAAGGCAGAGGAAAACTGTAAAATGTGTAACAGCAAATGCTCTACTGACACTTTGTGATTTTAAAACTACATATCATTCTCAAATTCTGGTTTCATAAATAAATATTCAGCTTAATAGCTTTAATGAACCATCAAGTCAAAACCTATTCCTGGTTCTTTTATGATATCACTTAAAAGAATCCCTTTAGCAGCTTTTTTTTTTAAAGAACAATTCTGAGATAGGTGTGTAGCCTCCACAAGAGCTAATGCGGCAGCAGCAAACATCAGGCTGGATGTTTCTTACAATGGGGCAGAAATATTCTGACTTCTCGCATAAAGTCAGATATTTGAACAATTTGCCAAGTGCCCAACAGCAGTGTATTTAAACTGAAATATTGGATGAGTGGACTGGAACATGGATTCATAAATATAATAATAAATAGCTTGTTGTTAATCAAGCTGCTTTTAGGCTTATTGATCTTAAAATAGTTCATTAATCGTTCAGATTTTATAAGTATGTATTGATCAATTATTTTTGTTTAGGAGAGTCCAAAAACACAATGTCCAAAGTGTATAGATTTTATGTTTTTTTTTTGTTTTTTTTCCGGAATCCACCACATAAATATTAATTTGCATTGCAGTCCATCTAAGGATATATGGTTTGTTTTCACTAAACAAATTCATGCAGGGCATCGCCGCAGGACTTTGAAAGTGCTGGTTCAAATAGCAGCCCACTGATGGCCATGACCTCATAAACTGGCCAATGAGTACAAGGTAAATGTGTCTGTTAACCTGTCAAGTCAGTGTGTCTGAAGAGGCATTTGAGAAGCTGTTATAACTATGCAGAAGCCATGAAAGAAACATATTTGCTCATGGCCTCGCCTCCTCGGATCTTGTTTTCTTGCACCTACTGGCTCATCTCATAAACACCATTCAACCCAGGCATTCTTGGTCCTCAGCAGAATCACATATGACATTTCTTTTTATACATCCTACTCCTACCAATGCCTCCTGACAACCTACAACAACTTCCCAGCTTGACTTTTAACTGAAAATGTGGTACCTAAACTATAAGAAGAGCATGTCAGTTGGTGAGAGAGATTAGGGAAGCACTGCAGTTGACAAAGATCATCTTCTGTTTGAGTTTGTAAGTCACCATTAGGCTGCACATTATGCAGACCACATGCACAGCTAACCCATGATTGTGTTAGATGTTCACTCTTAGAATATATGCAGAAATAAATGAACAGTGAATTTATCGTTTCTCTGTTCTTCTGGGGGTTCTCTTCATTGATGCTCCTTGGAGATTTCTGTCCAGACTCCAGCTTGTCTATTATACCACCCGCTTAGAAGTACATTCATTACACTCTCTGGTCATTCACATGCAAAATACATGAATGTCACTAGAGGCTGTCAGTCATTCCTCTTGGTGCTCTGTAGCTACAATTCTATGGATAATAAAATCACTTTGGCTTATAGATAATCTATAAGCTTTGATTTTGCTTTTTTGGTTTGGTTGTTAAACATAAGCACCAGTAAACAGATATTAACCCCTAGATGTCACACTTATCGTCACACTTATCCATCCATCCATTATTCAACAGGGGGAGGTTAGTCCAACCCAGCGCATTACAGTGGCGAGTGGACGGGGGGACGCACCCTGAACAGGTCGCCAGCCCATCGCAGGAGGAGCGGGACGGGGACGGCACCTTGCTCAAGGGCATTTAGTAAGAACTTATTGGGTGCTCCTAACCACTAGGCCACCACTGCCTCAGCCACATTACTTCATTTGCGTTTTAATTAGGACTTCATGTCCCACTACAGGACAGTCCCTGGAGACACTCAGGTTATGGTCTTGCTCAGGACCCAGCAGTGGTAAAGCAGAGGTGGATTTGAACCTGGGACCTCTTGACATAGGGTCCATATAGCAGGTACCTTACCTCTCTAGCACCACCCCACCACACTTATCAAACAAATGTTTTAGAACAGAAGGACATTACGTTTCATGATGGATTTAAATTGTGGGAAAGTAATTGTTCTTGCTTATGAAAATTCAAAAAGCTTTTACAGTTTTGTCATGTGCTGTTATTTTGTCATGTTTTTGTCTGTGCTAGTCACTGAAACAGAAAAAGCATTAAAGAGAAATGAAACTTTTTTTTTTTTAATCTGCAGGAATATAAAAGTTGTAAGATGGTCATTCAGAATGGCTTGGTGCAAAATGTGTTAGTTAAAAAGTTATAATTGTTATGGTATAGTTGACCTTTGCAGTACCACAAATGGGGATGAATATGAGAAATGCTCTAACTCAGATAATCGTTGACAAACTGTTCTGAAAATAGTCTAGCTCAAACTGCATCCATTAAAATCAAAAAGAGGTTCAGAATATGTAGGAATGTTTAAGGCAACCCTAAAGAACAGTGAAGAAAAGACTTTTAAAAAAACTATTTTGCCACTAATAACATTACAAACAAAAGGGCAGATATATGTAGATCTACTGGTGCTGTTTCACAGGAAATGAAATATGTAGATGTATATTGTAGGGGTTATGACTCCGGGTACCTATCGCCATCATTCAAAGAAATCAGGAAGTTTCTCTTCAATAAACTTCACATCAAGATATTATGACAGACTTCTTAAATGCATCTTAACTCATAAATTAGGCAATAATTTGAAAAACCAGTAAACTTAATAATTCCATCCCATGAAAGTAATCTACAGCAATTTAATTGTAGAAGAATGTAGTTATTCACTCTATTTAAATACCACTGGATTAATAATCTATAGTGGTTTCTATAGTTGATGTAAACAGTACACTGAAATGGTCACAGGTCAATCTATAACTCAGTATCATTTTAGGTTTTTAAATAGACACACACACACATACTACACATAGGAATTCTATTAAGCATTTGATAAAATTCCTAGTTGAGACAGTCCAAAATCTAATTGTTTTGCACCTCTCAGTATAGCTTGCCTTCCATTCCCATTCATTTCAAGCACAGCTGATAAGTCGATGGTAAATATAAGCTTATGCAGAAGAGAGAGAACACTATTTGAAAGTGAGGGACTGCAGTTAGCCAGTGAATTTAATGAGGTTTGTGCCCATCTAATGGAATGTGTGTGTGAACTGAATGCTGAGCATTTTCGTAAATAAACAAACCAGATTTACCTCTGAAGCTGGAGTGTGAGAGATTAACTTCCACTGTAGGCCAGATAACATTCCTGACACAATGACACCAGGTCTTTCAATTCTGTACAGCAGTTTTTTTTCTTTTTCTTCTTTAGTTGAATTCCATTCCCTTAAACAAGTCGCTGTGTTGTTCGTGTGCTGTGCAGGTTTAACTGAACAGCAGGTCAGACCACAAGCGTTAAGATATGTCGTCTGGGAAAAGCTTCAACAATGCTATCTTTGATCTATGTGTTTCAGAGTAAGGCATATGAATTACATACAGGAGATTGCACCGGAAACATCTTTGACTCTCACACTGTTCCAGATCAGTGGTGGAAATTGAACCCAGATCTGAGTTTCATTATATCTTCCATAAATATCTGGGAGTGCCTAGCCTGTCCAGCTGCATACTTCATACCAGAGCAGAGTGAGAAAGCAGTAAAACAACACATTCACAAACTAGAGAATAGGAGCAAGATGCAGAGCTGCTGTTACTTCAGCATGGAGGTCACTCCTTTACCTATGAGTATGGGCCTATCATTATACTCTCTTCTCTCACTCTCTCTCTCTCTCTCTCTCTCTCTGTCTCTCTCTCTCTCTCTCTCTGTCTCTCTCTCTCTCTCTCTCTCCGCCATTCTGCTGTCTGAGAGCTCTGGCACAGCATCTCTGAGTGCTCTCATTAATCACAATTGTGGTTCCTCCCCCAAGTCCTGAGCTGAGTGAGTCTTCTTCTAGTAATAAGGAATTAATGCCAATAGGATAAAATCATGCCCAAGTCTCTTGTGTCTTGTGTCTTGAATTCCACTGTAGAGAAAAATACAGGTTCATTATTCTATCAGCATATTCCCCCCCAAAGAAATGTATACCCCTTATTTACCTGTACCTGAGGCTAGCCCCAATTACAGCCCCAATTACAGCCAAAAGTCTCCAAGAACTTAGTTCAGCCAAATGGCATGAATCGAATAACAATACTGAGACATTAGTCAGTTAGAGCCATGTTGCAACAAAACTACTGAACTATATATATATACAGGAAATCATTTAACTGTTAATCATTCGTGTATAGTATTTCCATCCATTTTCTGCCGCTTGTCCCAACCGGGGTCGCGCTGGTGTTCAACCCAGCGCATTACAGGCGCAGGACGGGAAGCACCTGACAGGTCGCCAGGCCCATCGCAGGGAGGAGCGGGATGGGGATGGCGTAGTTGCTCAAGGGTACCAGGGCAACCCATCGAAGGGGTTCGAACCCCCGATCCTCCAGCCAACGCCCTAACCACTAGGCCACCGCTGCCCCCATGTATAACGTAGTAAAAGCAAAATGTTTAAATGTTCAGTTCTACAGTGAGCCGAATGTAACGAACACGAGCTTATGTATGTTAGTTTTGTTCTCAGGATTGAATTGAACTGTCAAATCTGTTAACATTTATTCCGATCCTCTGCATCTTCCTTTTTCAAACCTGGCTACTGCATGTCCTCTCCCACCACGTCCATAACGTAAGTATGGGAGTATTTAAACTTCTTCAGCTTTGCTACCTCTACTCCCTGCATCCTAACAATTCTGCTGTCCTTATTTCATTAACACTCATGTGGGCCTGTACCAGGGCCAACATCTGGCTGCAAGGAGTCCTCCACCCCACCACGTCCAAGTCCAGAGCAGCAGTCAAAATCCAGGGGTAATCCGCAGATGCAGAAGCCCCACCAACCAGGGCTGCGTGACTCAAGACCCACTCTCCATGACGGGCACAGACTCAGAAGCCGTACTCTGGGGCAGACATGGACAATGGCATCAAAGTCCCACCTCCTGGGTTGACTTGACGGGTTGCTGAAACCCCGCCGCACCCGCGCGATGCGGGTGATGGCGCTAGTCCCACCTCCCGGGCTGATGTCATCATCACTTTTCACCCAGCTTCAACCACTCTTCATAACTTCTGTGGCTGATCGTAACTCATCCATCTCGGCAGTTACTGCAGCCGCATCACCCATGTTCTATCAAATCACCCAGACTGTGCACAATTACCACCTCGTATCCTTCACTATTGTGTCAAAACAATTTGACTACTAATCTCTCCTTACCACCTCCATGCTTCCACAGGTATGTCATCTGGACCATAATCCTTTCTATTCTTCATCCTCTTCATAGCTGTCCTTACTTCCATCTTGCTAATTCCTTGCACTTCCTGGCTCACTACACCCGTTAAGCATCCAAACTTCTCTCTCCTAATCTCTTCTTTCATACCTCAAAGTAGCCTTCCATCTGCTCAACACACTCAGCTTACTTGTGAGTAAGTTCTTCTGGCTGTGCCCCATCTAAGCTGCTAACCAGCTCTGTCTCTCTTGTCTTAATTAGAGACAGTGGTGACCCTAGTGGTTAGGACAGCCCAGTCAAA
>CM029376.1:20204438-20484664 GCA_017165825.1 Hepsetus odoe
TGGGGGGGGTAAAGGTGCTTCAAAAGCATTAGAATAACATTTCACTTCTAGTGGGAACCTGTAAAGCGACACAATTGAAAAGCGCTGAATATCAATAGTAGCTTTGAGCCAGCTGTAGATGCCATCTTGCCAAATCGCTTTTCTCAGTCTCTTTGTGAAAACGTATTGCTGCTGTGCAGCACCGCATAGCTTAATTTGAATGTGGGGTTCTGCTTATCCAGTTCAATTTATTCTCACTGCTAACAGGTTCATTCTCACAATATTGCTACTGGAAATTTCCACCCCCAGTCTCCTCCATTCAGCAGTGTGTGGAAATAAGAGGCACATGGAACATTAAGCGAGGTAGCACACAGTTCCCCCGACATGCAGGGGGGTGGAAGAGCAGCCTAATCATGTCCTCCCCAAAGATGACCTCGCAGCAAGCCACAGTCATTACACCTCGCCCACATCACTAACACAGCGGTTTAACACTGCACAAACACATTAGCACTGCCTGTCTAAAGCTCAGGCTACTTTTATTTATCTAAAGCCACTGCTGTGTTTAGAGTCAAAGGCTCCATGTGATGCTGTTTTGTTTTAAATAGTGCAGAATATAGAACATGTATCATTTAAATATATTTCAAATGATATCGGTTCCAGCCCAAATTGTCCATAAATTGAAACTAAAAGACAAACCTTGTTTGTCCCGCCAGAGTCATGCTGAAGTTTTAAGGAGTGTCCGCCGAATGTTAAGTTGCAGAAACAAGTCTGTTTTGAATTCTTATTATTGGTGAGGTCATAAAAACAAATGCATTTGCATACAACTGCCTATTCAGCCTGAAGCAGTTTAGCACCGGCCATTAACACTAAAGTTATAAGGAGTTTTTAAGCTTTGACTGCTTTATGAATGAAGTACATTACAAGGCAGTGAATCAGACCAGAGGTCATTTGCGTAAAGCAGTCTTAACGGCACAGTAGCAAAAAAAAAAGACTTTGATTTTAAGGGAAGAAAAGGGATTAGAACAAGTAAAAATGAAAAATTACTGTTGTTTGGTATATAAACCCACAAAAATATGGTGCGTGTTAAATAAAATGGATCTCAAGGAAAGATAAATACAGCATTTGGGCCTTTAAAGTGTCATGGTTGATGCTTTCCTAGAATCAGCTGTAACAGTATGTCTGGTGCTTTTACCATAGCTTTAAAGGAGATCACCTCGACAATTGTTGGCACAGTGGGGTTTTGTGCAGAGCGAGGAATATTTGAAGACAGGAGCATTGCTCACAAGCAATTAAGCTGCTTTCAGCACACCTTCCGCACAGTCCACCTTAATACGCCACCTCTCCCCAGACAGCACTCAGGCGGCATCAGATTTTTGTCCAGGATAAGCAGAGATAAGCTATCAGAGGTCCTCTGCTTTTCCATCCAAACTTCACACTCAATGGCCATAAACCTGAATTAGGTGTCCATTTTCAAGTCACCAGAGTCTAATTGGACACACTATGAAATATGGTTCATAAAGCAATATCTCCATGTACATTAAACAGTCTACATGACTTACAAGGGAAGTCTGCTTCTGAACATCTCACTGCTCAAAGTGGCAGACTACAAACAAGGCAGCCACACCTTCGGCATCCTTTGCTGAGCATGAATTACAACAAATAAACTTTGTCACTGAGATCAAAGCCAATCCTCAGATTTCCTGCGGCAAAAGATATCGGAACAGTTTAATGGTCCACGACAGCAAAGCCCATTCATGAACCGCTCAAAAACATTTGACAATGAAGGATTACTCTATTTTGCTAATGAATAATCAAAGTAAAATTATCAAGGTCATCATTAAAGTGAATCAATTTGCTAATTAATCTAAAAATCCCTCAGCACTCTCAGATCCAACAAAAGTCCAAAGGCTATTTTGAACCATTTTGAAAGCCTACCCAAGCTAAATTAATTACTCCAGCTTTGTGCTAAAAACTCCCTGGAACAAACCTTTACGAGATTCATGCTTCTCGATCTGCTTTTGATCAGTAGTCTGTGGGTGAACCTTTTGTCATGAGAAGTCTGCATCTCGTTTATGATTTATTGAGATGAATTAAAACGTCTCGTTTGAGATGCGGTGCGATGAAACCTCGATCAATAAACCTGTTAAGTTTGCTGTCATTAAATTCCAAACATATGCACACTTTCAAGTACAAGCCCCCAAAGCATGAATAATTCAAAGAAATATCTGTGGATGCCCTGCATATGCACATAGTGAAAAAGCCCAGCAGCCCCCAGCATGCAGTCAGAATGACTGAGGGTGTTAAAAGATTAAAGCAATCAGTTAAGATCAGCAAGAGGGGTGGGGATTACTACTTCTGCCATTCTGGAGTTTCTCCAGAATCCCCTTAATCCTTTTAATGTCACTGTTTGTATATCTAAGGCAGCATGGCACACACAACTAGGCAAGACTAGATCATGCAAATGTTTTAATGGACCCAAGTGCTTTGACCCCAACACCTGCTCACATTGCCACGTATACGGTTCCTTATGGAAACGGGCACCCTCATGTTTAAATGCCATTAAATCTTGGCACCAACTCTTCAGGGGTGGTTATCTGTGTTTGTAATATGATAACATATCGTATATAGGGATGTTAAAATAAGAGTAGCATATAACATATGACCTCTCACATGGAGGAATAAACACATCTACAGTAAATAATAAAAAAAGCTGGGACTACAATCTAAAGGATGCATGGGAAAAATAAAATGTTTCTCTTTGATTTATTTGTTCTTTTAACAGCATACAGTGTATGAACTTTGATCACATTTCAAGATCTACACTTTTCTCCAAGGCCATATTTCTTGCAAGCGTGGCCTATTTTGAGTTTAGTGTTTAGGCAATGTAATAAACATTTAAGTGAAAGTGACTACTTGTCACTGTGAAACACAGCACAGCACACAGTGAGACACAACACAATGCTTCTTCGGCATTCCACCTATACACACACGCAGCTTTTAAAGCCCTCAGGGAGCAGTGAAGGGGACAGTATCTTGCTCAAGGGTACCTAAGGGCAACCTACCGTTTTCGGATTTGAACCCATGAACTTCCAATTCTGGGGCCGAGTCCTTAATCACTAAGCCATCGCTGCTTCACTGTACGCTACACATTTACATAGGTGACCATAAACAATAAATAAGCTAAAAACATTGAGCGTAACAAAAAGTAAATTCATTTTGATATTAAATTCAGGTCCACAATGGCATAATTTTAATTGCTGAATATATTTAATATCCACCAACACTTATAAATGCTTCCCTATCAGTGGTGGAACCAAATTAGGGACTGAAGTGATGTGACTCAGGTGATGAAATCGGCCTAGTGGATAAATCAGTGCAGAACAGTGTATATAAATGGTGTCAGGAACTAATTTAATGATGTGTATTGATGTTTTGTTGCATTACTTGCAGGCTAGCACCCTAGGTGATCTACATGTGGGTGGTAATTTCCAGGTTAGCAGAAGGCTCCCTACAGAACTGAGTCTGCAGTCTGCCTCCCGACAGCATTCTGAAATATGCGCCCTCGGGGATTCATCTCCAAACGGAGAGACACTGAATATGTTTAATGACGGTCCACTAGGAGCATTAGAGAAGGATACTAAAGTTGATTCCTTTCCAGCGCAAGCTCATTTCTCATTGGCAGCAGCATTATTAGTGGCTATGCACTATCAAAGGCGGCTCAAGTGTGAGGGATTTTGTTGGTTTTATCTGCATTTGCATGTTGTATTACTGAATATTAAACATCCTTATTGAACCGTTATGCATACAACTGCACTTAAGTAGCCAATATTTTATCAGAGTGGCAATATTTTTAACATTAACATTTTAACATCTACTGCTAAGCAGTAGAAACTTTCATCAGCAGCAGTGTTTTCCCCAACATGTTAGATCTTACCCCATCAACCATATGCAAATTAAGATGCTAACACATTAATAGGGTTAGCCTTTATTATTTCCACATGATGGATAAGCTTTGGCTCTATAAAGTGCTTCTTTCCGCAGATGACTAAAAAAATGAGCCATTACACCTGACAGTCTGTTATTTTGTAGTTTGCATATGCAAGGGGCAGGGCTTGTTGCATTAATCATGTAAATGTGAAATATTTTGCAAATGATATTAGCAGTGCATCAGACAGGCTTATCCTGCATGATTCCCAGTGGGACATGCAGAGGAAATTGGCAAATATAAAGGACTGAAGTGTAATCCTGACTAGGTGATAAGACTGCAATGTTGTTTTCATGCCTCTTAATCTCCGTCAAACACTGATGCTCATTTCCCTACAGTTTGGAATCACACTTTCTCCAGACTGAGGAGACAGGACGAAGGAAAGCAGGCAGGGCGAATGGGCTCATTATGCCCCAAACACTGTTTATGAATTCATATTAGTCCAAGTATGTGATGAATATCTTAATTAACTTCATTATTCACTCTAATAAAGGCAACTTGGTGACTTTATAGTTTCTCATCAGGGACTAATTCATACTTTGTAACCTTTTGCCTCTGTGATTTGAAACAATAATATTTTAAAGGAACCCTTGCCCAGTTGTTTTGTTCAAACACACACCAGTAACCTCCCTGTTTTTGGGTGGATTTACATGACAAGCCAAATATCCCAATTCGGAACCTCGAGCAAAACCGTCTGTCCCACCTTACCCATGATTAATTACCCTTGACTGTTCCCTGAAACGTAATTACAGTCTCCTATTGTTAGAGGCTGCCTCCGAATTCTAATATGGACAGCAAAAATGTGAACTGTTATACTTTCAAAGATAGGTCATGTCATTCTGTGCACACATCTGATGATAAAACTATTATTATAATTTAGATTTGAAAAAGAAAGGCTCAGTGTTGGCATGAGAAGAGGTTCTGCTAAAGTGAGTAATGGACACATCCCATTCTGTAGCTAAAAGAATATAAAAAAGCAATAAGCAGAAAGAGGCAGTGCATTACAACAACATCAACCTGCTGAATACTAGAAAGGTCAGAATCTCAAAATGTCAAAAAAGTCAAAATGTCTGCCTCCGCTGGAGGTTGTGAAGCAGTGACCAAAATGCAGTATAATTAAACATTATTATAAATAGGTTATTGGAACATTAAGGGTTAGCAAACAATACTTTCACAGATATATTACTATATATACAGTCATATGATAAAATTAGGACACCCTAGCCTGCAAAGTCTGTGTGTTTTTGTAACATTCTTGGACATATGGATATCGTTACTCAGCATTTTGAAGGAGGTTTCCCCAATTTAAACCTCAGACATTTAGTTTGGTGCTCCTGACTGTTGAAGTGAGAGTGAGTGAACACCATGCTGAGATCAAAAGAGCTGTCTGAGGCCTTCAGAAAGAAGATTGTAGCAGCTTATATGTCTGGTAAGGGATTTAAAAAGATCTCAAAAGAATTTGCAATCAGCCATTCCACTGTCCGGAAAATAGTCTACAAGTGGAGGTCTTTCCAAACAACTGCAAACATGCCCAGGTGTGGCCGTCCAAGCGAGTTAACCCCAAGAGCAGATTGCAAGATGCTAAAAGAAGTCCAAAAACCCTCAAATGTCATCACAGCACCTACAGCTGAAAGTGCATGCCTCAACAATCAGAAAGAGACTGCACAACTTTAACTTCATGGGAGGTGTACAAGGAGGGAACCTTTGCTCTCTAAGAGAAACATCAAGTCCAGACTGAAGTTTGCAAAAGAGAATGTTGACAAAGACCAGGGCTTCTGGAATAATGTTCTTTGGACAGATGAAAAATGTAATTATTTTGACATCAGAACAGAGGACATGTCTTGCATATACCACATGCATCATTCCAGGAAAAGAACATCAGACCAACTGTGAAGCATGGAGGTGGAAGTGTCATGGTTTGGAGATGCTTTGCTGCAGCAGGACCTGGCCAGTTCATAGAATCCACCATGAATTCTGCCTTATCAGAGGATGCTTGAGGAACATAATAATAATAATAATCCTTTATTTATAATCCCACGAATGGGAAATTCACTCTCTGCATTTCACCCATACACACATGTGCAGCAGTGGGCTGCTATTGAAAGCACCCGGGGAGTAGTGATGGGGACGGCACCTTGCTCAAGGGTACCTCAGGCCAATCTACTGGGAAGGGGTTCGAACACCCGATTCTCTGATCATGTGGCTGACGCACTAACCACTAGGCCACCGCTGCCCTAACATGTGAGAGAATCTGTAAGTACATTAAAACTGAAGCAGAACTGGACCCTGCAACATGACAATGACCCAAAACATACAAAACCAAAACATAAAAAAACAGTCATACAACATACAATCCACCAAGGACTGGCTGAAAACTAAGAAATTGAGTCCTGGGGTACAGCAGAATCAAAGCCCAGATCTAAATCCCATTGAAATGCTGCAGAGTGACATGAAATGGCTGTACATGCAAGAAACCCCTCAAACATCCATCCATTTTCTGCTGCTTGTCCCAAACGGGGTCATGTAATATAAATGTAATATTGTAATTTAATTTTAATATAGATATATGCCAAGTAGGATATCCTAAGGTTGTTTATCCTACGGTTAGGGCGTTGCCCCGGATTGAAAGATCGTGGGATCAATTCCCTCACCACTAGGTTGCCCTGAGGTACCCTTGAGCAAGGTACCGTCTCCATCACTGCTCCCTGGGCGCTTTCAGTAGCTGCCCCCTGCTGCACGTGTGTGTATGGGTAACAGGCAGAGGTTGAATTTAGTTGTGTTGTGTTGTGTTGTGTTGTGTTGTGCTGTGCTGCGTTTCACAATGACAAGGGTTGTCACTTTCACATCATTAGTGCTGCTGCAGAAGCACCCTACTCTCTATAATCCTAAGGCCAGGGTTCCATAAAAGGAGAGAAAATCCACACTATAAGTGGTTTTACTGATGAATAATGAAAGAGAAGAAAACAGTGTTAAATGTGTGCACTTAAAAAAAGCCTTCTCACCTATTTAAGATAAGGGAGGCCTGAACAAGAGACAAAACTGTGGAGGCAGCTTAATTCTGATACTGTAATGTAAGCTGTCATGGGTACAAAAGCAAAGCAAAAACTAACAATGTGCCTTTTCAAGGCTTGTAAAACACTGCCAATCAATTTCCAGCTTCTGCTGAAACAAAGCCACAGCTCAAATCGTGTCAAAATATTAGCAGCAGCACTACTCCCAGAACATTTGTCTTTTGTCAGGCAGTGTGTGCCAGTGGAGATGGAGCAGAGATCCCATCTAATGATCTTTTGAATAGCAATAAGATGTGAGGAATCCAAATCCCCTTTCTTAAAAGTTAGCTCTGACAGGTGAAAGTACATGCAGATATTAAATAAGCTACAAAAGCTATTAAAGTCAAGATAAACTTTTTTATCAGTCAATATTAAAGTATTTGCAGAAGCATTTGTAGGACATGATTTATTCAGTGTTGGATCTGGTTTGAGTTGATCGGTGTTCAATATAACAGACTAAATATGGAACTACATTTTTTCTTTACTTTTTCTTTACTTCTGGTAGCAGTATTCAGACATGATCACAGTGCTGTAACTGTCAAACTGTCAAGAAAATCTGTTTGGTTCAATACTTGTTTCACCAACACATCAGAGTTCACGATTCTTTAAGTTTAACCCATGGAATTGACATTTGATAAAATGCTCATTTTTGAAATCATTTTTCTAAATTCACAGTCTTCTCAAATTAGCTGACATTTCACAGTGTGTGCTCTTTCAGACTGAGCTCTGTAAGTGTCTTCACAGTGAAGGATAATGAGCTTTTATCCATATGCTGTGTCCTTTCTAAGACTTCTGCAGACGTATTAGACATTTTTCTCCCTGCATGGCTACTCTTGACATGCAATACCTGTTTGATAGCCCGAAGATCCAGAATGGAATGAAACATGGGAAATGCAAGAACAAACTGAGCAGATAGAATGGTGAGGTGTTTTTTTTTATAGCTTTTTTCTACTGTTCCCCACAGAGTGAATATATATGCCACTGCTTCTAGATGGGGAAAAAAAGAGGAACTTCTCTTAGCTCAGCTTGCTTCGCTTGAGAAACCAGCCTGTCTAAGCAGAGCTAAGGATTTGATTAATGGCTAAGGAATGACTCAGAGTCAGTAACCAGTGGTTTCATACATTTTCTGAAAGTGGCGTGAAGCCAAATGCAAAAATTCTGTGCATTTACCCAAATGATTGTAACAATTTTCTTTCCTGTCAAACAACCTTTGATAAAGTGTGATTTGTTCCTTAAAGACATTTAAGCCTTTTTGCTTAAATGCCCTCAATTGAAAGAAAAATGCAAATGGATTGATCTGAACTGTCTTTTTATGTACGGCCCATCGCTGTCATGATTGATGTGGAGGCCTAGCGGGTTCGGCATGTCTTTGTGGTTGTCAAACCACTTCTAGGAGTTGGACTAATTAGCATGAATGCCAAGGTGTTTACTATTGATTTTTCACCTTAAGAGCTGAACTACTGACTTCATGAAAAAAAAAAAAAAGTAAAAGTTATTTCGGTTTCCTTGTAAATGTCAGTTTTAAATTTTGATTTATTTATCTGAAAAATTCAAGATGTCCTAAAGCTGAGTTAGAGTCTGTGCATTCCCCAAAGACATAAAGGAATCACTTGGAAATTGAGCTCACATGAAAAAATGGGATGAGTTTACTTCTGCATACAAATATTCTAACATCAACAATTTTTCAGTCTTCCAGTTTATTTTTTCTAGCAGTATATGATGGATATTTTATGTTAACATACTATTTAAAGTAGGATATCCACAATTAATTAAGAAGTCAATATTATACTCTAATATAATACAATAATAAAATCAGAGAATATCCTTTGGTTTATGTAATTTCCTGTAAAAGCAGTCATTATGTACAAATTATTTCGTTGCCTTTATATTATTTACAAATTATTCAGTGTCTCAACAGTTATTTGTTATTAAGTCTGAGGTGCAACCTGGTGGTGTCGAATGAACCTAAACATGATGTCCCAGAGATGTTCTATTGGATTTAGGTCAGGCGAGCGTGGAGGCCAGTCAATGGTATCAATTCCTTCATCCTCCAGGAACTGCTGCATACTCTTGCCAAATGAGGCCATGCATTATCGTGCACCAGGAGGAACCCAGGACCCACTGGACCAGCGAAGGGTGTAACAATGGGTCTAAGGATTTCATCCCAATACCCCAATGGCAGTTAGGGTACAATCGTTTATCCTGTACAGGTCTATGCATCCCTCCATGGATACGCCTCCCCAGACCAACGCTGGCCCACCACCAAACCGATCATGCTGAACAATATGGCAGGCAGCATAATGTTCTCCGCCGCTTCTCCAGACCCTTTCACATTTGTCACATGAGCTCAGAGTGAACCTGCTCTCATCTGTGAAAAGCACAGGGTGCCAGTGCTGGACCTGCCAATTCTGGTGTTCTCTGGCAAATGCCAGTTGAGCTCTACAGTGCCAGGCATTGAGCACAGGGCCCACTAGAGAACATCAGGCCCATAGGCCACATTCATGAAGTCTGTTTCTAATGGTTTGGTCAGAGACATTGATGCCTGTGGCCCACTGGAGGTCACTTTGTAGGGCTCTAGCAATACTCATCCTGTTCCTCCTTGCATAAAGGAGCAGATACCAGTCCTGCTGATGGGTTAAGGACCCTCAATGGCCCAGTCCAGAGTAACTGCCTGTCTCCTGGGATCTCTACCAGGTTGGCACATCAATACGTGCCATTGCCAGAGATTTGCTGTGTCTCCCAGCACAGTCTCAAGAGCATGTAGGAGTTGGACTGCCTGTGCAACCTCTGTAGGGTCCAGGTATCGCCTCATGCAACCAGTGACGCTGACCCTAGTCAAATGCAAAACTACTGAAAAGCAGTCAAAATAAGATGAGGAGGGAAAAAATGTTTTGGAGTTGTTTCACTGTTTCCCCTTTTAGTGCAACTGTTGTTAATTTCATTAACATCAAAACAGCTGTCACTGATCAACACTGATTAACTGCTACTTAACTGACCAGATCAATATCCCAGAAGTTTAACTGACTTGATGCTATACTCTGATTAAAAAGTGTACCTTTAAAATTTTTGCAGTGTAAATATATATACATTTGTGTTTTTATTTCTTGAAGGCATCTATAAAGTCAGTTATTTTCTTTTTATGCATGATCCAAATCATCCTCAAAAGCTGTATTTTGCACTTCTCGTTTTCCAAATTCCGAAATACATACTGTCCAACAAACCTTCCTCATCATCTCAGATGTCCAGTTTAGATGTTCTGGTGCAGATACAGAACATTTACCTATCCCTACATACATACGGTGTTGAGTTGTTTCTCATAGTGGAAGATGGATAGAAACAGCAGTGAATTTTTCAGAGTATAATTTCAAAACATATGACAGACCAGTTTCATTCCATTTCTATTCTTTTATTATTTATGTTGTTAGAAATACCTCTTCACCCATCTCCATCTCCTCCCTCAAACCAACCACCTGCATGTCCTCTCTCACCACATCCATAAACCTCCTCTTTGGTCTTCCTCTTTTCCTCTTTCCTGGCAGCTTCATCATTTCTAAATATCTGTCATGTATGTGTCAACTGTTATCTGTTCTAAAGTGTTATAAATGGATATACAGCATTTATAAATGAAACTCATATTTCCTGCTTTATTCTGAAATGATTCAGCATAATATTTATCTCCTGAAATCTTCTCAAGAACCTCAAAAAAAACATATTTTAATAACTTAAATATCCATTTGTGTATAACTGTTTTAATGTTCTTACATTTTAAATGTTCAGAAAAAATAAAGGTTTTTGGATTTTAACATAGAGATGTCTGTATATTTAAGTAGAAAGCATCTCATTTTTACGATATTTCCAAAACAACAAAAAAAAAACTTTGTAAAACCTCATCATGACACTAGTGGGTTCTTTGTCATATCACTTTCTAAAAAAATACCCTATTCACCTCTTATGTTTCCTTAAATAAAGACTATCTATAAAGCTATCACAAAGAAAAATAGCATTTAAGTTACTGTGTTTAGCAATTCCCTGGAAGAGAATGCACACGTCAGTGTTGAAAATTTCACTCATGACATGCAGAAGATGAAGTTACTTAAGAACATGCATGTTTCCCTCACCCTTCCCATCAAACATTTTTCTCTAAAGCCTGTAAGGCAAATGCTGACGCTCGTAGTCTCATAGCAATGTATCACTGTTGTCTCAGTAGCTACAAATCAATCTGTTTTCCGACAGCCTCTGCAATGCAGGCACAAAGCTCTCACCACACATGGACTCGGGCTTTGTCAATAATGTGAGCAGGCAACAGGACAACAAAGGGAAAAGAAGGAGCAATCTATTCAAACCCAATCAGCTCCTTAGGGAATATTTACATCCTATTACAAGTGTCATGTAGGGCCCTCTGCATGATTGCTGTTGTTTATGTGGTCTTTAACAATCTGCAAGGAGCACCATGGGCCAAACAAAGGTTGGTGTTATGTACGTTTACATTGTTCTGCTGAATGTTCTGCTAAAAAATATATATTTACTAGGAAAGAAAATGAATAAAACCGCAGTTGGGATAATGGCACAGTGATTAGCACTGAGAAGGTTCTGGGTTTGATTCCCGATCAGCATGCCTTGCGTCCAAGCTGTGAAGTTTGAATGTTCTCCCCTTGTCTGTGTGGGGTTTCCTCTGGGTGAGTGCTCCGGTTTCCTCCCACAGTCCAAATGTGTAACTTCAGGAGGATTAGAGATTGCTTCAACTTGTGAGTCTATGAGTGTGTTTGTCTATGTGTTTCACCCTTTGAAAACTTTTTAAAAATCCAGCACCCCCACCACCTTAGTTGGGATATGCGTTAAGATAAGATAATGAATGGATGGGTGAATAAACCAGAGTGAGAGAGCAGAAGAGAGAGGAAATGGTAATCATTCTCTGTAAATAAGACGTTAGCTTAACTGTACTTAGCAGTGCATTAAAGGATGTACACCATGAAGCATGATCATGTATTTGTTTACCTAAAAAACAGCCTTTTTCAAAGTAGTTATGGCCAAAAATACAGAGAATAAGCATGAGCTTAGCAAAAGCCTATAGACGCCTAAATGAGACCCCTGTCTTATGCTGTAAATAAGCCTGTTCACATGCTATTTCACAAATTACTCTACTGCAGTTTAATGGCCAGCAAATAAGAGACAGCACTATATGAGATCTGATGTAAAGATCAAACTGCGAAATGAAAGCAGTTGACAATGCTGCGAACAAAAACCCGTATCAAATTTGTATCTGACAAAAGTCTATTGAGATTTTACTGACAAAATTACGTGTTAAAATTTTTAAAAAGTCAGATAATCATAGCTACTATTTTACTTGACATTCAACTTTAAACTAATTGAAAATGGAATAAAACAAACAACCATTTATAATACAACACAAAATCAGTCAGTCAGTCATTTTCTGCTGCTTGTCCCAAGCGGGGTCACAGGGGAAGGCTGGAGTCCATCCCATCTCACACAGGGCGACACACCCTTGACAGGTTGCCAGCCCATCACAGGGAGGAGCATGACGGGGACGGCACCTTGCTCAAGGGTACCTCAGGGCAACCTATTGGGAAGGGGTTTGAACCCCTGATCCTGCGGCCAACGCCCTAACCACTAGGCCACCGCTGCCCCACAACATATAATATTGAATATAACAAGAACACACTCTTCAAAATAATGATTCTTCGCTTAATCATACAGTTTTAGGAAAAGCCTGTAAATGATGACAGACCTTTCCATCATCTGATGGTTCTTTACACTCATATGTCATTTACGATGCTGATTAATGAACAAACCATTCATTGTGAGTTTATTAGAGCATCAGTAGGGTTTCTGCTATGGCATTGCTCCAGAGCACGTTTGTGGTGTATGCTGGATTTCTCAATCCTGCAGCCCAGTTCAGGAAAGAAAGTGAAAGGTTTTTTATTCTTTTTTCATTTTAACATTTGCGAAAGTATCTTGAGGCCGACTTTGTGAATATAAGTTCATTGTACTAGATTAAAGTCTGGTTTTGAAAGTGAAATCTATAACACACAGTATCTCCAGCTGCACCACAAAGAATCTTTCATTCGTGAGCCAGTGAAATAGCTCTACTTTTCCACTTCCACTAAACCAAAGCTTACTATGTTAAACACATTCCTCATTTAAAGGCTGTTCTAAAAACACCCATGACTGTAACGGTACCAAGGTTTTCAATGCATTTATCTTGATTAAAGACTTCATTACACCATAAAAACGTGCCATGCGGAGAGTTATTTTTCACAATTTATGTTGCCAGATGTATCAGACTTGAACAAAATAAAGCTTCTTCTTTCTCTTATTCAACCGCCTGTAAATGACAACCTGTGCCAGGTGATCTATTGTTCTTTCAAAATGTCACACTGCAGCTTATATAGATTGACTGGAGCCACCTCTTTCAGTAATGATTCACAATTTATGGATGTAGTTGGAGCATTTGATTGAACATATGAATCTGTGTGTACGATGTATAACAGGTCACTTATTTGAAGTTCATAGATCATAGTGTCTTATGTAATACACAGGGTGCTTATTAATTTAACTTTGTGAAATAAGTGGTATTGTTTAGATTAACATGGTTACGTCTGGGTTACAGCAGTTTGGTCTTGTTCATGCTCAGGTTCACTTTCTGGGAAGTCAGCAGGACTGCAGTGACCCGGGATGGAAAAGATTCAGTGTCAGTTTTGGAATCTGGTTATTTTTTTCATTTAAGTATGTGCTCCTTTTGCGATCAGGAAAATAATTCTCATTATAAAATGGATGTTTTAAGCAGCATTAAAAGACTGGATCTTGACTACACCCGTTTTATAATGCTGCAGGAATTTAATAAAATGTTAGTTTCCATTGAGATATTCTACTGGGAGCAGCAGAATTGTAATTCCTACACAGTGCACTATGTAGGGAATAGAGAGAAATCTGAGATATTGCCATAGTGCTGGAAAAAGATTTAAAGCTACAATACACAATGCCATTTCAGTGGCAGCTTGGAAAGCAAAATGGCTTAAGCAGACTTGCAATAATTACAGTTATGTTATCAAAAATGGTAACATAATGGACAAAAATGGATTTATTGTTAACTGATGTACCTGATTTATTATTAAGATAAATATAATTAATCCACATATTAATTCATTTGTCAGTTAATTCATATAATTCGCCATTTTATTCATTCCTGGGAGAGGTGATTAAAATAAACAGCAAGGAACTGAGGGTTATGTGTTACAGTGATTTTATTACAGTTAATAAAAGGGTTTAATTTTACTAACACCCTATCCCATGGAATAAATCACTGAAAAAAGGCCTCCATTGGCTTGTCATTTAACAAGAAACACATATGTAATGGTTAACAACATAAATATTATGTTGCATTCAATTGTTTTTATCTGATCTATATCACAATTATCAAATGAACTTAAATAAATTTGAATCCTGTTAAAGATGGAGCACGTCTAATAATTGATTCTGAATTATTATGAGGTCAGAGATACACTCAAAGTCTTACGTGCAACAACGTTTTCCTTAATCCTCTGGCTAATCTAAGCCTAGTTTTGGATTAAACTGCAGGGCCAGTTGTTGGACTAAGTTTAATCTTTGTCTGGGAAGCTGTTATGTAGTACACAGCAACACGTATCTTCTAGGAAAAGCCCAAATTACTGACCACATCTAGCGCAAGCCTTTCTCTGTTAATGCATCTGTCACTATTTTACTCATCCATGGAACAGAGTGCTCTGCACTGACAGAAATGTTAGCAAATGGTGGTCATTATCATTATCTGTGATAAAGTAATTGTTTAATGAATAACTGATGGTTTGAAAGTTTCAGGAAAAAACTGAAAGCCATTCGGTTTTAATGTCAAAAAAAAAGAATTGCATTCTTAGTCCTCTTGTTCATTTTGTTTCTTATTGATCCAGCATCTCACATTGCCAGGGGAGCATCAGCCACATTGCCAAAACGCACAAGAGTGCTCTCTTCAAAGCCTGTTTTATTATAAAGGTACGTTCATTTTTTTGGAATTGGGGAGTCTTGGGCATTTCAGTTTGAAACTTCATTATTACGAATCGGCCTCCAATTAAGCTATGCCAAGGTACTGAAATTGGCTAAAATGTTAATGTGATTGTGAGTGTATAAGTATGTGTGTGTGTGTGTGTGTGTGTGTGTGTGTGTGTGTGTGTGTCCGCGTGTGTAAGTTCTAATAAGAATCTAAATAGAGCTGAGCTTCAGTGTCCTCCTCACTCTAAGGAATCAATATAAGTCCTCTCTAACACACAGCTTTGCAATTTATAGCTGCTTCTGAACTGAATGTTGATAGGTCAGACTGAATGCCGCCCTTGGAAGGCAAAAAAGCTTAGAGCAGCATTTCAAAGGCCAATAAAATATATTTTTCTCATTTAGTATGCTATATTGCACCAAAGTTAAAAAGCCATTCTGATTCTGATGACCCTTCTCCCACATTTTATTTTTATGGCTTGGTGGAGGATTTGGTGGTAAACTCAAAATTGTTTTGTGTCCAATGAATAGGTCTATAGAGTAAAAAGCTTCTGTGGCTATAAAATGGTGACTTTATTTTCTCCTGATTCAAACCATGAAACTGCATGGCAATTCAGGAGCAGCCTTGAGGAAACAAAGTTTTTTCACCAAAGTTCTTATCTGGATATGCTCAGAGACGCAGCAGTGCCCTAGCAGTTAGGGACTAGGCCCATGATCAGATGATCGTGAGTTCAAGTCACAGAGCAGTAGTTTACCAAAAGGTTCCCTTGGCAAGGTACTGTACCCAGCACAACTCCCTGTGAGCTGGCTATAGCTGCCCATGGGCTCCACTTGTGATGGGTGAAATGTAAAGGAAGCAATTTATTGTGCCTCACTTTGGCAAGGTAGTAACTAGTAACGTTCCCTGCTGAAAATATTTAATGAGATACAAATTATTTCTTATTTAGAACTTGTTCAGATGCTAAACTTTCAGTCCAGGCCACATCTGTGTTTGTGGAAACATCTTTATTAATATTTGATGATAGGTTTTTACATAATAAGTTATGTAACTGCCTCGATAACACTTGACTTCTTAAGGTTATGAGTACAATAATGTAAGCTTTGCGTTGCGCCTGACTGGGCATCTGTTTAGAATTTAAAGTATTATAGATCTGGATCAGAATGTAATGTTTAAGAGTGTGAGTGATGAGTTTTGTGCAAATGTTATTGATTTCTGTCTAAGATTCCCAAATTAAAAGCATAATACTTTTGGAAGCATGTCCCTACCATTAACAGTAAAGGACTGTCATCATTTAAAAGCATTTAAAAGCTCTTTCATATAATGATATACATCCTTCTTGCAGACCTGCCAAGGTTATTTCAGTGATGTGTTGTAATCTGAAGCAAATAATTTATAACCAGTAATATTTCATAGGCTGTTTTGATATGAAAATGCTCTGTATGTATTTTATTGCACTGCACTGTGTGCTAGTAGTAACTAGTAACTTTCACTTCACTTTCACTTAGAATGGAAAATAAGGTGCAGATCTGGTCAATAAAGTAGGCTCAGCTTTCTGATGGCGTATACAGCACAAAAGAAAAACAATCTTTCTTGAAAAAACTGATATGAGACTAAGAACACTGCAATTTAGCTTGCTGGGGAAAAAAATAAGCTGGCACAGAGCAGCAATTTCCAGGTGCCCTAAATAGTCACATTTTGACACAACCATGTTCCAGCCTTTCTTCATCTTTTAGAATTAGAGTAAACAGGATTAAAACACTATCTGTTTTTGTTATTGAGTGTTATCTTGGTGTTCTAGCCCAAAAATAAATGCGCAGCCAGGAGTCTTGTGCTCAACTTTACCAACCAGAAACAGAACTCAGGAACCACTCGTCCACTCGTCACTCAGGAAGTAACGAAAACGATGACCGACGCTCTGCTCTGCCTCATTAGGGCTTATAAACCATGTCCCAAATGAGGCACACCTGTCACCCTTATGAGCATAGGTGTGTCCATTCAGTGCAGCGGCGATCCGTCACCAAGTGACATTGAGACTTCAAGGCTAGGACTTATAAACAGCCTTTGTCCTGATTGGCTGTTTTGTGACTAATTTCAAAAGCAGGGCAGGCTGAAACACTCCTTTAACATGAAAAGAGGGATTCTGAGCTGGGTACAAGTCTGCATGGTATCCCGTCTGTGCAGGTTTCTGGGGGCTCCACTCTCCACAGTCTGAAGACTGTGCATGTCAGGACTGGGAACATGTAGAGGGTATTTCTCCACCTCTCACTGTATGAACTTTGAGACCTTGGTTGGGAAAAGCAGCTCAGATAATGTATGGACGTTTCAAGGGAAGGACTGTGGGTGTTGGTTGCTGCACCCTGACTTTGTTTGGGCTTGTCTTTGAGCCAGATGTCCTTCATTAGTGTCTTTGTAACCTCTGTGTGGCAAGGCAGAGCAACACAAACCCATGGTCCTACCTGTGACTAGATTAATGGATGGATTGGTGGATGGATAAGTGGATGTATGAATGGATGGATGAATTCAATTCAAAGTGGGCTTTTTCTGAAGTGTATGAAACAAAAAGTACATTGTACAAACTGAACTAATTATACCAAGGAATCACCATTATAGTGCCTTTAAATGTGATGGAAAAAGTGGGAGACATGGCTTCTCATAGCATGAACCTTTCAGCACTCTGAGTAATTAACAGGAAAGTGTAAAGGGTGAAAAATTAATCTTCAGATCAGTCCCGCAGATACATATGTCAATTTTAAGAAAGGTCTTTTGGGACATTGAATCAAGGGACTACAAATGAATTTGCCTGAAATGTGCTGTGAACATTAATTGTCAGCTACATTTTTGTAAAGGATTTGCTTAAAGGACTTTTTCCTTTTCAGCAGAAAGCCACTTCTGTCTGTAGAGTCTGGGCAGGTAGGGGAGCCATCGCAGCATATAAATCCTGTTCTTCCATCTGGAGTTACTCCTTCTCTCTCTCTTTCTCTCTCTCTCTCTCTCTCTCTCTTGCTCTCTCTCACTGACTTTATTTATGTTATGAGTTAGCCCTCCTCTGTGAGATATGATGTAATTATACTAGCAAGATTACAGAAGATATTAGAAAAGAGCCACAGGCCACCCAATGGTTAATGTAGTTTGGAGTAAGATACAGACCATGAACAAAGAACAATACCTTCAGCAAGCTTTAAATTATATGTCCAGCAAGTTGTAATGACACAAATATTAGATATTGCTATAAAAACAAATACAACATCAAAGCACTATTGAATTCAGAATATATTATAACACAGTTGTATTGAACTCAATATTACAATGATGAGCCATATCATTAAAACTACCTGCATAATATGTTTAGGCTCCACTCATGATGCAGAAAGCTCTAAGCTGTTGAGGCATCGACTCTATCATGATGTACCATGTTGTCTTGCACCAAGATGTTAGCAAGAGACAAGGCAGGGTCTCAAAGGATCAGATGAGACTGATCAAAGTATCCAAACTGGAGCTCAATTATCTCAATCTATGGATTTGGGAAGTCAGATCAACACTGTGAACTCTTCCTTGAATACTTCCTGAACAAGTGTTGTAGTTTGGTAGGGCACACGTTGTCTGAAACTATGTTCAAGTAAGTGGTATGTGTCAAACAACATCCATTTTAATTCCAAGATGCAAGGTTTCCCAGCAGAACACGGTGCAGGAAATGACACTGCCAGCTTGCCATCTTCCACAGTGCATCCTGGTGCCAACCCCTCCCCCCTTGCATGCCACACAAATGTACCCAGCTGTCCATGTGATGTAAAAGAAAAAAACAATCAAACCAACTCTACATCTTCCGTCGCTTTATCATCCAGTTTTGATGCTCATGTGCCAATTGTAGGTGTTCTTGGCAGTAGACAGGGTCACCATGGCGAGTCTGAAACATGGATATAACCCCGTACACAGTGAGCTGAAATTATTTTAAATTTATTTGGGATAATTTGTGGGATCAGATCCATTGAGCTCTCTGCACTTTCCATGCACATCAAAAAAGCGATGATGTTCTTAATGCTGCTGTGTCACCGATTGCTCTATTGACCACTTTTAGTAGAAACTCCCCATTTCATTCCAGGAGCACACCACAAGACCAGCAACATTACAGAATAAATAGACCCAGTCTAGCTCAGATATTTAGGCTTACCATTTTTCTTGCTTTCAACACATCAACTTGAAGAAGTGATGGTTCACTTGCTACCAAATATATACCAATCCTAGAAAATTGCCATTGTGATGAGATCATCAGTGGGTTTCACTTCCTCATGTCAGTAGTTTTAATTTTCTGGTTGATTGGTGTATGTATCAGAGCAGAAGACAAGTACAGTAAATGTATATGGCCATCAAGGGAACACAGCGTAACAAATAGAACACATAAGTTCTAGTCACTGCTGAAAATATTTAATGAGATACAAATTATTTCTTATTTAGAACTTGTTCAAAAACTTTCAGTCCAGGCCACATTTGTGTTTGTGGAAAATGAAAAGAATTGATTATAAGTTTATTTTGTTTGCATGATTTTTACATAATTAGTGGACTGCCTCGATAACACTTGACTTCTTAAGGTTATGAGTACAATAATGTAAGCTTTGCGTTGCGCCTGACTGGGCATCTGTTTAGAATTTAAAGTATTATAGATCTGGATCAGAATGTAATGTTTAAGAGTGTGAGTGATGAGTTTTGTGCAAATGTTATTGATTTCTGTCTAAGATTCCCAAATTAAAAGCATAATACTTTTGGAAGCATGTCCCTACCATTAACAGTAAATGACTGTCATCATTTAAAAGCATTTAAAAGCTCTTTCATATAATGATATACATCCTTCTTGCAGACCTGCCAAGGTTATTTCAGTGATGTGTTGTAATCTGAAGCAAATAATTTATAACCAGTAATATTTCATAGGCTGTTTTGATATGAAAATGCATTGTATAAAATGCTAGGCTAATGGCTTTCCAGTCTTATTTTAAAATACTAGGTCTACCTATAGTCTATGGAACATAATATACTCCATTACAAATTCATTTCTGATTGTATTTAAGAGCCCTGGTTCTGTGTCCATTCATGGCATATAAGTAACTATATGGATGTCTTCAGACCACCGTCATTTCTTTATATTTTGCTTCCAAAGAACTAGACGTTCTTGTGTTTTTAATGTATTGTTGAGGAATATTTCTCCAGGCTTCCTGGACAAAGTTGGCTTTTCCAATCAAGCCCATTTGTTTCTGTTTTTTGTGCTTGCTAAGACACACAGGGATCTATATAAGAAGCATTCAAGCATAGCAAAGCCACCTAACTTAGACAGTTTTACAGGCATAAAATATTATTTTTGCCACAAGCAGGTGAATCCCAGGCAAAATATAAAGACATGGGAAGTGACCCAAGAAAACCTGACTTTTGGGCAGCTACTTTCTAGAAAAGAAAGGGAATGAGAAAGTCGTTTGTGTTATTTTGATTTCATTTTCCTGGACAACTACTTGAGTTTTATTATTTAAGCCAATTACTGGACAAACTCTTGCTTTCAACAGAGAGTCTATTTATTTATTCTGCTAAAGCCAAGCATAGGCTGTCTGGGAAACCAGCCCTAAAGTTTTAATTACTTAATTTAATCTTTCTCACTAATAATCAATGTATTATGTAATTAAAATATATATGTGCCATTCAAGGGTAGCTGGCATAAATGGGCTAGTAGGACACAGCTCTCTCCTTCAAAGAAAAACCATCAAAAGATTGAATCAAAAGATTCAATTGTAACTTAATTATGTTATTCCCAGGTCTAAAGCCCCTTGATGTAGTAGTGAAACGTCGCACAGATGAAATCCAGCCTTCCATCCTTAAGGCAGTCTTTATTATGTTTTGGCAAGTCCATTGAGTCCATCACAAAGATTTTTTTAGAAATTATGTCATTTGCCAGAAATCATGGTCAGTTTGTGAACTTGTCATTAAGCAGTAGTGTTTAAAGCAGAATCCTTTGCAATTCCTATCTTGTATTTAATTGATTTTCTCTGTAATCACAAAAATATCTATTAGCTGTCTTTCGAGATTCTAAAACCAACCCGATGGTGATGCTCTAACAGCTATAAACAGACATTTGTATATTATAAACCTATATCAGATGTTAAGGTGTTATTAGTTGTAGTAATACTTCCAGTGCCATGAGCATTTGTCACATTTCACTTCTACATTTCTGGTTTTTGTTTTTCCGAATTGTAAAATACATCCGCTTATACATCTGGGTTCAAACTGTAGAGTGTAATTTGTATTGGTGTCTTTTGTATATGTAGCAGGTCTGTGGGTGCCAACACCAAGGTCTGTACTTGGCTGCACTGATGCTGATATGAAGTAGGGAACCACTATGGAGGAGTCTTAAAGCTGCAGACTCAGTACATTAATGGCTGCTCTGTGGCTGCTGCAGTCTTGTCGATAGTCGCTGAGGGCAGACCCTATAGGTGCTCAACTTGAGCAGAACACTCCAAAGCCACAAGGTAGGGGATAGGCTGTAAAAGTGGACTCTTTTGTTTTTCCTTTCAAAGCGTTTTCCCTTTTCCCTTCATTTTCCCTTCATTTTATCCCATTTTGGATGATTTCACTCAGCTATCCTGCAGCACCATAATGAAGCGACTCCCTCATTTCCCAACCCCATTCTGTCACACCCCCACCACGGTGAAATATACATCAAACCCCGCAATAAAGAGTGTGTGCAGCCAGCATGGCCGCGCTATTGGCAGAGCTATAATGGAGACAGAGATTTATGACTGTGACCAGGTGTGTGTTTGAGGAATTGTACCTGATCTAATAGCTTTTTTTCCTCCCAAGCTGAAAGAAAGGAAGTTCTGAAGGTGAATGGTCCAGTGGCACTGACCTGCTCCATGCTGTTACACACTACATCATCAGCATCACACAACATTATATTCCGTTTGAATAAAGCAAACAGTCCCCTGTCCCTTCTACTTCCTGCCGGGCTGTCTTCTAGACACCATTGGAGAGCCCAATGACAATTTCTTTGCATTTCTGAGGCGTCAGTGGTGACATGTGCTGTGGGCTGGCATCGTCATTCCCAGCCTTGCTACCTCTCGAGGGAGCCCAGCCGTCATTCCTCTCTCAGCACCATTCAGGGGGCATTATGGCTTGACATTGAAGGGTTGACGCAATTCAACAGCCTTGAATTCTCTACCATGCCGCATGTAATTCAATCATGTTCTAGATTCAATTTGTGCAATTTCATTTTCATCCACATACCAAATACTTTTTTTGCATTCAGGTAACTACATACGCTTGGAAGTGTTTACGCTAATAATTGCAGAGGTGGAGATAAAGAGGTTGCTTTATCTGATCTTTCGTGGCTGTTGTGACAAAACTGTGATGAAATGATAACTCAAACATGACATTCAAAAAAGATCAAAAGTTTCTTGACATCCTAAAGAGTGACCAATAGATTATTACAAGATAATGCAACAATCATAAAAGTCCAAGTTTCATGATTTCAAAATGAACCAAATGTCAAATATCAGTGTAACATTGAACTTTAGTTCTGTTAATCATCTTGAGAAGTAGTGGGTAAGCAAACAAACCCCCCTGGTGACACAATTTGTTTAATGATCAAAACCATCTGTGACCTTTGTGACGAAGTTTTTAAAGAGCCCCAGAGAAAAAAACTAGCTTTTAAAGCAGAGTTCTAAAACTCTGACCACACGGTTACTCACTCTGCCAGAGGTTGTATGATGTGACTGTTGGTATTTTTTGTTTGTTTTTTTTTTTTGTTTTGTATCTGCTTATCCACGCATAGTGGCACTGCTGTGTGAATACTAATGCTTCCCTTTCAAAAATACAACACAAATAAAAAAGAAGTGGAATTAACCAAAGCAGGATGCACAAGTATATTTATAATGCATTTCTAATCTGATGCTGGGCCAAATTCTTGAATCTGAAATGGTCGATTCGTTGGCCAATCAAAATCAGTGTTTGGATGATGCTGTCCAAGAGCATAGCCTCTAAAGCTAAGAAGAAAATGTGTTAGAAGCATATGTGTTAAGGACAAGATATTAGGGTATTAAATACATTTAAATGAAACAATTTTAATATTTTTAAATCATAAACCAGAAATAAATCATAACTTTAGCACTGGGGGCCTCTGAGCTAGACCTGCATTGAGAGAAATTGAATATAAGGTTGTATTTATTTATTTGTCCATCGAAGCTACAAATCTGGACCTCAAGGACCTGGCTGTGCCTTTGATAAATAAAAAAGAATGTACATGCAGAGCACCTATTTCTGACAGAATACCTTAGTCCTTAAATACCCTAAAATGTATTAAGGCTTGTTTAAACAGGCATCAGTCATAAAGGCTGCTTTGGTTTGTCCAAAAAATGGATTATTCTGGAATATGGCTCACTTCAATAGTGAAAGTGAAGAAAAGTGAAAGTGACTATCCGTATCATTGTGAGCTGACTGCACAGCACCAAGTGAACCACAATATAATTACACCTCTGCATTTTATCCACACACGCAGCAGGGGGCAGCTATTGAAAGTGCCCAGGGAGCAGTGATGGGAACAGTACCTTGCTCAAGGGTACCTCAGGGCAGCCTACTGGTCTGGGATTCTAACCCATGACCTTCTGATCCTGGGGCCTAGTCCCTAACCACCAGGCCACCGCTGCCCTAGTAGTAATGAATGAATAAAGATGGTGTGTATTTCATTTACCACTGCCTTGGCAAGTAAAGATTTACTTAATTTTTTAATTATATAAAAATTCACATAACATAAAAAAATTTAATTTCAATCATTTTTTAGGAATAACATTATCTTTAGGTTCTACCCATGACACATCATTTATCCAACTTATACGAAAAGCCTTAGGATAAGGGCGCAGCAGTGACCTAATGGTTTGGGACAAGGCCCCGTAATCGGAAGGTCATGGGTTCAAATCCATGGCTGAACAGTGTGTGTGGCTTAAATGTAGAGAATGCATTCTGCTTTTCACTGTGTGCTGTGCTGTGTGTTCAGAATGATAAGTAGACACTTTCACTTCACTTTCATTTCCAATTATGGCATCATTTCTATGGAATCCAACAAAGCTGCTGTTGCTATAATTGATTTAATATGAAAACAGATATAGTAATCAAGTGAAAAGAGTAATATAATGTAGAAAGAGTTCTTCATAAAATCATATATACAGCACAGAGTACTCTCACATTCAGAACAGAGAGGGACTGTATAACATTCTGCTGGTGAGAAAATGATCAGTCAAGGCTGATCCCTGAACTTTTCTAGACGTTACCCAGGGGAAATGTATGTCTGAACGAAAACGTCTTTTTCAGCTGGACCACACATTAAGCAGACTTTACTCTTTCAGCCCCCTGGAAGAAAATCTGTGCAATGTCCGATTGAGTCCATGTCAGAATAAAGCAGGCCATTTTCCTGAGAGTTCACTGAACTGATGACGCTATCAGATGATGTAATCAAACTGCAAATAAATAAATAAATAAATAAGTGTTTTTTTTACTCAGTGATGGCAACAAAATGTCTGATTAGTGTTACAAACAGACTCAGGAACTTCTGTAGGTAAAGGCTAACAATTCAGTTGTTAATGACCAAATTACAAACCTCATGCCACCCTCCAATAAACCACAAATACTAGTTCCAACATGTGAAAAAACTTCCAATGCCAAAATATTTCCTTCTGTGTGCTGCATGTGTGAAAGAGCAACAACGGACAATGCCTTAACCTGTTTCACCCCATACTGGACATAGTTCACGCGCAAAATTAAGACCACACAGGCAACCTGAGCACAGATTCCCAGCTCATCAAATCACTACACGGTATACATCAAAAGGTCAAAAATCTTATTCGGCAAAAAGTGTTTTTATTTGGTTAAACTCTGAGTGTAGGTGAGTGTAAAAGGATTTCTTTTTAATGGTGTTGTTTCAGCAGATATGAGAAACTGCTTCAATTTCTTCAAGCCAGCAGCGTTACCTCACACTACACAGCAAACAGCAATAATAAACAACAACAAAATCCATAAAGACAGCACCCTGGGTACTCTTATCATGTATTTGCCATCTGTTCCCAGTAAACCGCATGGATGTTTGCCTAGAACACGTATATTATTATTCATTCGTCAAATCTGTTTACACCACCTGTTTCACCCAGTACGGAGAGGACAATACCACAGTGTGGAGGTTGCCAAGATAAAAAAAACAACTGGGCTCAAAAATATGTCTTTTTTTTTTAAGGACTGCAACTGGAGAAACTAATAAGAGCTCAATGTGACAGTTTTAAAATAATGAATTAGTGGTTTGGATAGATGTATCACTGAGGCAAGTGTTGAAGTTGCATTAAGGGAAGCTCTTATTAAGAGAAGCTTTCCATTCAGCATGCCTTTGTAGGATTGAGAAAACATAGCATTAAAAGGCATCACCAGATGGGAATTTTAGAATCTAATAAATTGCGAAAACATATAAATTACTCTGCTATAAAACATGCTCAAATTAGCAAAGTAATTCCATGGTCAGATAATAAGCAAACTAATTCTCAAATGTTAATTAAAAGCAGGCAAAAGTTCTGAAACTGCATTGGTTTCATTATTTGGGGGAGATGCTGATGTGCTTTACACTTAAACACAAAATGAATTTTCCTGTTTGCTGTTTCTTTTTATCAGCACATGGTTTTTAAAGAAAAAATCATTGATGTCTCCAAAATAACTCTCAGTGTCAATGATATTCTGACATATCAAATGTCCAAATGGAAGTCACTGACTGAGTTGGAGGAATAGCCTAATATGGTGGTTGCCAGTAGAGGTAGGATTCAGCTGCAGACCACGAGATTGGCTCTTATCTTATCTCCAGCACCCACTGAGCCATTGATCAAGGCCCTTAACCCCTAGTAGGTCCAGGGAGACATTCCCTGTCATTCAGCAGCATACATCACTCAGGATAAGAACGTGTGATAAAGGCTGTTCATGTAAATGTATCAGAAATCCACATACATTCTCAGAAAAAAAGCTGTAGGCTTCAGGGATTAAAAGGAAATTTGTAAAAGACCCCATTACAACCGATAGTTCTAAGCCAAAGTCTTATCCACAAAGTCTTACTCAAGTCTTATCCACAAGGTCTAATTCAAAGCCTTATCCGCATGGGAAATCCCTGTAAAATGCTCGATATGCACACTTCTATGACCTTCTCACAACTGCTGAATATAACGTGAATGGTTTAAATCACACCACAGAGCTGTGAATTCAGATATTTACTCAATCATTTCATTTGCTTTGAATTAGTGTATTAAAGTTACCGATTTAATGTCTTTAACTCTCCTTATGTTCGGCTTTAAAGAAGAACAAGTCAGTTCGTTTTTTAGTCAGTGAGTTGAAAGGTACATAGTGCACTATGTAGGGAGTAGGGAGCCAATTGGGGCCTAGTGTGGGAAAACTGTTAGAAATGTCATCACAATGATAATTTTATAGGCAAAAGTAATAAGAAAGCAACATTTTTTACAATAAGGAGCTGTTTTTTTTTTATTATAGTACAAAAGGCTAAATAGTTTATTAAATGACTGTAATATACAGTGATTGGTTTTTGTCCTCCTCAGCAGGCCATGTTTGCTTAGCAACAGTAACATTCCCTACACAACCTTTCTTGGTAGAATATATTGTTTGTTACAACAGGATTTTATTGTAAGTTTTTTTTTTCTTATAATAATTAATCCATTTATTGAACAGTTGTGTATTTTGTCTTGTTTTTGTCACTTGACACTAAGAGAGATAATAGAATGCATTTTTCTACTTAAAATAGTTTAAAAAGGTGGTGAAGTAATGAATGGGTAAAAACCTTTCCTATGGAAAACAGAATGCATGGCACCTCCAAATGTCAATCAAAGTACACATTTAGACCTTTAGACCTTTAATGCCATGTTATGCATTTGAGAGACAAAAATGGACATCGTTTATATTATGGGAAACAAAAAATTACCTTAAAATTTGGGAATAGCCAGATAGAACTCTGGCAGAGACGTATGACGGCTAGGCCTAGGTCAAGTCAACAAAATATTTGAAAGAAACAGAAATATAAAAAAGTAAAAAGTGAAAGTGGATTGACACAGATAAAAAAACGTAGGTAATAGAGGATTTTTTTTCTTGTGACGTGATAAAAGGAATCTTTTCTGTTTCTCATATTCTGTAATGAGCTTCTTGTGTTTTGCCCCAAGCCAGTATAACCAATAAACATCCATACATAGGAGTATAGTGCTATTTGGAGACTACAGCAGCTGTGGCTACCTAGGTCAGCTGCAGAAAATAGGGGCGGGCATGACGCTGCCGCTGTGGCAAAAAGCCAATATGAGTGTTCAGTCCTACTTAAGGCAATGACAGAACATAATCAAGCCTCAAGGCCAGAGAGGAGAGCAGTGACTTTGTCCATGGGACACAATAACAAGCCCTTTCATGGATGATTTATCAAACAAACAGCTCCAGCATTGGCCGTGAAACTTTTAAGAGGATCTGCTGATTGCAAATTACCTTTTGTCTGTTTTTTGCCTCCCATCACTTGATTTAAAGTGAAACAATTGTATAAAATGCCATCAGGCGTCCCAGAGGAAAGGATGCAAGCAACTGCAGAGGGAGATATCGCTCTATTGCTCTATAAAGGACAAGAATACTATCATGCAGGTTTTCCATTGTTCATGTTAATCCCGTAAGGAACTACTGGAAACGTAATGCTTGGCTAAGAAAGGATGATAACGTCCTTAAAAATCTTTTTTTCCCTCTAAACAAACCTTTTTTTAGGTTTGAGTTTAGTTTAGACCAGAAAGAGCACAGGTATCCTGGGAGAGAAATGCTGATAAGAATCTGTGGTTGTTCTCCAGGTGTATGTCCTGCAGAAAATCCTCTGAGGACGCGCGATATTCTAAGCACACATGCAGTTCTTTCCATGTGAAGGGGCACATGTGACATTGCAGTCCATGAAGTGATGGTAAAGTCCTGCTTTGCTCCAGATTTTTCTACTGGGCAAACATAATCAGAAGAAAGTCAAACCTAAAATGTTTGTGGCCCAATCTGAATTATTTTCATGCTTGAGACGAGTGATACGAGGGGGAGATTTGCCAAAATCGTGTGAACCCTCTCCAACAGTTCCAACAAAATACAGCATTTGTTGGCCGAGCAGGTCAACTACACAGAAAAAACAGCTCTTCGTTAGCAGCTCCATGTTAACAGTCTTTTATTTACTCTTTACTGGAAATAGTAGTGCTGGTGATGTCATTTATGTGGAAATGATAATCATTCAAAGCATCATTTTTTCAATGTAACTTGGAAAGTGATGGCTTTTTAATGGTCACATTTGTTCCAGCAGTGACCAGTAAAGCAGTCCCTTGCAATACTTAAAAGGCTGTATATAGGAATTCAGAGGTATGTGATGATTGGTAAACATACAGACACAACTCATGAGTTCAAATCTGCGATGCCTGCCACCATGTCACAAAAATAAATAAATTGAGAGTTTAGTTTCAAACTACATTATAGGTAACTTTTATGTTTTTATTTGTTTTCTGACATTAATTGCTGGTAGAAATATCAATGCACTATAATGATTAATAACAGCTTTGTCTGATAAATAAAAGTGCACATTATTATCAGCTCTTCAACAGGAAATCCCGTGAGCAGGTAATATTACAGGTGATGTCATTTCCATGTGAAGGGGCAAAAGTGTAGTGTAGTGAAGTGAAGTGTAGCCGAAAGAGGATTATTAGGATGGTTCTGTGGTCCAGTTTTTCCATTTAAAGAAAAAATGCCCTGTTATTCTTTACAGAAACTAGATGGTCTACAGATACTTTCATTATTAACAAACTATTGTGAAACTAAGAAGATCGTCAGCAACATTAGGTTAAGGCTTATGGTTAGACACAGGATTAGATTTAAGATTAAGGTTGGGATAGGGTTAGATTTAATATTAACTCTTATATTTAACAATCTTGCAGAAGCATCTTCAAAGTATCTATGCAAGCCAAATAAATATCCCAATAAAGAGTAAAAAAGAGAATGACATAAACGTATACATACATGTATGAATTGAATGAAAATATAAAAAAAATATATTTAATACATAAATAAATAAGTGCTATTACTTGGGAATGTTTCATAGTTTCATACTTACTCATTACAATGCAAGCAATAAAATCACTAGTGTTAAATGACCTCCTACAGAGACCATGGGGTGCCACTGTGGACTAATATGAACTCTGGCCAGAAGTGAACAGAAGTGTATTTCACTTTTTGAGTTAAACATGTTGGCTAAATATTATTTCTTTAGCTGAGAATTTATCCTTATCCCTGCAGACATCACCCTGCAGATTAAGAACCTGATGATCATCAGAGCGAAGCCTCCTGAAGGTACATTATGATGAGTGAAAAGCTTGACAACTCCAAAGGTGCACATGACCAATGACAGCTCTCCTCCAGACACCTCGGCACAGGGCGGGCCTGGCAGCGCAGCAGAAAAATGCCAGCAATGACTAAGCACAAAGAGCTGCCAGGACAGAGCTGAGTTCTCAGGCATAAGGTTCGTTGTCTAAAGCTCCACATTGCATGCTTACAGCTGATCTGGTCCCTCACTGAGAAACACTTTCAAATTTGCCTATCCATTCATAGCATGGGGTCTCAGATGTAGGCTCTGGCTAGTGCAAGTGTTTGTTGACTGCTCCAACAGCGGGAAGATCAGAAGGACACATGGGCTGTGAAAGACAACTAGTGGTGTAGCCTTTAGAAGGGTATTTTATTTATTTCTTCAAAGCTGGAAGAAGGAAGAGACAAGAGCTGAAGGCACATCTCTGGAGAGGGCTGTCAGGAGAAGGTGTCAACCATTTCAGCATGCCGCAGAAGGCATGGCAAGAAGTTACGAAATCGTCTTCTGTGCTTGCTCTTTTCACAGTTCATGATGGCTTTCCTGTTTGTTCCCATGAAAACATGTCCCATTATATGTCCCATTATATGTCCCATTATGTGTCCCATTATGCAGTCAAAAAATAAAGAAAAAAAAACACAGAATTAAAATGTAAAACTATCACTGTAATGCCCTTTTCTGCCACTCTGTAATTCACCACCACCACTGTGAGCCATGAAAAACGTCAGTATGATGGATTTGTTAAAGGAAGATGGACAGATATTAGACTGTTCTAACAGTAGCCTGCATGCACCTATTCATGTACATTTAAGCCCAATATTTTTGGCATGTACCCACAATACATTTAGGTTTACTTTTTCATAGTGACAACACTATAAAAGGAAGAAATGTAATCAATCCCACAGATTAAAAGTATGTTGTACTGATGTTATGCAAAGATTATTTGCATTTCTCACTCACTCTTTTTCTTAGCTGCTTGTCCTGATGAGGATCTTGGGCAGTGCTGGAGTCTATCCAAGCTCTCACAGGACGAAAGGTGAGAAAACACCCTGGAAAGGTCGCCAGTCCATTGCAGGAAAGACACACAGACAAAAACACATAGACACCTAGAGGGCAATTAAGCGTCTCTCATCCACCTGACATGCACAGTTACACAGACTCAAAATAGAACTAAAATGTAAGCTAGTGTACAGTTGAGAGTCACCTAATAATGACACGTTGATAAATCCACATAAAGCATCGAATTCTATGAAAAGACAGAAATGACTTCTTTCTCAGAGAAAGGATTAAAAGTGAACAAGGTTGTAACTGGGCCTGGCAAATTGACCAAAATGACCAAAAGTGATAACATGATTTTCATTTATGATTTCAAGTTTCCCTTTGGCTTTATGCGAGTTTTACATAGTGATGTATTAAATAGTGGCGCAGAAGTTTAGAAAGACTGCATGTGAAAGTTATGAAAAATCATAAGTAAATCTGTGCATTGCTTGTGGAAAGATAACGTACATGAATTAAAGCAAAGAAAGTATTGGGAACTATTAGTAACAGTCCACTCTGCAGCACATACACTTGCAGATATTTGCAAATTAATAATAAACTGTTTTGAGAATTGTATGGTGCTTTTTTTAGCCCATTTCCTGCTTTGGAACCAGTGTTAATCTTCCAGAAACCTCAGCAAACCTGGGGGCCAGGACAGTCAACCTCTGCCCGGCCACGCAACTCGCAGCCAAATCGGGTTTTAGGAGTGTCACTCCACATTAGGCCCAATCTGTTGCTGTAGGGGGAAGCGCAGCTTTTACATAAGCACCTCACAGAACTCCGCTTGCTCTCCCCTGAGCTTCCCTTGTGTGACTCACACTTCCAAAGTCTCTCCATGTGACTCAAGGACAGCGTTAACCTTTCTCTCTTTGGCGAAGTAGTAAAGTTGTGCATACACTTCCAACAGCCACAGATTCACCAGTGTGGTCCCTCTCGTTTTACACAACTGGCCTAAATGACCAATCCAGCAGCAGGAACAGCACAAGCGGTTACTGAATCATTCAACAAGTCACATTAATAATTGTGGGGAAAAAACACAGTTTCTACTGTACCCTAAAAATAATAAATTAAGCAAGACATGTTTTGTGTCTGAGGTTTGCTTCTCTAGTTAAGCACTACAGCTGATGCACAACAAGTTATAGCAGTTCTAACAACTGATAACTGATAAGTCATATCATCCCTATTAACATTGTCCAAACACACTGACGTCACAAAGATCAAAGAACAGACTAAATGAAATAAAAAAATGGAAAAAAAAAACTTGAAAATGGGAATGACACAAATGACCATTTTTGAGGACAGGCATGATGATGCAAAGCATCTTTGTCCCTTTCACCTTAACCTCTCTGTGTCACACACACACACACACACCCACACACCAAACAGAGGGATTAAGAAATTTGCCACAATGAAAATGTAATGGGTGAAATTATCGGACTGATTGGCTTCTGAACAGCGTCTCATACTTTTATCTACAGAAACCAAAAACTTTGGTACTTAACAGTCCAGTTTAAAGTCAGCTGCTAATCAATGTCCATAAGTTATTAAGTACATTATCCTCATAGCTCTAGAGCAAAACTAAAAACCCGATTTAGGATGTCCGACTACATATGAGATTAGGGAAATCATCCGTCCCTTCCCGTTTTGGAACCGCTATCCAGTCCATTACTCCAGCAATCCGTTATACCGGTTGCTTGTTTGTGTTTGCTGCCACAATTGCATTGTGTTTGTCCTCGAAACTCCAAGTCTGGTAGCCTTGCAAATTTGTATTCCCCCTTTCAAGCTCTCTGTTGCCCTTGACTTTTAAAGGGGAGGATTCATTGAATGCAAATCAGCTCAGTACATCTGCTCACAAGCCATCACATTGTGCATCACCATGTGTTTACAGTCTGCATGCATACGGGATCACTGTAAAGATCAAGTTTACAAATGAGAGGGTGCCTCCACTAATGGAAACAAAACCCCTCGGTAATTAATCAATACTTCAGCATCAGCTCATTTGCAGCTAATTACACTTCAGCAACATGATAGCATCAATACAAGACTCAACCGTGAGAAGCAGTTAGATGTTTTAGTGTCGTAAGCACACCAGGTTCACTGAATCTCTTACCACGTTCCTGTTCGTTTCACACTAAGTTAAAAAATAGATGAGGTGTGTATTTTTATTTTCAGTGTTAAGCCACTAAGATAAAAACCACTGACAGGTGAAGTGAATAACATTGACCATCTCATTACACTGGCACCTGTCAAGGGTTGGAATAAATTAGGCAGAGAATGAACAGGCACTTCTTAAAGTTGACGGAAGCAGGAAAAATGGGCAACCATGAGATGAGTGACTTTGACAAGGGCCAAATTGTGATGGCTAGAATCATAGCAGGTCTTATGGGGTGTTCCAGTGTGCAGTAGTTATTACCTACCAAAAGTGCTCCCAAGATGGACAACTAGTGTACTAGCAACTGGGTCATGGGCACCCAGTGTGTGAGCACTGGCTAGCCTGTCTGATCTGATCCCCTTGAAGAGCTAATGTAGCACAAATCACAGAGAAATTCCGGCTATGGCAGAAAGATTGTAGAACACATAGTCACAGCTTGCTGCAGAGGAATATCATTCAGATTGCCAATGCTGACCACTGTCCACTGATGAAAGCGCCTACAATGGGCATGTGAGCATCAGAACTGGACCATGAAGATAAAGGAGGTCTGATGATCATGTTTTCTATTAAACCATGTGAATAGTTGAGTTGATGTGCATAGTTTATTCGGGAAAAGATGGCACCAGGATATACTGTGGAAAGAAGGAAAGTAGACTGAAGCAGTAATACTCTGGCCAATGATCTCCCGGGAAACCTTGGCTTTTGTCAAGGTGGTGGTGGTCTAATGGTAAGCTACTTCCCTATGGGCCTATGGCTCAAGAGGTCCCAGGTTCAAATCCCACCTTTTGGCACCTCCCTGAGCAAGACCCTTAACCCTGAGTTGCTCCAGGGGGTCGGTCCCTGTAATTAGCACATGGAAGTCGCTCTGGATAAGAGTATCTGCTAAATGCTGTAAATGTAAATGTCATTGATGTGGACGTTACTTTGAAATTGTTGAACATTGTTGCAAACCAAATAAACCCTTTCATGGCAACACTGATCCCTATTGTTGCTAACGTCTTGATGCCGGATATCACAGAACACCTTTTGGATTCCATGCCTTGAGAGGTCAGAGCTTTTTCAGCCAAGGTGACCTACACAATATGAGGAAAGTTGAAGGAGAATGTATGGCCTAGATATGTTGAAATTAGTAGTGTAAGGCTGAGTACAGTATGTTGAAGTGCTGATACAGGCTGAATAAAGCTAGACTAATCAAGCTTTAAAAACTTCGGGAATCATATTTTCACTCACTCACAAGAGTCTGGGTGGTGCTGGAGCCTAACACAGCTCTCACAGTTTCATAAAACTTGCATTCAGCGTTCAGTGTGGCTAGTGCCTGGAGCTGGTGACAGTAAACATAAATTAACATACTATTTCATAAATAAAAATCAAGAAATGAACATACACAATTAAAAATAAAAGGACTGGTGTCCTCTCTAGGGTGTTTCCCCACCTTTCACCCTGTCAGAGTGTGAGAGGGAAAGGCTACAGAACCAACTGTGATCCTAATTAGAACAACCGGAGGTGAAAATGAGTGAGAGTGAATTCATTTTGGTTTACTTTTGGAACTGAATACTCAATTGATTTGAAATATTATCCAGTTCTTCCAGGGCCCAAGAAATTTGTAGGACATTTCATTTGCTTAGTTTTTATTGTAATGCATACTACATTAAATATGATGAGACTCAAGATAAATCTGACTGAAGTCCCGATTTAACTTAAAGACTTACTTTTAAATATGTAAATAGTTCTTTTTTTTATATATTTTCATGATTTTTTAGAAAATCATTGATGGTTATGGTTATTTTCCCTAACAGAGAAAGACACAAAGATGTGTACTGTTTTCCTTAGGAAAATAAATAAATATTAAATTAATTTCATTTGCAAAAAATTTTTTTTTCAATACAGAAGTATAATAATAACAACAATAATTATTATTATTGTTATTATTATTATTGCTGTTGTTGTTGTTATTGTTGTTGCTGTTGTTGTTGTTGTCATTGTTGTTTTATGACATTCAATTTAATATTTATTTCTTTTTCCTAAAAAGTTGGAACTTCAGTCAGGTTAATCTTGGTTGTCATCGTATTTAATGTAGTATGCATTACAATAAAAATTAAGGAAATTGTCCTACAAATTTCTTGGGACATGGAAGAACTGGACAATATCTCAAATCAATTGAGTATTCAGTTCTACCTTTGTGGACTTGAATGGAGAGAAAAGTGGGGGATTTATGGGAAATGTGCCCTCTTCTCACTTCCTCTGAGGTCAGGACTCTCGCGGTCTGTGAAATAAATCCACTGAAGGAGAGGAAAGGTCACTGGTAATTTGAAAAAAGAAAACGTGAGTTTTAACCAGGGAGTACTCACTACAAAAGGCTGCAAAGCACATAAGAGGAATAAGTTGTACTTTTCTGCCCCCTACTGCACAGAAATGCAGAGTGTCAACAAAATAGCAGGATAAGATGGACTATTTTTCATCAGACACTCACTATGTGTGCTAGCAAAACACACATTTAGTCTTTTCTCTGAGTTTTATTAAATCATTATGGAGTTTAAAAGCAAATATGATGTTCTGCTACATATTCATACTTTAGTTTCTGCAGGTGTTGTGCAATCTATGCAAATCAATTTGAGTCATTCCATTAGTTTCAGGCTTCAGTTTGAGGTCAAATGAACAAAGAGAGAGCCTGCAAAAAAGGAAAAGACTGAACCAAAGAGGAAAAGACATGCTCTGCTCTAAATGCCTAAACAAGAAAGCAATACAGATATCATTTCAAAGTTTATGAGAATCTATCAACGCTACTGGATATCCAGTGTTTTCATAGAAACACGTTTTAGCCTGTTAAATAATGTGTGACTACCTGGTCACACCCTAATATGAAGAATGTTAATGGTATGTTTGTTCTGACTGAGCACTGATTCATGGCTATTCACAGAAGCCAGTTAAATTTTAGGTCTGGTAGCTACAGTCAAGTTAAAGTCAAGGTTCTCCACATTCACATGCTTTGACACTTGAACCCAGTTATGTGCCATTCTGTGTACAATAGGACCTTCCTATACGGCCGATGTTCTTGGAAATCCTTTAAAGTATGCGATTTAATCTATATCAAGAGTCTTCAGCCTGTTTTGCTTTCACTTTTCGTTGTTCTTGTGGTGTCTGTACAGAGGTCATACTCACAATATCTATTTGTAACCACAAGGTTGATCCAGACAGCAGCAACTTGAGTATTCAGCCTTGGGTCTGTGGGTATTTTGGGGAAACATATCTACATTTCATTGTGGATACTGTAAAGTACTTGTGAAAATTCTCAGCTGAAACGTGAAAAAAGTGAAAGTGACTATTCTTGTCATTGTGAGTACACAGCACAGTACACAGTGAACCACAATGAAATTAACCCTCTGCATTTTACCCACACACTCAGCAGGGGGCAGTTATTGAAAGTCACAGGGACGGTACCTTGCTCAAGGGTACCTCAGGGCAACCTACTGGTCTGGGATTCGAACCCATGACCTTCTGATCCTGGGGACAACTCCCTAACTACTAGTTTCTTAGGGTGTGACGAGAATGGACAGGATTAGAAATGAGTATATTAGAGGGACAACTCAGGTTAGACATTTTGGAGACAAAGCTAGAGAAGCAAGGCTGCATTGGTTTGGACATGTCCAGAGGAGAGACGAGGATTATATTGGGCGGAGGATGTTGAAGATGGAAATGCCAGGAAAGAGGAGAAGAGGAAGACCAAAGAGGAGGTTTATGGACGTGGTGAGAGAGGACATGCAGGCAGCTGGTTTGAAGGAGGAAGGTACAGAGGACAGGAGGAAATGGATCCTCCTGTTGATGTTGATCCACTGCGACAACCACTAAACGGGAACAGCCGAAAGAAGAAGAAGAAGAAGAAGAAGAAGAAGAAGAAGAAGAAGAAGAAGAAGAAGAAGAAGAAGCAGGTAAGGATATTCTCAAAACATAGTGGGAAAGTGACAGGTAGTTTGCCATTTTTTTTGGCAATCTTGTGTGTGTGTGTGTGTGTGTGTGTGTGTGTGTGTGTGTGTGTGTGTGTGTGTGTGTGTGTGTGTTTGCTTAGATGAAATTAACTTTATCTGTGCGCTCAGTGAATTTCATCTTCAAAGATACCAAAGATAAGATATCATGCCCAGAGCTGAGTATATATTCTTTGTCCATAAATTATGGCTCCGATGTCCTCTGTCTTTTATACCTACCATGTATGTCAGCATGTTTTTATCAAACAGAAATGGAAAACTGCTTCCTTATGTGAAAGGAGACCTGGAATAGAAATCTTACACAAAAATGGACCTGTAAGGTCCTTACTGATAATGTCTGAAGCACTTATTTTTCATATTTTTCATATATTTCAACTTTGTTCAACAGACCATTTCTGAATTTCTAAAAACAGGACAGACCTTTTCTGTTTGTTCACAGCAGCCAATCACTGATCAAGAATAGGAGGTGTGGTGAAAAGTCTACTAATCTGCTGGACTGTCATCATTTATGTAGAAATCTCTGGACAAATTCCAAAAGGTGAGCTCAGCCACTATTTTTTTGTACCTGACTGCTCAGAATCTGTTTGGATACTTCATAAGAAGATGCCAGATACAAACTGCATCATGCATTTCTTATCTTTCCGTTTCACTGTAGTGATTAAGCAAGACATATTGGTGATAATAAATCAAAGATAGGATCAGGAGCATTGAGCAAGTTACCGTCCCTGTCACTGCTCCCCGAGTGCTGGACATAGCTACCCTCTGCAGCATGTGTGTGTCAATTAAATACAGATGCATTTTGTTATAGTCCATAGTCCAAATAGTCCATTTCACCTAAAAACCACCTGGCTGAAATTGTGTAGGTCCTCCTTGTGCCACCAGCTCCGACCCACTGAGGCGTGGACTTCACGAGACTGCTTTGTGTTGTGGAGGCCAAGTCAACACCTTGAACTCTTTATCTTATTATTTCAATCATGCACAACAGTGTTTAGATAGAAAAGACCCACAAGGCCATTCATTTTGCATTGACCTAGTTGTCTAGCCATCCAGTTTTCTCTGATCTACAGCACTGTGCAAAAGTTTTAGGCAGGTGTGGAAAAATGCTGTAAACAAAGAAAGCTTTCAGAAATATAAATAAGGATTGTTTATTTTTATCAATTTACAAAATGCAAAGTGAGCGAACAAAAGAAAAATCTAAATCAGATCAATATTTGGTGTCACTACCTTTTGCCTTCAGTTCTTCAAACCAGCATCAGTTCTTCTGGCCCCCACAGAGCCCTGATCTCAACATCATCCAGTGTGTCTGGATTACATGAAGAGACAGAAGGATGTGAGGAAGCCTACATCCACAGAAGATCTGTGGTCAGTTCTCCAAGATGTTTGGAACGACCTACCAGCAGAGTTCCTTCAAAAACTGCGTGCAAGTGTACCTAGAAGAATTGATGCTGTTTTAAAGGCAAAGGGTGGTCACACCAAATATTGATTTGATTTAGATTTCTCTTTTGTTCATTCACTGCATTTTGTTGATTGATGAAAATAAATACTTCCATTTCTGAAAGCATTCTTTGTTTACAGCATTTTTTCATACCTGCCTAAAACTTTTGCTGTATACTTGTGCAAATTTCCTACCTCCAACAACTTACTATGTTATTATTATTATTAGTATTAGTAATATTATTTTTATATATATATATATTATATATATATATATATATATATATATATATATATATATATATATATATATATATATATATATATAACAATAATACTAATATTTATTATTATTATTAATAATAATAATAATAATTATTATTATTATTATTATTATTATTATTATTATGCTTTTCAAAGTCAGTGGTTGTAATGTTATGGCTGATTGGTATATAACATGCTATATGCCTTATTAGAAACATTATAGTATCTGTCATGACCACTGGTAGTTGAAACACGACACTTGTAATAATGAACAACAAAGGTAATGAACAATTTACAAAGTTGTAACATAAGAAATGACAGAAACCTCCAGAAGGATACAACGTGCTTTGGGGAAGCTTTCGCTTGTGAAGTGTTGTGAACTCCTTTCCTGCTACGGACTGTTCTCTAGGCATCAAGCAGAATAGGATTTTAAATGCATTTGCATATTCTGAACAGTGTGTCTAGACTTGTATAACAAAACAAATCAGAACAACAAGTTGCACACAAGTATCTAAATGACTTAAGCACACTAGTCCATGTAGTCCAAGTGGAAAACCCATCAAATTTATGAAAAGGAACTTTAAACCTGACTCACGAGACCTTTTGTATCAGGGGCTTTTTGGCAGGGCAGTGGTGGCCTAGTGGTTAAGGAGTTTGATTCCCTCACCAGTAGGTTGCCCTGAGGTACCCTTGAGCAAGGTAACGTCCCTGTCACTGCTCCCTGGGTGCTTTCAATAGCTGCCCACTGCTGCACGGTGTTTGCATTGGTTAACTGCAGAGGTCCAGTTTTGTTGTTGTTCACTGTGTGCTGAGCTGTGACCTCGCAATGACAAGAATAGTCACTTTCACTTTTGACAGCTGTAGAACTTGTACATAATCACAGTCATAATGGAAAATTGCAAGAACACAAACGAAACAACATAAAGCAGCTATCGTTACCGAAATAAAAAAGACTGCCTCAAAGTTAGGTTAGATTATCTGTGTCATATCATACAGCAAGAGTCAGAAAGCTTCCCTTTCAAACATCAGAAATTAAACTGTGGCAAGTAATCAAATGCAGTTTTACATCTAAACAATACCAGTTCGGCATGCAGCTGTACATTTTTACCTGCGGTCGTTCTACCTTTTACATTTTAAGTAAAAATACTAGTTCATTAAAATAAACTGATTAAAATAAAATGCTAGGTAATTCAAAAATAAGTTCATTTTCAAAAAAATGAAAAAATAAAAAAATAAGCCAAAGCAATTGAATAAAATTAGGGCTTTGAAAAATTGAGATGCAGGGGATGGTGGGGTATTTGGGAGTTAGAGTTTCATATTATTAAGCAATTTAATTCATAATGAGACTTTTTTCAAAATGATTTTTATTTACTCGTTTAAAGATTAGATTCTTATCTGGGTGAAACGTGTAGTCAAATGATAATTTTTTTTTTTTTGACATTTTTTTTGTCAAAACAAAAACCTTGCACAATACTGCAGAAAAATACCTTTTAAGAGATGTCATTGGAAAAACAGTGTAAGATCTGCTCTTCTGGAACCTTTATTAGTGAGTAATGCAGTAACTTTGTTTTTGTTTCACGATCACAGATTGTCACTTTGACTACAACTGTAACACCCAAACGTGTAAGCTTCTTAGAAATTCTAAGTGCATTCGTTTCTGAGCAAAAAAGCTTTATTTACAGTGTTTCACAAGGACAGCTGGGATAAACCTTGTTTAAAGGTAACACGAGTCAAGGTTAGGGACTCCTGGTGATTGCCCACTGCGACTGTAGTCAACACACAGCAAAACATGTGTGGGGTCAGGACGGTGGGGAATTTTGCTCAAACAATGTCTTGATATCCAGCTCACACAGAGAAAGCAAAGGGGTCTAATCAAAAACATACATCTCACTGAGCAGATGCAAAATGTCAGAGCTTTTATTATTTTATTTATTATTATTACACTTATATTTTGCTACTTGTTTATTTATATTTATAATTTATTTAAAACTTATTTATTACCGTGTATTATTACTGTGTACTGTATATATGGTCACCTAATTCTCTTTGTATATATGTATATGTATATATATATATATATATATATATATAGATAGATAGATGGATAGATGGATAGATGGATAGATGGATAGATGGATAGATAGATAGATAGATAGATAGATAGATAGATAGATAGATAGATAGATAGATAGATAGATAGATTATTTATTATTTATAGCTCCTGTACTTTCTCCTGTACTTTTTACTACTTTTTATATATTTTTTCTATTCTTGTTCTGTACATTTGTCACTTTTATAAGAGCCCTGTAACGCCCAAATTTCCCATTCGTGGGATAATTAAAGATTACTCTACTCTACTCTACTCTACTTAGCAGTTCCACTAAGGGATGGCACTCAGCTGGACATTTTTGAAGACTGACTACACAAATGAATTGTTTCGATCCTCCCCTATGTTAATAAAGAAGCAGTGGGAAAGCCACTTCAGTAAGTCCCATTACCACTATCATATCAGCCTCAACTGGATTAGATAGCTGGCTCAATGCTTGCTTGTAAGCCAAAAACAACAACAAGTTTTGTGACCTAATTATTTATATGATCCGTAAACTGAGATTTGATGTCACAGAGACACTTACTCCTTCAGACCCCCAGCGTGAGTGTTATACAAGTAACAGCCTGCGCTCAGAGCAAGAGAAACATTCCTTAAAAGAAGATACATACCAGCAAACTGAGCCATGACGTTGGTCTGAATTTCACATATCTGAGAAAAGTGATGCAACAGTGTTAAAAGATTCTGTAATGTGAAAAAGAAAAGTTCTTTAATGGTTCTTGGCCTGGAGGTACAGTTTTAGGATAACCTTTCATTTAGTTTAGAGTTTTTTTCTTTAAGGTCCAAGAGATGTTTCTTTTAAAGAGCAATACATTGCCAGGTTCTTTGTAGGCCTAAAGTGAACATGAATTTATTGTCAACTGAAAACCAATACAACGTTCACGTCTGTCTGTTCATTTTACTGAGGCATATATCGCCACAGTTCAGTCATATGACTTTAGATGTGCTATATAATCATACAGCGCAGTTTCTTATTTTGTTCGTCTGCATTCAACACCAAGCATTCAGCCACAGAACACAGAAGACATTCACTCAGTTATGCTGCTATAAAACAATGATAAAGTCATGTTTTAGTAGCAATGACGTCATTACAGCGAATGCATCTGAACATTCATGACTCCGAGATCAAACTGCAAGATCAGATTTTTTACTTTAAATCTCTGACCTAACTTGCTCTTGGTGAGGTTAATAAGGGAGAATGACCCCTATGGGTTTACTTTATGATAGGCATTGAGTTAATCATAAGGTGAAATAGCCTACAGCGGCCTGTTAGGAAAAACAATAAAACAGTTTCATGGGATCTTGGGAGGTATGTTCAAATCCCAGAAATAAATGGAAGAAACATTTTAACCAAGTAAAGGTTTAACTTCCCCTTGCAGGGTTTAGCACTATACACCACTGAAATTCTCCTGCACTCTCTTGAAGATTTATTCAGCTTGGTTGGAGTTAGGTAGTGTCTTAGGCCAGATACAGTCTATCTGTAACCCGAGTGTGTTATTAAATGCATTTAAAGCACCTGAGTAAAGGCTATATTTAGCCATGTAGGTCACAGGTTTACACTTACTGTACTGTAACTTCTGTGAGTTCACATTACATCTAGTCATCAGAAAAGCTGCTGGCTGGATTGATTTGGAAGTGTGTTTCTGCAAGAGCTATCTACAAAGATGCATGTTTCAACATGACCATGGTCCCCTTTTAGTAACACCACTTTAACTTACTCTTGAGTTCTTTAACTCCTTAATGACCAAAACCTTTTGATACATCCATCTCTTCTCCAGTCCCACAATTTAAGAATAACTCAATCAGGGTGCATTGTTTCCATCTTAGAAATGAATACCTTTGAATTCTATTGAATGAATGAAGTCTTTGAATGTAATATGCTTGAGGTTTCCAAGAGAGGTTTCCACCACAGTTTATTTATAGCACCTTCTTCATTGCATCTTTCTGAAAGAAGCCCTCTGGCCTTTTTATTTTTAGAGAGCGCACTACATCTGATCAGTGTATAGGCTACAGTCTATCACACGCCGTCAGTCTACAAGAGAAGCCTAGAGAGAGGGCTAGAAGACTCAAACGCCAGTGCATGAGAGGTTTATTTGGAAACGAGCCATGTTATCAGTCTCTCACAGTTGTGGCTGAGCTGTAAACATCTGTGAACGAGACCCACCCTTAGGGTCTTTCATAATTCCTGTAGCAGCTGCGATCATCAAGCGAGGCCTGAAATACCATATCCCAGGCTTTGCATTCTCAAAGATACCGCAGTGGCCATTCCTATTGCTTTCCCAGTGTGATGAGAAAAGCTGACACATGCAAAAGGATTCACATGCTCAGTGTTGTCTCAGGCCTGGTCAGCACTGGTAAATTTCCATTACTACTGGTTATCAGCTAAGATCATATCAAGACCATACACATGTTTTTAAACAGAGCAGGCACTTTCTGTTTGACCATCTATGCGTTTTGGCATTGTTTTGGTTCTTTGTCTGTTTCCTCACTTCAAAGTGTCTTTGAAGTGCTCTTAATTAGACTTCCAAGGAACCACTGATCAGAAGTGGGTCTGAAGGTAAATAAATAATAGGAGTTTCCTCGATGTCGTCGTCCTCTGCATGGCAGGCTGTAAAGGACCGAAGGGTGAACTCAGCGGGGCTATATGCTCTAGTGCTATATGTTTTGATGGTGATAACGCCACTCCTACTGTCCCGCAGCTCTGTTGATTCTCAGGGGGAGGATCCGCAACCTCGCCAACGCCCCCAAAATGCAGACCTCCGAGGGAAACTTGTGTAGTTGCCTTCAGGTCTGCTCAGGGTCCGGTGTGGGAGGAAAACACCCGCGAGCTTCATGATGGTCTTCAGCGTTTATTGAGCATCTGTGCCCACATTGTACCTCATACACCTCCCAAGATGACTTTCTTCCAGCTGGATGTGTTTCTGGCAGGATGGATAGGAGGTGAGTGCTCGCTCTCTGGCTTTGTTTCCACTGGCTGTCCAGGCTTTCAGAGCAGAGTAAACGGGACCCCCGCTTCCAAACTGGGGAACAAAAACAGTCCAGATCCCGGACAGCCGAAGCACAACATCGACCAGCCTGTATTGAACGCTTGTTACTCCCAGAAAAGCAATCTCTGAAAGTGTGCAAGTGTCGTGATTTCTCAGAGAAAGAAAGCCTGGGATTATCCCCCAGAAAAGAACTTTGTGGACTTTTGTTTCACTGTCCTGCTCTTAATCTCTGATTATTTCCACTTTATTTTCATGCATTTGCACTTCAGCTGCTGTATAACCCCCTGTTACTCATGTATTTAAAATCAGCCACTCTGAACAGTGGATCTGCCTTTTTTTTTTCTTTTTTTTCTTTTTTTTTTTTTTTGCAGAGGCTTGCTTGCAGGAGTAGCTTGGTTTCAAGTTTGTTTGCACTACACCAAGGGTCCCAGGACTACCGGCCTTTGGCCAGCAAGCATAAAATCCCACCTTACAAACAGTCCAAGTTTGCCAGTTTGCCTTTTTATGTGTCTGTGCATTCACCCTAAAACGTACAATGTATGGTATTCATCAAAGAGGACAAAGTGGTATTCATGAGTCCGCTGCTGGGACATCTACCCACAAAGCTGTCCTCTCCGATAGCTGTGGTGTCCCTGTTACAATATTTCAGTATTCTGCTTATGCTCAATGATGCTTTCCTTTTGTTTAAGGTGCCTCCAGCGTGATCGTGGGACACCCGCTTGATACAGTCAAGGTATATTAATTCACACTTCAGAGCAAGGATACTGTTTCAGATGTGATCTGTCCTGTGGTCTGAGTCCACTTTCTTGTGTATGTTTAACAGACACGTTTACAAGCAGGCAAAGGATACAAGAACACTTTTCACTGTATCGTAACCATCTACAAAAAAGAAACCGTGAGTGCTTGGGTGATAACAGCTTGAGCCTAGGAAGTTCCTGGGGGCACAAACCAAACATTCTAACATTTTTCCACCAAAGCTGTCTTCTGAAAGCACTTGCCAGGCCAGTTCTTCCTCATCTCAGTGATACCTTTTTTTTGTTTGTTTTTGTGCAAGGTTACTGGCTTTTTTAAAGGCCTCTCCTTCCCCCTGGCAAGCATCACGCTCTATAACTCCATGGTGTTTGGTTTCTTCAGCAACTTTCAAAATCTCATTAGCAAGATTCGTTATGGTGATGGAAGGCACCCGTCTGGCATGCCTGACCTGGCTGTGGCCAGTATGATGACCGGTCTAGTATCAGTAGGCTTGGGAGCCCCCGTGGACCTGGTCAAAATCAGGCTTCAAATGCAAACACAACCTGTTCTTGCAGGTATGTCTGAAATTCTAATGAAGACATGAGCTGAGGCAGTTTTAATGAACGTCTTTGCCCATACAGTGTTCTGACTTCAAGATGAACTGGTTTAACTGTTTAATATAGAGACAAAAAAGTATTTTATGTTCTGCCATCTTCTGCCTTTTTTCAGATTTTTTCATATCAAAGAATGCTTAAGAATATGCTTTACACTTGGATTAAGTAAAAACATAAGCCTTTACCTTACCAATCTTTTCATACTGATCATCTACTATACATTTACATACTTTCAGAGGGAAGATTTTAAAAGGGACATGAAAGAATTGATCAATCAAAAAGTTAAAAAGGAAGTTGCCAACGTTTATGACTGAATAGGTTTTCAAAGGATTAAAGAAACTGATTTGTTCACTAATTTGCTGTGTACACCTGATCTCTGTTTTCAGAAAATGTCACGCTAGCTGGCAACGGTAGTGTCCCTCTTCGGTCAGTCGGTCTGCAAGTACAGCCTGTGTATAGAGGTCCGCTTCACTGCATCAGCAGCATCCTTCAGATGGAGGGTTTCCAAGGGCTCTACAGAGGTGCAGGAGCCATGGTGCTGCGGGACGTGCCTGGCTATGCCCTATATTTCGTCCCATACACACTATTTACTGACTGGTTAAATCCTAAAGGGTGCAGTTCCCCTCACCCATGCTCCATATGGCTCGCTGGAGGATTAGCAGGTATTGTTGGTCTTCAAACAGGATTGTTGGTCTTCAAAAGGAACATTTTGACATCTTTTCTGGTCTGCATTGAATCCGGATGATTGTTTGATCATAATAAATTAGACACATGTGGACTATCAACTTGGAGAAACGCCAAGGACAACTAGTTTCATTGCTAGCTTTGTGTTTTATTTACTCAGGTGCCCTGAAGTTTTCCTCCTTGAGTTCAAATGAGGGAAAAAAGACCAATATATTTGTTGACCCCATGATCCATTATTGCAAACACAAAAATATCTTGATGAATTATTATATGTTATAATGCACTATAACACCTTATAACATACAGAACAAGGTTCCTTAAAGATTTTTTCCACTTTTCCCATCCTCTGTCTTGTTTGGGCCTTTTTCTGCAGGATCTATATCCTGGGTAACGGCTACACCAGCTGACATGATTAAGAGTCGATTGCAAGCAGACGCCATACACCACAGGAAATACAAAGGAATTGTTCATTGCATCATTCAGAGTTACAAGACAGAAGGACTTCATGTAAGTTCCCCAAACTAGACAGGTAATACTTGCATGCCATGTTCTCACTGTGTAAGGAAAAGGTGCGTTATTACACTGTAAAGCTTTTATTATAGGCCCATACAGCAAAAAAAAAAAGCTTTATTGGCACTGTTGCACAATAAAATAATCAGTAACTTATGGTTCACCTTACATAACTAAAAAAAAACATTCTGTCTGCCTTTGTAGAATGCCAGACTGGCTTCAAGATCCATAAGATAATAGAGGACAATAAATGAAAGCATTTCAATTTAGAACTTTTTATTTTTTAGATGTCTTCAGTGAACAGTATGAAAATGAAGATTTTGGTGTAATTTATTTACACTTACATTTTTTAATGAGATCCAAAGATGACATCTGTATGGTTTTATGTGTTCATAAAAAAAGCTCAAACCCCAATCTGGCCATTTTGTTCATAAAACTGTTAAACAACCTTTTTTGTTTTAAAAAGGCGTAGTTCATTTTTGACCTTTTAATTGTCACTAGTGGCTTAGAGCTATAATTGGTTATATTATAAGTAATGAAATCAAATAAAAATCTAATTTTGTATAGTTATGCTCTGTTTCAGTATTCAGGTGTAGTGATAATAAACTAGGACAGTATTATACTTTCTAACACGTCATATCTTCATTTTAGGTTTTCTTCCGTGGTGCCACAGTTAACGCTGTCAGAGGATTTCCAATGAGCGCCACCATGTTCCTGGGCTATGAACTTTCCCTCAGGTTTTTTCGAAGCCTGTAACAACCTTCCAAAATGCCATTTAATACTTAGTTCATAATGTCTGTGGTCTAGCTAGTAATTGATACTTGATGCTACAGTGTCCGTTACAATTTCACTTATTTCTTACATTAAGAAAGAGGAGTGACATTAATTATACCTGACTTACAGATGTTAAACTCTGTATTACTACAGCATGTTAAGATTTGTATAGAGTCAATTTACTAATTTATATTTTGATTATGGTTACCTGCCATCACCAGAAATGTTTTATTATCTTTATGATAATGATGACCAGATAACAGCTAAGTTTTGCACAGTTTTTCTTTTTTAGATACAAAATATCAGGGTTCAAAAATGTGATATATATATATATATATACATATATATTGTGAAAATATGTAAATACAGTAAATTACATTCTATTGAGGAAAACTATAACAAAAATAGTCTGAAGTTTTTCCTTGGACCTATGGCATTGAAACATTGATATGTGTATTATGTGAGTTGATGAAAAAAAAAATCTTTGGCTGAACCATAAATATGTTTGGGGAGTCAAAGAGAAGTGCCTTGTTGAATCTCAATCATGAGGGCAGACCTGTATTCCCTTTTGGGAGTGTGCCAAGCAGTAAAAGAGTTAATGCGGGAGGTGAAGAAAGACAGCATTCTTTTAACTCTTAACACTTCCTGGTAGCCAATGTCCTAAAGTTTGAAGGAACTGACAAAAAGAAGAGGATGGATTACACAACAGGCCAGTGATCAAAAATACACATCAATATGAACCTTTCACCATCCCAAGAGATGCTTCTGAAGCCCTGAAAACACTCTGCAAAGAAAAGAAAGGAGAGAAAGACTGCTGTCAGATTAGAAGACGGACTGGAGATGTGGTGAGAGAGGACATGCAGGTGGTTGGTTTGAAGGAGGAAGATGCAGAGGACGGGAAGAAATGGAAACGGATGATCCGCTGTGGCGACCCCTAAACGAGAGCAGCCGAAAGAAGAAACCAGCACTGACAGCAAATTCAGATTGGTACATGTTACTTGTTTGATTTTTCCAGGATATTGAAAATCAATTGTGCATTAAAATGTCTGAAATTATTGTATCAAAGTCCATGTAAAGGTGCCATCAACTGTACCACGTCAACTAAATATGTTATTTTGGTACCCAGACGTTTGCATTCAACTGCATAAAAATGTAGACTTTAATTTTTTCACTGTCTGATATACAGTATACGAACTGAGAAGGTCAAATGACAGACTTTTTAACAAACAAACGCTTGCATAATTTTAACAAACAAAATAATCTGCAGAAATATTGATCTCTAGCCACAGCACTTATACAGATAAAGGTTGTTGTGTAAAACAAGTTAAGGAATAGGCATTAAATAGATTACAGGTTCAGATTTCTGAAAGAAGAAATACTTACAATAGTTAATTATTTCTCATTCACAAATATCTACAACATGCAAATCATGTAAAGAGTCCAGGATAACAGTATGGCAGGGACAGAACTGCTGAAACATTTCGACTTGCATAATCATCAGCCTGCTTCTAACATTAGCTTCTTTGTGCTTCTAATGGTGGTGTCACTGGCAAGGCTGCAAGTGTGTATTGTTTGCTTGCTTAGTTTTGCAGCATCTGTTTTACTTTCTGCCACCAAACTAGAACAATAACAGGCCTTCTGTTCAGAAACCAACTTTACTCAGATTTCATGCAATCAAAATGCTAAAATGAAAAAAAAAACAAACATATATATATATATATTATATCCATATAATGTGGAAAAAACCTTTCACCAGTTACTTAGCCAAGTGGCTGAAGTTTTTTTTCTCATTGCATGAAATGAATCCTGTATTTAGAATGGCACTTCTAAAACACATACTGTTTTTTGGCATTAAAGGTGGTGAAAGTGAAAGGGCTCCATTCATAAGAATGAGCAGACATGCCAGTGCATAGATTATTTATATTATGTATTATTATTGCAAGAAAATAGACTGTTAGTCATGTTTATGAGTAGCTGAGAGCTACGAAACGTGTCGTTAAGACCTGAATGAGATCTTCCTTAGCCTTGTTCTTAGACAACAATAGAAATCAATACTGTGTGTATCTGTCTGTGTATACAGCACTGTAGCAGTTTACAGTAAATGACCACTCAGTGGTCATATTACATTTTCTAGCTGAAAACACCTACACATCCTCTACAAGACCCACTCACAATTATTGTTTATTTTATTTGCTGGCCTTAGCACACATATAAACAAACAAAATATAAATGCAGAAATAAAAAGCACATAAAATGTGGTATTTAATTTTCTTATTCTTATTTAATCCAATATTTCTTATATAATCCAATATAAAATCAGCAAACAAATACAAAGATTTGCAAAAAAGAAGAAATAATATATGCGTAATAATTTGCATTGTCTTTGTTTTAAATGACTGATATATTCATATTTTGCAGATAATCTTGTTTTATTCAGATGTTTTGGTGAAAGTGAAGTGAAAAGTGACTATTCTCATCATTGCACAGCACACTGTGAACTACAACTAAATTGGACCTCTGCATTTAATCCATGCAACAGGGGGCAGCTATGAAAGCGCCCAGGGAGCAGTGACGGGGACGGTACCTTACTCAAGGGTACCTCAAGGCAACCTACTGGTAAGGGGTTTGAACCGACAATCTTCCGATTCTCTGGGCGACTAACCACTAACCACTAGGCCACCGCAGCCCAACGAATGTGCTGCGCTTCCTGAAAGCAGTCATGCTTAAACTCAGAATCTGGAATCATGTGATTGTTTATGGCACAAACAACTAACATACACAGAATGTTGAAGAATTTGGAGGGAAATTTTCATTTTCATTCCTTTATAGAGATGAAACAACATGATGCATGCATCCACTAGATGGCGCTAATGCTCCTCAAATAAAGTGCAGTTCTCTGTTCGATACGTGGTGTTTTTTCCCATAAGCTAGATGTCAGCAGTGCACTGTTAACAGCAAAGATGCACAAAAGGGTTCAGTGACAGTAATTGGAAAGTGGCCTCCATCAATCTTCCTGGAGATCATCCTGGAGATCTACGTGTATCTAACATTATGCCTCAGCCCCCACCTTCAGCATCCCCCTTACACAGTATATTGAATGTGAAAGTGAAAGTGACAACCCTCGTCATTGCGAGGTCACAGCACAGCACACAGTGAACCACAACGAAATTGGACCTCTGCATTTAACCCATGCAAACACCGTGCAGCAGTGGGCAGTTATTGAATGCGCCCGGGGAGCAGTGATGGGGACGGTACCTTGCTCAAGGGTACCTCAGGACAACCTACTGGTAGTACTATTTCAACTGTGCTGCGTCAGCATTTTTATTTCATTTTTTACTGAACGCTGTCTTTGCATTTTTCCCTTTAACAACATTAATCAGACATTCGAATCCACCGCCCAGTCAAAATGCTCATGCTGATTTAACTCAGATTGGCAGAGTTGTTTCTAATTAGCATACCTGACATGTAGATGAAGACTTGTATTGATGTATGTAAGAGTTTGTGCTCCTGAAAACCAAACAGAAAATAAAAACAGATGATATATTTATTTTAAATGCAGATTAGAAGGGCGAGATATTACCTTCAGAAAGGTGTTCAATGAAATCATGTTTTGCCTGCAGTTATTTTGAAGTTGCCCAAACTGAATATGCAGAATTCTGCATTGCTAAGAAATAATAAATAAATAAATTTAAGAGAATATCCTAGGGTTTTTTTTTTCAGTTTAATCTAACATTCTGTCACACTGATAAAAAAGAAGAAGAAAACTTGCTGACTTTAAACAAATATAATTAAAGTTAATGGGCAGCAAATGACGTGCTAACTGAGGGCATGACACCAACTAGGCTCAATAATACGGCATGATCTTTTAAAATCAGAAAACAGAGATTTTTTAAATATTAAGAAAATTGTTGTCGAAAAAGTATTGAATATTTAACTAACGAGACGTGTTTTTAATTTTGTGTCACAATGTCTTTGGCGTCGAGCGCTGTAATCCACTTATTTGTAAAGCTCTGAAAAAGTGAAAGTGACCATTCGTGTCATTGCGAGGTCACAGCACACAGTGAACCACAACGAATCTGGACCTCTGCATTTAACCCATGCAAACATGAAAGCACCCAGGCAGCAGTGATGGGGACGGTACCTTGTTCAAGGGTACCTCAGGGCAACCTACTGGTAAGGGGTTTGAACCCACAGTCTTCCAATCCTGTGGCCGACTCCCCAACCACTAGACCACCTCTGCCAAAACTGGCATTGTAACTGGTACTGAGTCCTGCTTCTCATCGTGACTCTATGCCTGTTAAAAGATTTACCAAGAACCGAACAATGTGTATCTTTCATTTAACCTTTAATGTACCTTTAATGATAAACCTCATTTACTGTGTTTTTTTTTGTTTGTTTGTTTGTCTGTTTGTTAGTTTTTTACATTTTCCAGTTTGTAGAAATCCAAAAATGATTTCAAAATGCAAAATGAGTGTGAAATCTTTCCTGGGGTAGTTTTAACTAAATTATAAATCCAGTGTTTCTGTGTGCGTGGGAGAATGCTTCCTCACTATTGTTACAGCTCTTTAGTCGTCATGAGAACGTGGTTCTCCGGAAAAGCAATATATTCCAATTGACTCCTTTTATCTGTGGTCAGTGGAGTGATAGATGAGTTTTAAGGAAAAACAGCTGAGACCGCAGGCTCTTACTGAAGTCACCAGCCTGCACTGCCTCTGCTTCATTACAGCTGAAAGCTGACCACCAGCCCTGCCTCCACTCACTACTGCTCTCCTGCAACGGCCATTAGCAAGACATCTTAAGACTGAAGTTTATCAAGCCATCACGATACCGAATAGCTGGCACACTGCTTTCACATCATGTTTTATAATAACAAGTAATGTAATTATACCTAAATATAAAATCAAAAGGAAAATGGCTTCACTGTAAAGAAAGATGGAAAAAGTGAATTTTTTGAAAAGTGCTTGCAGTCTTTTACGTTATATGACCATCTGATGAAGAAAGAACCAGTAGAAGTGATCCAAAATGACTTAAAAACCCTTTCACACCATCTCTCTGATACTGAGGCATTTTATATGACAACAAAGTAGCCAAAATGCACAACCCGAAATATGCTTTTGCTAAAAAATAAATACAAATGAATCATAAAACTTTTCATAAAAATTCATGAAAAATGAAAGGCAACACACAGCTTCTCTCTTTATTTCAGAGTTCCAGACAATTGGTTAATGGCATCTAGTCATAAATTATTTCAAATAGCACCCTTTATCACAGGAGCCTAAGAAATGATGTCTTTTTTTCAGGAGATTTGATTTTGAAGAAAAACACTTCATCCTGGAGTGACTGATCAGTTAAACAGTGATCAATATGCCAATAGGGCTGCATCATGCAAAAAGGACAGAATCTCCTCCTGCTTATAAGCAGAGAAGAGTTTTCTAATGTAAATAGTATCTTTCAAAACTAAACATTATACTGGTTTGAAATCGGTAATTTGTGATGAAAGTTAATACTGATGTGCTGAAACTGAACCAATGTGTGCAGAAAATGTCCAGTTCAAGCCTCACTATGAAGATGTGGTAAGCCACTTTGATCATTGATCCTTTTCACAGAATTAAAATGGAGGGTAGAGGTTTACATCCTACTGAGCTGAAGCCTCAGAGCGCACATAAAGTCTTAAAAGAGACAGATGGGTGTCCTCCTCTCCTCTGTCAGGCAATGGCTGCTGCACTGAGCTCCTTCCAGGAAGCTTCACTGTAGAGAGCAAAGGAACACACAGGCTCAAACAGAGTCCGTGGTTTACTGCTAGTTTTTTTTAATAGGGAAAAAAATTGCCAACTGGATGATGTACTGTTTTTTTTTTTTCCTTTATTAAACTGTGTACATAATTTCCACACAAATAAAATATATGTTCATCAACAGTTGTTTGTATTATTATTATTGTTGGTGTTGTTAATGTTGTTGATTTTTTGCCTTTTTTTCAATTCCGCACCCTAGATAGGTCTTCCCCAATCTTATGATATCAGTGACTGGTGGCTTCCTTGCTAGTAAAGTCTAACTCATGTCTCTTAAGTCAGACATCGCATCCTTTCAAACTGCTGAAGCAACAACTGAGCGGCCTAGTGCCTGGCTTGGAGGAGAACACTAACCACCATTTCTAACCAGCAGCTTGCAATAGTCTGATGACTCATCCCAGCTCATCCTTTTGCTCAGTGAATACTGCAATAGGCTCTTTAAGCAAGCAATATAGAGCAATCTATATGCTTTCCTTCGCTCTATTTTGACATTGTTGCTTACGAATGGATCGTTTTTTGGATCTGTACAGTACTATTGCAGTGTACAGACTGTAATTCACCTGCTTCAATGGCATTTTCTCTGCAGGGAAACTGTGATTGGGTTACCTCGGCTTGTCCATTGTTGTCATGAATAAGGTTTTATTGCTCTTTTATTGTCAGGACAGCGAAGGTTGCGTATGCCAGCTGCTGCTCCTGGTTGGCAATATAAACCCCCCCGAGAGTGCCTCCCCACAGAAAGCAAACATGAGACAAGAATAACATAATAACCAACCTCTGGCCTGGCCTGGGTTTCCTCTTTACCAAAACCCTGCTTCTGAAAATGAAACGACATGGATCAACAATGTGAAAAGGCCCTTATTGTATGTCTTCTCCGATTTGATTTTCTTCCCTTCTAAAATCCACTTATAATGCGTGTGTGCTGTTAATAACCAAACAGTGAATGTCTGTTTTGATATGACTATTTCAAACCTTTCCTTGTACTTTAGAATCAAACATTCTGTTTCTGTTTCTGTTTCTGTTACCGTGCCTTGAAAAGGTATAAGGGGATGTTACATTGTGTTGCTCTGTTAATCTGTTTAGCTATAGGCTCCTGTCTGCAAATCATCAAATCATGAACAATACTGGTGATTTTACTGTAAGATTTTTGATCATTTGTGTTCCCTTGGATAAAAAAAAGTTGGGTGGGGCTCATTTGGAGGAGAAAGACATCAGATGGTCCCTTGAACCAAAATTAGAGACTTTTCACAGATGCATAATTTCTACAGCTCACCCCTCCCAAGCCAAGACCTTTACAGTGTGTCTAATTAACTTCCAGTCAGCTAACTAAAGATTAGATGCACATCTTAATAAAACAGACAAACAAGCAAGAGATACACAAGATCATTTCTGCTATTTCATCACCGCAAGGTCAAAAAGCAGCCATTTATATGAAATTCTTTTTTAGAAATATGGTTTTCTATGATATGGGACCTTTAAGAGCATCCTTCATAGAAAATTGTTCCCACATCACATTTGTGACATTTAGACTGGAAACAGTGAACAGCTCAAGGCGAGGAAAGCAAAAGCAGAAGAACTGTGTTTATGCATTTTAGTGCCTCAACAGTATTTGTTTGTCGTTAAGTGATTAAGTGTGGCTCCATCCAAAAAAAAGTACTGCTTTTTACAGAGGTACTGGCTTTGACTTTCCCAACACATCATGATACAAAGACCAGTATGGCAAAGCATGTGTCACTGTTACTTCTATTATCCCAATGCTGGTCCCGGTATAAATACTTTCATTTTTACCTTTTTAGAACTTGCCTGTTCGGATGCAGCATTGGAGAAGCAAACAGACAAAGGCTTGTTGTGTTGAGCAAGTGCACACAAGACACTAATTTGCCCAAACAAGACTCGTTTTTTCTCTAAGGACATTCAAATGCATCCCAGCTTGCCTAATTCAATTGCATTAAGTTACGTTTGTGGCATTGCTGCATTCCTCCTCACTCAGGCCCACTGACGACATGCTCTTGCACACGACTTACATCACTTTATCTGTTATTTGCCTAATAATATTTAGTTATTGTCTGACATGAAGCATGTACCAAAATCTTTACAACACAAATTAACAGACACTTTACAGCATGTTGTATTGTAATGGATGGGACGCACAGAAGTAATTAATTTCACATAAAAACTTTCCAAGCTGGCAATAACCTACAACCAATTGTGTTTCCAGATTTCAGCAAAGTCTGGAAAAGTCTAAAAAGTCCCACCACATCCTGTTCCGTACAGTTCAATGCATCGTTGCAGCAGTTTTATGGCTCCATCCAAAAAGTACTTTTTTGAGGGTAGAAATATTAAAAGAAAATTTGATCCTAAACGGGGGTGTTTTTGCATAGTTTTTTCTGTCTTTATAGAACTGATTTTTTTAAAATAAAACAATTCGGGTCATGTGTTATAATGGATGAAAATCAAGGTTATAATTGCGTTACGAGGCTTTTTTTCAGTTTAAGTAAATCAACACGGGCAAACTGTCATTTATTCATGAATATTACTGCAGACTCATTTCTATTTGCTCACAGTCAGCAAAAAAATATTGATGATTCTTTCATTTTTTGTTCAAATGATAACAGCTGGGGCAGCGGTGGCCTAGTGGTTAGGGCGTCGGCCACATGATCGGAGGATCGGGGGTTCGAACCCCTTCCCAATGGGTTGCCCTGAGGTACCCTTGAGCAAGGTGCCGTCCCCGTCCTGCTCCTCCCTGCGATGGGCTGGCGACCTGTCCAGGGTGCGTCCCCCGTCCTCGCCCTGTGTGCGCTGGGTTGGACACCAGCACTCCCCCGAGACCCCGTTTGGGACAAGCGGCAGATGATGGATGATAACAGATGTTATTCATTATTTTATTGTATAATGAAACTTGTAGTACACGTCACCGTAGCTATTCACATTTTTAAACATTGCTGAGAAATTTAACAATTTCTTAATGTGATTTAACATTGACCTCCTACATCTTTTTTTTCCTACTTTTATTACTTTTACTTTAACAGTATAACTTATTATAATAAGTATAGAATCTTTTGAACGTGAATGTTACTGTTTTCCTGATGAATGACTCTCTATATGGATTTCCAGTGTAGTCCTGCAGGCCTACTGTCTTTCTCCTCTTTCTTCTGAATTAGGCCTGCACTGCAGCTGTAACTCCAGCTTGGTGATTCTCACTGTTCCCTTTCTCCAAATGTAATGTTTCACCATGACATATTGCAACCATTAGTCTGGCAGAATGATCTACAGTTGTTATTTTTTTTATAGGTATCCTGATACATGATGCCAACATTAGCCAATAAATAGGTGTATGAACAAGGCTGTGTCCTTTCATCCTAAAAAGGGGTTCATTTATCATCGCTTAAATGTAATAACGACACCAATCTGCGTGCATGTGCTTTATAGTTAAACGCCATTAAAGCACATATCACTTTAAAGTTCGTAGCAATCCCAATGTAGCGCTTATTCTGCCATATAGCCTCAGTATTTTAATAGATTCTGCTTTCTAACCTTGTTTAACACTGTGTGTCAGGCTGAGCAGCTGTCAGTATTGTTTGCTTGGGCCTGATGAATGGGCCAGGTAATGACAGACGAGTACAGCACGTTCACGTGTCGCAGCCACATCCAATAACCCAAACTACCTTCACATACAAACAGAACTTACTGTATGTGTGTTAATGCTAAGCTGCGGATTGATGCTACCACTCACTGAAAAGCGCTTCAAGTGGTTACGGCTGTGCTCTATTTCAGCACCTTTCCTGTGCTTCAGCTGGATAATGTTACCGCAATTCAATGATGATAGACAACATGATTACAGACTACTCCAACGGTTCTACTTCTTTAAAACTAGGCATGTGTTTGAGAAATATCCCTGTAAAACATGGAATATAATTTTAGGTATACCCTGGACACAAAAACTGGTCAGTATCTTTCTTTTTACACTTTTTTACAATGTCATTATGAGCTGAATGAGCTCTGTCCTTTCTGAATGGAAATGCACCGTGCAATTACAAATACAAAATGCAAATTTGACAAAAGATTGTTAGTCAAAAGGCAGGCATGTGGCCCTACACCTCAGTTGCTCATTCTCATAACAACAGAACTTAAGGACTATTAATTAGTAGCTACTGAATCATTATAGTAATTATTGATCTTTTTTCTTAAAATAACATAACAAGAATAAACTTTATGCAATTTATGGACTTTTTCCTCTAAATGATTAATATAATAATGATATATGTCTGAGAAACTGGCTGGATGGGAAAAATCAATGGCAGTCTACAAATCATATTTACAACAGCTAGAAGCTGGGGCTGAGGTCTCTATCAGGGCTGTCAGGTGCTCTTACAGCGCCCCTGTGAATTCCTAGCTCTCAATCAGATTCGGCGCACTGCCCTTGGCCAATCAACACAGTGTAGAAAAATACTGCCTTGGGGCTCTGGAGAAAACGCCCTTGATCAATTGAATGGCCTTTGCTCAGCTAAATGAATCTATTTGCCACATGGTTTTCCAAGTCAAGGTTTCGAACACTAGCAAACGCCATAAGCATGGGCAGAACACACAGTTTAGGGGTTCACTTAAAACCCATATGAGAGGACTCCTGAAATGTATCCACACATAGTCCAACACAGTAATGAGAGCAGAGAAAGTTATGATATCTTGAGCTGTGATGAAAGCATAGAAAGTTATTAGTCATGATTGCCCAGCCATTATACATATATACTGGAATAATGTCAGTAATTTGAAAATATTGTCAGTAATTTAAAAATGCACAACTTCATGTCTCACGAAGTTAGTAGAAGAGAGCAGAAGTAACCCTGCTTAACTGGATGTAGTGCAGTGCAGTGTGTAAATTGTTGATGAAAAGCAATGTATTCATAGTTTTATGATACTGCAGCTTCTTTCTTCTTCTTTCCAACTTATCAGATGTCCATAAAAAATATCATGGCGTGCTGTGAATCTTGGAAATTTCTTACATTCTAGAGATTCTACACATATTGCCCACCCCTACGTAATTACCCACCATTAAATATATAAAGACAGATGGTGGAGCTGGAGTTGTCAGAGCTAAAGATGCTGAGATTGCACTGGGGGGGACGAGGAAGGACAGGATTGTTGAGTGATGAGTATATTAGAGGGACGGCAGTTTGGACGAATAGGAGACAAAGTTAGAGAAGCGAGACTGTGTTGGTATGGACATGTGCAGAGAGGAGACCAGGACTAGACTGGGAGAAGGATGCTGGGGATGGAGCTGCCAGGCAAGAGGAGAAGAGGAAGGACAAAGTGGAGGTTTATGGATGTGGCGAGAGAGGACATGCAGGTGATCAGTATGAAAGAGGAAGATGCAGAGGATCGTAAGAAAGAGGGACAGATGATCTGCTATAGTGACCCCTAACAGGAGCAGACCAACAAAAAGAGAAATACCTACCTAATCACGGAGGGGCAATGTATGTAAATTCATCAGATGAAGAAGAGTGAAGATGACAGAAACTGCAGCACCACAAAAGTCACAGTATATGAATTATTATCGATCTACCGAATTATTTCGGCCACCCCCGCTCAGGACTGCCTTTATTTACGGCGGCTTTTTCCAGCTGAAGTGCAGGAGTGATGCTGAAGAGGGGGGCGGTAGTGAGGAGCAGCGGAGGGAGGGATGGAGTGAAGGAGGGGAGAAGGAGGAGGGAGGTAGGGAGGGGAAAGCTGGTAACCGTGCAGGAGGAACAGTCTCACGAGCCTCTCACAGGTGAAGAGCTGAGGTCCGGAGCGGAGGTTTGTACCCGTTTCATCCTCGCATGCTCTTCTCACCCGCACTGCAAAAAAAAAAAAAAGCGCATAAAAAGAAAAGGAAAGGGCCGCGCGCGCTCGCCAGTCTGGCAGGCTCGTGCGCGTGCTCGCCGCTCGAGCGCCGCAGTGGTGCTGAACCGGCCGGTGAGCGCGCAGGGCTGGGCAACAGGGGGAGGCGAGCTGAGGCAGGTTGAGCTCCGTGATGCAGCAGAGACGGAGCCGAGCGAAAACAAGTGCATGTGAAGCGCGAGCGCGGTGGCTGTCCTCCCTCTGCAGGAGGGAAGGGGAGGAAGGGGTTGTCCTCGCGGAGGGGACAAAAAGAGGACGGGATGTGCAGGTGGGCTGGTGGTGAAGGGGTCTCTGGTCGAGGGGGGTTGATGATTTCATCGCAAAGCCCGTCAAACACTGGTGTCCTGAAGCACAGAGCCTCGCTGCAGAGGCTGCTCAGGCAGGGCTGGGTTTGTGGCCAGCTTCTTTGTATCACCTCTTAAATAATTGATATGGAGATACATTGATCTTGCCTGATGCTCCACGTTCCTGTGTGTGTGTGTGTGTGTGTGTGTATGTGTGTGTTGTAAGTTTTATTAATAATGTCAGGTGATAAAACCAGGTTAGTGTCATCATACTGCCCTTTTTTGTTATTTATTGCAATTATTTTTTAATTATCTTCTTTATCCTTTTAGGACATGTGTGCTAATTCTCCCGAAGTTTGCATAATGACCACAAAGCAGGTGTGATGGGCGTGAAGTAGAGCAGGACAAAATGCGGATACTTGTTTTGGGATCTTGTAAACGCTCGAGTGAAAAGAGTGCGCTCTATCTGTTGCATCTGATGAATGCAGTCGACAGCAGACTGCAGTTTCCAGTTAAAGAGCGGAGTATGCATTAAGGTGCATCTGCCTATTCGATTGCACGTGTTTCAGTTTTCTTTTGGAAGTACTGCGTAATTGCTGTCTGTGATAATCACGTCAGTGCTACAGATGTGGCAGGTGGAGATGAGATCTAAAGTAGATTGTTTCTTTAAAGCTTTTCTGCAGGGTATATAAGCTACACATAGTCAGATACATGATTAACAGGCTATGTGATCTCTCCAGGACAGAAAAAAAACAGCATCTCTGTGCTGCAGTTGGGCTTTGGGAACAAGATGCCCCACATGCACATTACTATTCCATAGAATCAGCTCCTGAGGCAAAGGAAGAATCATGCATTGCCCCTGACCATCCTTCATGCGCTTTCTCTGAGAGGGCAAGCATGCTGTCATGGCTGTAACCATGTCAGAAGAAATACACTGAAGCTGTGATTAATGGAGGCTACGTGGCAGAGTGTACTCATGTGTACTGTTCCCTCTCTGAAGGTTAGCAAAGGACGTACAGTACGTCCACATTCATCAAAGTGTAAATGGCCACACCGTACGGAATTAGCACTCCGATCATAAAAGCTAATGCGGCAGATGAAGCCAGCAAAAAAAAAAAAAAATGCATTTAAGAAAATAAATAATGCAGTGTGTCAGCCGAAGTCTCATGAATAGGTAAATGTGGTATAAAGGGGTTTGATCAGCCATTTGAGAGCAGCAGACCAAACACTTGTGTTGTTTAAGAATAAGCCAAGAATAAAACGCATGTGCTAACAGAGGGGTGTTATATTTACCTGCCTTTTATCAAGTTTAAAAGGAAAGGCCAACAGGGCAGAGCAGTGGAAAAGACAGCGGCAGAAAAACCTTCAGGTCCACTAAAACCTGTGAATTTATAGACATTGAACATTTGTCGGGACCAGTTAAGCTGCTTAGAGATGATCTTCAACGCTGTAGTTTATTCAGTATTCAACGCAGCGATGGCCAAAGGTAGAGAATTCACTCCATAAAGTCCACTGAAGTCATTCTGAGTTCAGCAGAGGGCTTTGATGCGTTATGTGCCCTGCTCAAAGGAACTTTCAGAGTCAGAATGTTTGCAGTTGAAGTTGGCAGACATTTTTTGTCTTTTGAGTTTGGGTTTGCCTTAATGTTTTATTTTACTGATTCATTTTGTAAATGTATTTTGTTCTCATTCTGCATTAAACTGGGCCTGTGTGAACATAGAGGCCTTAGGCTGCAGGTGATCTTAAAGGCAGCAGAATACGGCCGTGTTCAAAGATACAATTCCAACATGGGAAAGAAGTAGATAAATAATTCACATTAATAACAAAATATGGAAAAACACAAAGTTATTGCCTGGAATAGATCTGAATACATTGCCTCCACTTTTTTTTTTCTTCACAGTACATGTTCAATTAAGGGCCTGTTTTTTGTAATCGCTGTATCTTTTGCGTACTCATTATTTCTGTACAGCAGTCTCTTAACTAAGATTCAAGTACAACCTCTAAACATTGGCACTAGCGCTGTATCACTCAGCTGAGCTTGTTCCTGATTGAAAATAGTGCAATTTAACTGCTAGGAGCTGTCCATGAGTTTAAAGATATATGATGCTAAATCTTAGATAAAGAAAAACCTTTTTGATCACTTGTATGGGACAGATGTGGGCAAAAGTGGCAGAAAAACATTCAAATCCATTAAAAACTTAATTTTCAGACAATGAACATATAGTACTGTGCAAGAGTCAGTCTTCAGCCACCCCTCATTTCTTTATATTTTGCTGGGGAACCTATTTTCTTAGGGTATTATACCTGTAAAATATTTTACCTTTGTCAAACTGGGCAGATTCGATCAAGGAAATGGGAAGTAAGTAACAATGGAACTAAAGACACGAGGAGTTCTAGATAAATAGGTTCCAACCACTCCACATTCAGTATCACTAATCACTGGCCTCCATCCATCCATTATCTGCCGCTTGTCCCAAACGGGGTCGCGGGGGAGTGCTGGCGTCCAACCCAGCCCACACAGGGCGAGGACAGGGGGCGCACCCTGGACAGGTCGCCAGCCCATCGCAGGGAGGAGCGGGACGGGGACGGCACCTTGCTCAAGGGTACCTCAGGGCAACCCACTGGGAAGGGGTTCGAACCCCCGATCCTCCGATCATGTGGCTGACCACTAGGCCACCACTGCCTGGCCTGATCATCTTTAGTCATCTGCACCTGTTTCTTCAGCGCTTCAAGTCTGAGGTTAGATGGATTTGTTCTGCTTGAATGATTTATATGTAGGTCACTGTGTGGCTTAACAGACAAAAAAAACAATCCTCTGAATCTGTTCAGAAACTAGGACTGGGCTGAAAATGAGAGCCAGAAACTTTGTCCTTCAGGAAGACTGAAGAACGGTTCCTCAACAATGTATTAATAAAAGAGTGTGGCTGGAAGCAGACTCTGAAGGGGTGTCATTTGGGATATTGAGGAGCTGGTCAGCAGGGCTGCAAATACAGCTGTGATGAAATTTACACCATTCACTGCTTAAACACTTAATGTGATCATCTGAAATATCACCTTAGCGCTGTTGGGCGGCTTGCTTTTTAAACGAACATCGACCTAATTGGGCTTTTGATGTCGTAGATGCTGAACAAACTCTTACTTCTGTGCCAACACGAGTCATGTAAGCGACATGCCGCTAACGTGCTGTACGTGGTCTGTGAGGAATGGCAGGTTGTGAAGGCTTCTCTCTGTGTTTTGTTCTGAGAGTCATCAGCACAAGCCCAGCAGCAGGGAGAAAAATCAAGTGCTAAATTATTCATATCTGCATGGAAAAAAAAAACCCTGTCAAGATGTGAGCTTTTTTAGGTTTACATTTTGGTAGGTTACGATGACATTTTCTCCTCAAAAATGCCTCAAACCTGTCGGTCTGGCAGAAAACGGCCAGGCAGCTAAGGAGCTTAAAAGGAACTCAACAGGTACGGCGGTGACAGGTCAGCAGGAGCACTCTTAAAAAAAGCCTTTTGTCTCCTTTATGGCCCGAGCAATTCTCTTTCTGCTGCTGGCCTGCTGCAGATTAGAGCGTTTGGCCACAGAGAGTTTGATGCCTTTTTGAAAGCTTCCACTGTAGTTCATTAGCTTGGCTACTTGAGATAATCCTGTAAGTGTGAAATGGGAGGAAAACTAAAAATTCCCTTTTTAGGGATCAGTTCAGGAGAAGAATGAACTGGCTATGCTGTTGCTTTCAACAAGTAGTCATGCTTGGTACTTTTGCTTGTCACACAGTTGTGCTTGTGAATTTGATTCCCCAGAGATAAAAAGGAAAAAGAGATGCCAATGACACCAACTCTGGCCGTGGTGAGATGTTGAGGAAGTTGGCTGTAATTGAAAAGACCTTTAATCTAGCAAAATGGAATGGAGATAATGCTCTTTTGGACTGCCTGCTTGCGGCGAGCATTTCAAATGAGAGCTTATCTCCCTTCCCCAGATTCTTCCTTCTTCTAAGTGGGTAGCTCCTGGGCAGACGTGCATGGACACTGAGCGCTCTTCAAACACACAAAAGATGCTCGAGCTAGCTGAAAGTAGCAAATGCAGGGGTCATCAGATATGAGTTTTGGAGGTCAAAAGGACCAAATAGTTTTATACTGAATTATGTCTTTCCCTTAAAACGATACCTGTTTTTATTATGTAGCTTTACACTTTAAGCTATAGCCAATGACAAGCTGTTCTTGTTTGTTTTGCTCCATCAAATAAGAGCTTATCATGTGTCCAAGCTAAAACGTTAACCTCGATCTAGCAATCAATCAACCCCTATTTCCAATGAACAGTGTAATGATGTATATTCACATAATTCAATCCAAAATCTCAACTGAACTCAATGTTCCTCAGAAAATGCTCACTCGAAACACACTCAGACTCCACTATCCACCACTGGCAAACAGCAATCTACACAAACTCTGCACAGTGCACTGCACTCCTTCCCCACTGTGCCCAACATCACACACACACACACACACACACACACACACACACATGCACACAGCAGATTCAACTTGTAACATTATGAAGGCGCATTTGATCTGTTTCAGAATATCGTGATGCACATTCTAAATCCTGAAAATATGTTTGATATTTTAATAATAAAAGACAAGTAAAAGACGGTTCATCCATCTGAATTAAGCTGTTTTATCCCACAAACAACCCTTCCTTAAAAAAGCCATTGCAGAGATGGGTGAACATCTTTTACGTACCTTAAAACCTGCACTCTGACACTCAGTCTGACACTCTTCTTAAGAAAATCTTACTGGACGATGTGGAAAAGCTGTTTTGTTCATTTAATAAGATGTGTTACTTGCCTGCTATTATTAGTGGCATTCATACTCAGAAGATGATAAAACAGACTTCTCCATCCGCCTGATAGTTAAAGTAGGACTTTGCACAGATTGAAATTAAAAAGGAAAGAAAAAAAAAACATTTCAGAAGGAAAGAGCAAAAATAGGATGACACATGCTGGTTAATAAAATGAGACTGTGATCTAAAATTAAGTAAATAGGTAATGATCTGCATATGTGTTAAATGAGACTAAATGACTATTAAAACAGCCTTTTAGCTGACGAGTTCACATGAGCTGCCAGATGGAAAAAACTCAAATTCAAATTGCAGTTTCTAACATAGATTTTTTTGGTGTTACTCAACATTATCTGTCTAAATCAGTGCTTTTCCATTTCCTAAACACAATGTTTTCAGCTGTTAGCTGTTCACTAGCATGTCTTTGTGATTATGTCTGAAAGATCTGGAGACAGCTTTGCAGTTTTACCAATCAGAACCAGTAGTGCCATTAAACAAATACTATCAAAACTATTTATAGAATATCTTCTGAGTGAATGAATGAATATTGCCTATTTTTCCAGATTCAGTGGAGATTAAAGAGTTTCACATTGTTTGCAAAGACAGATACTGACAAGAGGTTATAATAAAAATAATAATAATGAGGCTTCTTTTGGAAATTACATTTTTGGAAAATACATGACCTTCTGGAATTCTAATTAAACTTATTAAAATAAAAATAAAATTATTATTGCTACTACTACTACCATTAATAAGAATAACAACAACACCAATAATAATAATAATAACCATATTAATAAAAATTAAAAAGTGCATTATTGTTATTATTGTTATTGTTAATAAGGCAGGAGGTTTACAAAATGATGGAACAGAGAAGAAAATCATGATTTTTGCCTCTGTGGATCTCCAAAGTGAGCATGACATTTATCTGCATAAACATTGCATGAAATGTTTGAAGTGAGGATTATTCACTTAGTAAATGCTATATGCATCCATAAGGATGTGCAGCAGACGTGCATACTGCGTTGTGACAGAGTCTAATTGGCCCCCACTGGAGAAGGGGTTTCCCATGACCTCCTGTGCTACTGATAGACTCTGACACTTACTCGGCAGGGGGTCAGCAGAAGTGAATGAAGACCCCCTCCCTGTGAGCAAGTGTCCCCAACTGCTCTCACTCTGCAGCTGGTGGAACATTCATATGTTGGCCTAAGTGGGTCAATACTGAATCACTATATACTACAAGAAAATGTCAGGAAGGTGTCCGCTAGCCAGTTCTGCCAAACCTGCAGTCTTGACCACTCACAACATATAATATGAGAAAAATTACCTTTTAAAAGTCAAGATCTGCAAAGCAAAAAGGTCACAATAGCTTTCTGCTTTAAGACACAAAGGTGTCATGAATTTGCACTTATGTATTTAACTTTTTAAAAGAAAAATAATTTATATCAAATGTTGATACTATTAATAATTAATATTAAACTAAATACTATGAAATTAAAGGAAGTTCTCATTCAGTTTTCTTTACAATGTGCAATGTACAATATTTACAAAGGGGCAGCAGTGGCCAAGTTGTCAGGGACTAGGCCCCACATCGAACCAGCAGGTTGTTCTGGGTGCTGGTGATCTAGTGGTAGGACACTCGCCTACAGACCAAGAGGTTGCTGGTTCAAATCCCATCTCTGGCATTACCATCATTGGGTTCCTGATCAAGACCCTTAACTCCAAGTTTCTTTAGCGTTAGCTAAATGCCGTAAATGTTGCCTTGACATACCCTTCACCAATTTACTGTACCCATCACTGCTACTAGGGTACTGGAAATGTTGCTTGGAATGTGTATGGGTTAAATGCAGAGGATGCATTTTGTTATAGTTCACTGTGTGCTTTCACTTTCTCAGCAACTTTTGGTAGGAAGGTGAAGATAAGCATATATGCCAGTTTTGGAAAAAACAAGACCTCGAAAAAATCAGCGAAAAACCCACGTCCTGTCACTGCAAGCATGTCCCAAGTCCAGCTTGTTGTGTGGACAGGCATAGGGCGTGTTGATGGATAGGTAATAGGTGATAGGTAATGAAGAGGCGAAGTGTTGGATTCCCTGCAGTGGCTCCTGCACTCCACTAGGCCTCATCATCCTCTCCTGGCAGCTGATGTTTTACACAAGAAACCGTTGCCAGGGTAACAACTCTTCACACCTGATTCTATAATGCCACTTCATTTGCCCCAGCCAATTTAAGAGGTGCACTCAGAGGAGACCTAAGAGAATGCATAAATATATGCTTAGCATGGAGAAATCTGAGGAGCCCTCTTCTCTATTAGCTGCTACATCCTTCTAATATAGATTATAGGCAGTCACTGAATGCTTAAAACCATAGGGAACATCTACCTCCTTCACTATCCCCCCATGAATGGGTTTAAAATTCAAAGAAAATTTGGTTAGAATAATAGCGTAAATGAAAAGCCAGAAAAGGGTCATCAACGTACACAGCTGCTCTTGGAGCGCGGTCACTCATCATGAAACTCATGAATTATTGTTCAGTCAAGCATGTCATGAACCAGACAAAGGAGAGGCCAAAGTTAATTAATGACACAGCAAGCATGAGCGAAGAGTCAAATAAAGTCAAAGCTAACACAGCTGAGTAATCTTTTTGATAAGAGCGAAGACCACCCTGAGAGAATTACAAACTGTACACTTTCAGATGTCCCTCCCACCAACAGAATTTTGAATGCACTTATGTTGCTGGGTCCAGAAAGCTACATCACCAAGAAGTCTCATTATTATCATTAGCATCATTATTTAGTTTAGCATATATAGTGCATTATCCATGTAGCTCATTGTGATTGACAACGGCATTGTTTATGGAATTGCTGTTAAAGTTAAAACGAGAAATCCTTATCCTTACTTCTTTAAAATGAAGGTAAACTATGTAAGCTGTAAACATTAGTTACAAAATCTGCTCCCCAGTCCTTTCAGACCATGAGCTGCAAAAAAAGCCTGGTTTGAATTGATTGTTTTTGTGATGTCACAAACAAAATGTTTACATATATTTGCCCAAATTAACCTTTGATTTTAAAAGCAGTGTTTCAGTCTGGGCTGCTTTGTGAAAGAGGCACAATACAGGCCAGTTAGTCAGAACGAAGCTCATTTACATATCAGTCATAAAGCTAAAGTAACAAAAAAACTGCCTGTGTAATTCTACACTGAAAAGAATGGTTCATGATTGAAATGTCAAGTGGTTGCACACAAATAAAATATCTTGCATCACCACAATTACTCTCTTCCTTTTTGGCAAAATGAATTACAGCTGCATCAGTAAATAAAATACCACAAATGTAGGTGGACCTCAGAAGGAAACAATACATTCAAGAAGAATGTTGGCTATGGGCCCATAACGATATCACATATAAGGAAATACGCTTCCATAGGTTGAATAAAAACAGATTAATTTCTCTCCCATGTGTGTTGGATCCACACTGCATTCTGTCCCAGATGCATGGCCCACGTTTAATCTTATCATCGGTGGTGCTTTGCTGTCAGAATCACTTTGTAAACCAGGCAGAGCAACATGCAGTTTAACCTAATTACCCTTCATGCCCTGACTTCCAGTATCCCCCCATGCGACTCCCACTCCTTTCTTCATGTGGGAAGGATCTCAGTCTTTTTATCTTCTGAGCCAAAACCTTCCCCCAGAAAGGCTTCGAACCCTCAAGCTTCAAACCTTTCTTGGTCTTTAGATTGAAGTAATTGAGCAATTAATCAAAATATATAAATAAATTCAGTAATGTACATCTATATGTATAGAATATGTTATCAGTATAGATAATGCTAACAAAAAAAACAACAAACAACAGTTATTGGGTTGATTATATATATATAGACTTACTAAGCAAAATGTCACAGAACATGCCTTACCTGTTTCAGTACAGTATGCTTTGCAGATGTAAGTCAACCAAAAATATTGTTATTTATATAATCTCCATTTCTATGACTGGACTAGATATGAAAATGGCAGTTACTGCAAGTGTATCATTGTGAATGTTTAGGATGTTTGTCATTCACAGGAGTGATGCAGGGTTGTGAAGTGTAAAAAAATGCAATAAAACTGTTGCTCTTTTCTACAATTAATGGCATTTCCAGAATGATTGAAATAATGTGCTAACCGTGTCGTTTGCAGAAAGATCAATCATTTCTAGCATTTAAGAGAACTTTTAGTAAATGTCATCTATGATTATCCTTTCTCCCACATAAAGTTATGTACTCTAAGGCTTTGCTATTACCGTTTATACTCCCTAATTAATGAGAATTGCCAAGAAAAAAAAAAAACCCTGACATTAGGCTAAAAGAGTTGTGAGTTCAATTTTGCAATGCAATTACAAATGGAAAAGACATTAGCAATATTGAATGCACTTTAAACAATGTACAAACTGTAAAATTCATTCTGGGCTGGACAGCTGGACCTAACACTGGTAGCTTTATCAGGTTTTGCTGGGAAAATAGATGCAAAGCCACGTGAGGGTCCAGAAGATGCCCATTTTCCACACAAGTACAGTCTGACTCACGATGTGCAAAAAGGGGGTTAGGGAGGTGGAACAGAAATAGGGAAGTGTGATGATTAATCAGTATCTTCTCAGCCAATCAGATTACTCATCTCATACCTTATAACCAGCTGTAACCGAGTGTGAGGCGGGCACATATAAATGGCGCAGTCAAGGCAGAGCTTCACTAATGAGGAGACCGAAGAGCTCGCTCTCTTTCTCCTCACCTCCTTCTGCCCACTGTAATGTATTCCATTACTGTGTATCAGATGAGGTGGAGACAGGACAAAATTAACAGTCAAAATCAAGCGTGAACGCTGGAAATGGGCAATGGAAATAACCCATCTGTCTTCAGCTGTTATGAGCAGCTACAGAAATTCTTTAACTTTTTAATTTTACTTATTATTATCTTTATGTACAGCAGGTAAAGTGTGTGTGTGTGTGTGTGTGTGTGTGTGTGTGTGTGTGTGTGTGTGTGTGTGTGTGTGTGTGTGTGTGTGTGTTCCATTTCACCAAAACAGCAGAACTCTGTATCCAGTGTCCCGTATCTGCTATCTACTATATAATTATGTGGATTATGTGTATTATTTTCTTTCTCTGTGCTTTTCTCTAAAAAGCATTGTTTCGCAGGTACTGTTAAGGGGTTACAAAAGCTTCATACAATGAAGCAAATTGATTCTTTTCAACCTAGAGAAATTATCCACTACATCATTTTTTTTATTGGAATGTCACAGTATTAATTATGAAGAGTTGAAATTGCAGTCATGTGTTGGACTATGTTGTCTGAATGGAAGAAATCAAACATGCAAATGTTATCTAGTCTGCACTACTGAGAACATATTGACGGAAATATCGTAGGGTGAATAGACTTTCTGCTTCACTAGACCTGCTATGAAAAAAAATATATTTATGGGGGTAATATGGATCTGTCAGTTCACCCATTGCTAAACTTCATCACCTTGATTACTTTGGCCGTGGATGAGGAGCGGTAATTCAAATACCCTGTAAAATTCTTCATCCATTTGGAGCAAAGTATATACAATTACAAAAAGAAGACAAAATGTCTCCGGTATCTATTAAGTTGAGAGGCACATGTGAGATGAGATTTCTGTCCAGGAGAAACATCTGAGCAGCAGGATAATTCAGTGTTGCTCTCGATGATCTCAGTCTTTGTCCTGGAGAGACAACAGAGGTATTAGGGCTTTTTGTTTTTTGGACACTGTCCTGAAAATAAACATGTTTCTTAGTAGAACTTTGCCTTGTTTTTCCCTGATTTACATAGACCTCCCATTCATTCAGTTCAACACTTCCACTCTTATGCAGTTTGCAATGTTTGAGGGATCAGAACAAGGCTTGCATTTGAACAGTGTTAAATACAGTGTCGGCGCCAACAATAGACACTATTGATGCAGTGATGCAATTTCTATGCTCCCTACTAAGTGACGCATGCTTGCCTGCTGGTAGGTGGACCGAAACAGAAGCAAGCAACATGTCTGCAGTGGGGGGGCTACTTTTTAAGACAAGCCACAATAAAAGTGTTCGTTGCAAAATCCAAGCTTGCAACTGCTACCACTACCTATTGAGTTAGACGGGGTGGACAATAAAGAATGAGGGATCGTATAAGAAGGGGGAAACTGGTATTGGTGCATCCCTATACATGTAAGAATTAATGAGTATATAATATTAGACATGACCTGAAGACCCTCTCATCCATTACATCTGATAACACTCCAAAGCTTGAGCCAAAGAGTGAAAAAATGAAATCTGTGTGAATGGCCTGGAAATTTGTAAACCATAGATTTTACATTATGACTACCAGGCATCTATGTTATGAGTTTAAAAGAATTTCCCCATGTCTCTCATATTAAACCAAAAAAGAATCACTTTCTGCTAGATATCTATTTCATAATGACTTTGTCCTTCAAGCGGAAGAAAATGAGATGGCTTTTTTTAGAAGCAGTTCACAGGCTATAGGGTAGAAGTGATTTGAGTCATACTAATTTGTTATAGGCCTCTAAGATGGTGTGCTTGGGTGTATCATTTTGTTAAAAAAAAATTAATAGAACCAGGCCACCTTACCCTCTAGCAAGACCCGCTACTGTAATTGATCACCATCCAACCAGAAGAATAAATTAGCTTGGCTTGTGGACTGGTAGGTGTGAATGGAATCTGCAAGATATGTATTTTGCTGAATGTTAATTTTGGAATAGTATCAACACTGAGACTGGAACCTTTCCTTGAAGTTATTTGTGTTTGTGCATTTGTTTGCCCAAATGGCAATTTATATCTTACAGCTGTTATGCACTGAGAATCCACCCTTATCCTCTGATTTTCCTACTATCTGTGTGAGAGGAAATTATAAAATGGCAAAGAATGTCTAAACAAAGAATATTTCAATGTAGGTTATTTGAGGCCAAAGATGTTGAGCTCACTCACTTGTTTTAATGCTATAGAGCCAAGTTAAAGATATCACTACTCTTATGCAGCGATCCCATGACAGCAGGTTGCTATGAGGTATCCCTGAGCAAGGTATTGTCCCCATCACTGCTCCCTGAGCGCTGGATATGGTTGCACACTGTGTGTGGGTTAAATGTAGAGGTTACATTTTGTTGTGGGTTACTGTGTGCTGTGTGCTCGCAATGACAAACTGTCACTTTCACTTCATACTTTCTAGTTTAGGAGTAATATTTCACAGATATTTAAAGACCTTTGAAAAGCAGTGTAGTCTGTGGTCTCAAGAATCCAAATTTGTAATGAAAAGGTTCTTTGAAAGCCATGCAATTCCAAAAAGATGACATGAATGTGGTTCTTCATAAGGAATCACTGCCGCACTGAAGTGCTCAGGGCTGGAAACTAAAATAAGATAGGTGATGTATTTCCTGCACAAAACAGTAACCTGCTGGGACCCCAATGCCAACAAGTCCCAGCAGTGCCATACGCTCTCCACAAGAGTGCTGTTTGGTCACGCTCTGATTGGCAGGGTTCCCCTGTGCTCCATTGATATCAGTAATGATCGAGCCAAGTTCAGGCTTTTGCCTTTTAAATGCTTTATTTACAACAGAATATTGGGACATTAAGTTTCTGAAGATGTGTAAGACTGTGAATGTAACAAAGTAGGTCTAAACAGAAATGACTTATGCATTGATTTAACAAGTGAAGCAGAGCTGTTAAGCGGACTGATCAAACTTCGACATCGTTTAGACCCCAGCCCTGGTGTAAGGGGTCTCTGAGAGCTACAGACAGAAAGGAGCTCGGGCAGGGCCACATGACAGATAGTGAAGGCAAGAGAGATCTCAGGTTACCAATGGTTTATCAGACATCTGTTAATGCAAGCTGTTCTTTTCGCCTCAGTTCCCAGTCCTTTGTTTCAGACCGAGTTTCATTTCACCATCTGATAAGTGAATAACAACAATAATAATCATTTTCATTTATGTAACACATTTTCAAAAATAAGAAACAGAGGATGGGAAAATATATTTAAGTTTTTTTCTAATTAATTCATTAAATTCTGAAGTTGATTTCTTTGATTTCACAAAGTCTGTTCCTATTGGAACTGTCACAATAAAACCTTGTATCTCCATTTTTGTCATTTTTCCATTTTTTACTTAATGTATTGTTTACATTGTCAAAATGTCACAATTAACAGACCTATAGAGAGCAATCCTAAATCAGTGTACTAACAGTGGTGTTGCTTTGATCCCCATCCCTATGTTATTTTGTTTCACAGTCCTGTCTGCTTAGCATCCTGTATATTAAATCCTTTGTATTTAATTTCCCTTGAATTTACTGAATAATACATAGTTCTGTGCTTGTAACATACAGGCATATATTTAATGTTGATGTAGTACTGTGTGTAGTGTGTTGCTATTAATGGCCCAGAGCTCCATTAAAGTGTAAGCAGCTCCATTAAAGGCCCAGAGAATGACATACTGTTCTGAAATACATGTAAGTTATACTGAGTAAAGAAAAGAAAGACCACTGGAGTGGATTCACTAGCCATGGCATTTTTCTTGGGATCTAAAAAGACAATTTTACAATTAGGAACCGAAGGGTATCCAGGGATTTAAGCACTGACATCATATGAGAATTCTGCCTTTAGCTTTCTGAACTGGCTGCATATCAGTGATAAAACTCTTGTAGAGTCCAGATACCAACTGAATATTACCTCAATCTGAACATTCTGTACAGTCAAAACAAGATCATTTCTAAAACTATGGCTCAGAAAAATCGATGCTGTACTTATAATAACATGTCGATGGCTTCTGGCATGTTAAATGTGTTTCAAATGGTCTTTTTGTCGTTTTAATCCACTGCAGTGAGTATACTGTTCTTAGTGCTACTGTGCCCGCCTTCATAGGTGCATGAATACACAAGCGAATAAATAATTTATGTGTGCAGTTACTCCAATTGTTTACATTAGAAACATCCTAAAGGCGTCACTTGCTGCATTTCTGTTTTCCAAAACATGCCGTGCTACTAGGGAAACCAAGGCGCCAAGTCAGCGGCTCTCCTGGAGAAGCCACTGTAGTGCTTGGCTTTGCCTAATAAGCATAAAGATAATGGCACACTAAGCGCACCACTAAAAAACATAATGGATTTGATTCCCAACAACAGTCCATAAAGAAGCCTAGCAATGCTCCCCCTGTTTGCATTTGAGTCCATTAAGATTATCTAACACTGAAAGGTGATTTATGATTCGCCAGAGTGTTGTAACCCTTTGGCTACTTTAGGAAAAAAAAACAAATCCTGACTTATATCAAGGTCACTTCTTATATATAGCGTTCAAGGTTTGCACTTAAAGTTCTGAAAAATGTACTTACAGAAAATGTTGGTGAATAGACTCTTTCACTATTGAAAACCAAACCTTGTATCTCCATAATCTCCTTTTCCATTATCATTTTTTAATTTCAAATCAAAAATCCCAGCTGCCATCGTCCCTGCATGTACGCTGCTGTTGCTGGACAGACAAATGTAAAGCCTCCACATTTTAAATCGCTGAAAAAGTCACTTTATGGATTTACATAGTTTTGTCCTGACAAGATTATTAGCACTATTAGTACTTGCATTATTCAATTTTTATTTTCCATTTTAGCCGCATGATTTTTGTTTGTTTGAATATAAATAATATAAATAATATAATTTTGCTTTTAACTGTAAAGGTAGGATTTTACATTTGAAATAAATACAGCTGCTACATCAAGCGTATTCGACTAGAAGTTATCCAGCACAGTGAGTCATGCAGTTTTACGCTGTGGCATTTTGTAGCACCGGCATTCAAATACAGCACAAGTGTTCTTACCTGCCTCACATTATTGACATAAAACAATTTCAACTTGGCCTAAATAAAAGCAAATCGACAGAATGCTGACCACGTGGAGCAGGAATGGAGACCACAATGTTACCAATTAGCCCCATCACTGATAGCACTATCCAGGGGTAACACATGTTGGCGAATGTGTTTGATATTGCAGACGGCTGCCCTGATTTAAACTTCCAGCTCTTTACCAGTCCTCCTTTTTTTCCCAACAGATCTGAAAACATCGCCAAGCACAGGATAACTAACGCTGTCGTGGACTTACTCGGTCGGGACTACAGATAGACTACATGCACCATTCTCTTTAGCTTCAAGGCCAGATATTAAATTTCATCATGGATTTTGTAATGAAGCAAGCACTGGGAGGTAAGTGTAAAGATTATTCTACACGTCCAGGATATACATTTTTGTGACTTCCAACTTCCTTCTGCTTTTTTGTTTTCAGAAACCTCCTTAAAACAGTTTCCACTTTATCTTGTGGTGGATTGTGCATAGATTGATTAAAAAAATGAACTGAATCCATTTTAAAATGACTTCGACATAACAGAATGTGGAAAACTCGAATGGTTTGGAAAACTCGGTATATTCCACAGAAATGAAATAAAGAGGACAGTTGACTGTTATATTGACTGCTTTAAACCAATGAGTCCTCAAATCAATTTCTCTGATTGGTTTCATCTGCTGAATGACTATATATAACACATTCCCCGACTGCCCCTTCAATCGCATGGGCCAGTATTGGACAGGTTCTCAAGAGCTTTGTGAAATAGCACGTTGACCTTTTGTGTATTGTGTCTTAAAGGGGCACAGATGTATTGGTTACAGAAAACAACATGCATTAATTACTGTGCTGTGTCTTATTTAGTGTACTGAGCTTTTCAATCAGTGCAGTTCTTCCCTTGGATTCCAGTCTACCTTATTATTCTTTTCCAATGTTAGTTCTGTAGCAGAGGTCAGCGTGCCGTCTTTGGAAAACCTTACCTTCACTCTTTGCTCAGGTTTTAGTGTATAGACTGTTAAAAATGCTGGCCCTTCTTTTACAATAACAATATAGTTCACTCCTTTCTTTTTCCTACACTGTATATCAAGACACCACAGTTAGTCAGTGCATTCAGACATTCACTTGTGGAACTCTGGACTGTTCTGGAGTAGATGTAGGTGAACCTAAGGTCACCATGCTCAAACCACATATCAGCTTAAGAGTTACAAAGGAGCGGTGGAGCAGTGGAACTGCCTTCTCTGGAGTGAGAGAGCTTCAGCCAACAGCTTTAGGATGTGTTAGAGAGTGTTTGTGATTGAAAACATATCATTTAACAACATTTCCTGACCTCAGTGATGCTCTAGTAAGTGAATGTAACCTAATCCTCACTGCATTGTTCCCACATCTAGTTGAAAGGCATCCCAGAGTGTAGAAGCTGTTACTGCAGAAAAGGGGAATAAACCTTTTATAAACACCCCACATTTCAAATATAATGGTGGATGATCACTTGCTTATAAGCTTTTGGACGAGTAGTATAAATCTCAAAGGTCAGATAAAGTCGCAAATGCATCACAGTAAAGGCTGTTGATTAAAGTCATGTTTAAATTCTGATAAAGGTTTTGCATAAGTCAGTATTTATCACTTATCAATTTGTCACAGCAATGAAACAATTGCATCCAGGCTGTAAAATCTGACCCCTGAACTCACCCAGGACACTAGGCTCTAATGAATTCTGCAGCTTTTGTCAGCTTGTTGGAGATGTTTCTTGTCTGCACTTCTATTCACCTTAATGGTAGAGGAGCATGATTTATCCATGAAGGTCATTCATTATTCAGAACTCTTCTTCTCATCAAACTTCCACATCCTTTACAAATTATTCAGGAGTATATATCATTTCAGTAGCTCTTTTGGCGTAACTAGCCCAGCCTCTTGCCATCCTACTTGCTCAGTAGACTGTAAAAAAAAAATCTAAATATGAGTGAAACAGTCAAATGAGACAAAGAGTAGGCTAGACGAGGGTAAACTAAAAATAGAACTGTAAAAGCAGGTTGGCCACATGCAGGCATTTCGGTGTCTAGAACATGTGCTTCTAATCATAATTTCTTGTTTAATTGCATTATGACAAAAACAAAAGGTATTGGCAATCACACAAACACACACACACACACACACACACACACACACCTCTTCAGTGCTGGCTTATTCTAAACAGGGACATATAGGATGCTGGATAACTATCTATAATGTAATTCAGTTTACCATTACAGAGTAAGTCTTTGCATACAGTCTCATCCTCAAGGGTAAAGCCCCATTACTTCAAATGTACTGGATCAGCATGACATGTTTTATATCATTCATAGTCATAATCCAGAGGAAAGGTCAAGACCAATGCTGGTAGATGAGACCAGCCGCTACACATTTATAAAGGTCAGTATAATCAGTAGGTGATTTATTATTTTTTAGCAGGATGTATTGCCCAGTGGGAGCGCCCCTTACTCTCAATGTGAAGGTTAATAACAATGGTGCATTCTGGTTCTTTTATTAACAAGGGGGTGGCATCTTCCTCTTCCCCCCTCAAACCGTAAAATATACAGAGCTCTAGATCACATCTTGTGCATCATTCTTTGTGTTTTTGTTTGAGGATCTAATGCGTAAAGGGTGTGAATGGTACCTGCTTTTAACATTTTGTAACTCACAGAGTAGTATTTCACGACAAATTAATGAATGTTCAGCCTGCCACTTTATACTCGTGTATAAAGTGGCGACTCAGCATTTTCATCACCAATATTTGTTCTTGATATTTCTACTTCTTTGTGACGAAGCAGCCTTGGTAGACCATTACATTTTGCATTAAGGATGCATCAATGGACAGTGCTACCATTATTGGCTGGAGCCTGGCATCTATAGTCTTTCTCTTCCTCTGTATGATGTTAGTCTCATACTTCCAGGGCAGCACCAATGAAGGCAAAAACAGCATTGCAATAAGAGCATTAAAGTTTTTTTGACTGACTTTTTTACGGTAAGAGCATCCTTCCAATTATTTCTGTGATCGGTTTATCGTTTGAAGGTTATATATAGACAAATAAAACTATTATGCCTTATTTATACTCCCACTATGCTTCTGCCTCAATGCCGCCATCATATAAAGTTCTGTCTGTGCATTAAGTAATTTCTTTTATGGCTCAGGGAAACCATTAAAGCCATATCACCCCCAGCACTTCCTGCAGTGTACTGTACTATACTGTACAGTACTCTTGTTTTTAAGTATAAAATGCATTGGCGTGATGAGTTTTTTCAGAATATCAATGTCATTGCTGACTAATCAACTTAGTATGTCACACCCTAAAGATATCTCACTTTTTTAAAGGTTAGTAGAATGCTGTCTGAGCATGCAAAAGCATCCTACTCAGAATTACACTGATATTGGTTGATATTGTGATCTACTTAAATGAATAAGCGAAAAAAAGGACTGTACTGTATAAAGTCCAAGACTTTTGAACAGATGCTTGCTGCAGTGGCAGTAGTAAGTGACCTATTTTATTACTCCTTTATCAAAGAACACTAAGAAGCTAATTAACATGTTAATTCAGGAGGCCCTGAAGATTTGCATATCAACAAGAATTAGGTTTTTTTTTTCTCCTTCAGATATGAATAAAGCTCAAACCACTGCTGCATGATAAATCATGGGATTTGGTCGCCCATCCATCACCGCGGTCTGTTATTCCTGCAGTGCTTTGATGCAAAGCCATGCAGAATCTGATAGAGAAGGAAAGCTCTTCTTTTGTTATGTTAACTAATCTCTGTATGGCTTTCAAAATGACTGGAATAAATCGAATAGCCTACATATTTTCTGTAGGCTCACTGGAAGTGCTATTACATTGTTTTGAAGAAAGAATTGATAAGCGCACCTTTCATAAAAGCAAAAGGATTTACTTGCAGTTTGCAAATGAAAAGAGTCTTTAAATCTTGTCCAGGGACCATCTACTGCTGCTTCAGAGTCTATATTACTTGCACCATTCATTTGAGAGGCAATATTAATGACCTTGAGGAATGTCAAAAAAGCTCAGCCATTCAAATCCAGTTAGCAAAAAGAGGACAGCTGAGCTGGCAAGTTAATTATCGAGCAGGAGGCTGGGGGCTGCCCAGGCTGACCACCTTCCACTACCTTTCCCCCACAGGCTGTGGAGGTACATCCAGCTAGTTCTCAGCTGAGTGTTAATCTGTCAGGGCATGGTGTCCCCCACACACATACATATTTTGCCAATTAAAGTGCCCACTGGCAGTCCTCTAAATGCTCTGGGAGGCATGGGGAGTAATTAAACTCAGGTGAAGACAGAGAATTAACATTCAGGATTGGTTTCAAATATGTTGTAATATGTAATATATTCCTGTGATTAATTATGAACATTCAGATTTCAAAGAAAGAACTCTCTCCAGTTGCTTAAAGAGAAATGAAAGACGACACGGCATGATGCAATGCAACAGCAAATGCAATGGGCAGTGATTGCAAGGTGCACCTGATTTGACTCTTTAACTGTCAGATTATACCTTTGCTAATTAGATTCTGCTTGAAGAACTAGCTGCTAAATATAGCATTCTGCAAAACATCAAATATTCTGTGTCCTCCTGCTCATTACATACTCCCTGTGTCAGATACTATCCACACTCCCTTTCTAATTAGTGAATTCTGCCACTTTAAGGTGCACCCATTGCTGACAGAGGCAATATTACACACACAGGTTATATAATCACTGTAGTTGAGCACTGACAATAGAATTGGATGCTTTGGAGCAGCTGCTCACAAGCCTAAGGTCACCGTTCCCAGAATCAGGCATCATCGGGACTGATGACTTGAACTAACAATCCATCCTCATCCAGTGAAAAAAAAATGTTTTTGATTATTATAACTGATTATTACATCTTAATTTAAACAAATCAGATAGAATATATTAAAAAGACATTTGATGAAGTTTTACCATGTTAAGTAGACTACTTACCAAAGCACAGACCAAAAAACTAAGAAATAAAAATGCTGTTTTTAACCAAAAGGTCCATCTCTTAAAGGTGGACTCGGAGGAGAGGTGAAACAGATGGTTGTGTAAGAAGTGTGTGATTCTCTACTGGCACTCTTTGGCTTTTTTTTATTTTGGCTCAAGCATAGCTGCTTACTGTGTCACACTGAGAACACCACAGTGTCACGCAATATGCACCACAGTAGTGATGCAGTCTTTTCCAGCCAAGCACAGGACACTTAATACCATTCTGTGAATGCCGTTGGTAAAAAAAAAAAAATGGTGTTTAGTTTGGTAAAGCTGACCATCCATCTTAGTGTAGTTGTTATGTTGGTATAATCACTTCTGAGCAATGTTTAGTGTTATTCAGTTTAGTTTTAGAGCCAGAAAACAAGAACCAGAGACACAGTCCCATGGGAGAGAGCCCCTAGTAAACAGGGACTATCAAAATAAATAGATTAAATGTATTAGATTAGATTCAATTTCAAGACTATTAAAAAGGAGTGTGAATCTTTATTATCTTGAAGAGGTTATCTGACTTTCCTCTGACCATTCAACATTATGTGCAAGAATTACTAAAAGACGTGGGTCATTTTTATAGTTTAAGTTATTAAAGGGATCATAGATGAAATAAACTGGATGTGCGATAGAATTAGCTGATTTTTGTTAAGAGCTGCAATAAAGCCTCACTAATGTGGTGTTTGCACTAAAATCAGTTTGATTGCAGACATTGCTTTCCTTGTGGTATCTTCAAAAGAGAAGAAAATACAATACTTAAATTTGTTTATTTAAAATACAATTACTTTTCTGTGACGGATTTCTCTTTTACAGATGTCTACACCTCACCTTTTTACATTTAATAGGTCGATATACTGAAGTTTAGAAAGTTTTTAACTACAGGTTACACATCTCAAACCTAAACTGGGTTCTGCCTTCCTCTCCAGGGGCCACCAAAGACATGGGGAAGATGTTAGGTGGAGAAGAGGAGAAAGATCCTGATGCCCAGAAGAAGGAAGAGGAGAGGCAGGAGGCACTGAGGCAACAAGAGGAGGAAAGGAAGGCTAAGCATGCTCGCATGGAAGCAGAGAGGGAAAAGGTCAGACAGACCATTCGAGATAAGGTGAGTTTCCCCAAATTCCCCTCAAACCCCTGCAAACTGGTCACACAGCACACTCTGACAAGGGAAAGATTTGCTGTATGTAGTGAACATTTAACCTCATTCTTGAACAAAGCCATCCTATCATTACTTTCAGAGTTCTACCATGAGATTTATACATGCAGATGAAGATCACATATTCACAAATCAGCTGAAAATGTAATCTCCTTTACACTTTCCAGAAATACTCCATTTACTTTTCAGTTTTTAGTGGATCTCAAATATAGTAACTCATGTAGTTTCTGTAGTTAGGTAGTTTGTTATGGGAAACAGTACGTAATTCTATGTCAGAAACCACATAAATAGCTGTTTGAGATTTCTTCATTCAAGTGTGTGTGTGTGTGTGTGTGTGTGAGATGATTTAGGCCTGGTAATTGGTGGTCATAAGCTTCCATTATTTGTTAGCCACATCAGCCTTAGGCAAGCTTTGGAGCATACATTGCTTATTGCCATGACAACACTGTGTAGCTGTCTGCACAAACTTGCTACTTACTAAGCCATTTGAGAAAGCCAATAAACATGGCCATTTTGGTGCTAACCACTTTTCCTTTCTTCTTTTATAAGATCAACAATGTAAAAAACTAATATAAATAGTCCAGTGGTTCTCAAACCGGTCCTCAGGGACCACCAGATGTTCCACATTTTTCATTCAACCCAACATGAAACACAAGGCTGCTGAACAAAAGCACGGATCATCTAAGATCCTTGAGGACTTGTTTGAAATGAAACAATATAATACAGCATTTCACATTTTCAATAGTAGTGCTGTTAGTAACCTATTAGTAGCACAAGTTCGAACGTGGAAGGTGGGGCAAGTGTGTTTTTGGTGAAACTGGATCAGGGGATATGCAGCAGTATTAATTAATATTAACAGTATTCTATGAAAGCAGTTCAAGTGTTCCTTCCTGAATAGCTCTTCTTGCTTGTGATGTGAATCCCCTGTGTTGTATAGTACGGCTTAAAGAAGAAAGAGGAAAAGGAGGCTGAGGAGAAAGCAGCTATGGAGCAAGCTTGTGAGGGCTCGCTGACCCGCCCTAAAAAGGCCATCCCTGCAGGGTGCGGGGATGATGACGACGAGGATGAGGAGAGCATTTTAGACACCGTCCTGAAATTCCTACCTGGACCTCTGCAGGACATGTTTAAAAAGTAATGGACACAAGACTCGGTCCTGGGGTGATGATGGGTATTTTTTTGTTTTGTTTTTTTATTTCGTTGAAGGAAAAGAGAATTGATGTAATTTGGGAGTGGGGATTGTGGGTGTTGCCAAACTGTGGAAGGCTTTTCACTGCCTTGACAAAATCTTAGTTTTTCTTTCTTATGATGAAAACAATTCATGCCCCTCCAAGTTTTGGTCGTTTCACTGCCATTCAGGTTCAAATTGTTTACACTTTCTATTAGTTAACTCGTATGCACAACCATGGCCCTTTTTGAGGGCAAATCATGGGCCATCTTCGGGCCATCAGTGGTCTGGCCCTAATAAAAAAGGGAACAATGTCAAGGTACACATTCCATGCAGTTGAAAGTACTGAGCTATAGCACTGGGATGAGGTCGGCGCTTTTTTTTACCCTCAACACTCATGACAAGTTCAGGGAGGTTGATTTACAAGAGCAATTTTAGCATTATGCCTTCCAGTCTTTTCATTAAAATAGATGTTTTTGCTTTGGTTTCTTTTTTTTCCCCCAAAAAAAGAGCTACAGATGACTCTCTGTAGGATGCAAAAAGGTCAAATTAGGGTCATGTTTTGAATGGAGTGGTGAAAACCCTCCAGAAAACACAGGCGTTTGTAGGTTTGGTGTCACTGTATGCGATGCACAGCTCTTAATAGTCCCTAGAGATAAGATGATTGTCTCTGTCATGCCATTCCAGACGATCTGAATGCTGAAACTGTTCGCAGTCTGGCAGTTCTCATTTCCGCGTGAATCTTATTGTATATTCTTCTTGTTTTTGTGCATGAGGGAATATGCATAGTTGTGCCAGCCAGAGTGTCTGTCAGTTTGCACTGGGTTAAAAAGACTGCCATGTTTTACCTAATGAAATACTGCCACGTTTTACCTAACAAATGATTTATAGGGCCAAATAATTTTTACAACGGTCATTTTCTCAAATTGCTTAAAACAAGAATGGACGTATCTATGTTACATGCATAAGTAATCATCCAGGTGGTGCACTTAAGGGAGCTAGATTTCAGAAAAGTAAGCAGTTTTGTTCAAAGCTGTCAACCTTGCCCCAGAGACAATCATCACTAACCAATGCTGGTCGAGAAACTCCCACACTCAACACTCACTTCATATTCATTTAAGAAGAACTTGAAAAAACAACACTGGGACCAAGGACCGAACACCGTTTACTTTCACAGAAGCAGAACCTTGGCACAGGTTTGACACTATTGGTAGGTTGAGTTGTTTTTAATATTCACATATTTTTTTCGAAAAAGGCTCTTTGCAAGTGCCTCTGCAGGTGCCACTGCTTTGTTGTAAAATGTTCTTTTTTTGTCAGGTCTTCTCGCGGTTTTCCGAGCACTGACCAGGCTCTAATTTCCTGACAGTTAACAGTTGTTATTGAGGACAGTATTTTACTTTAAAAGAACCCAATAGACCAAAGAAAGAGTGAAATCTCATTTTATTTGAAGAAATTTTGCTGTTTCCTATAAACACGACAGAGAACTGATGGGGCTTTTAAAGGCTTTTTTGTGATGTCCAACAGACAGCGAGATAAGTTCATAAAATTGAGTGGGGCGCACAAATTCATCAAGTTAATCAAATGAGATAGCATTTCACAATCTAGCTCTCTAACACTGTCTTGATCACGTTACCTCTGCTAGATTTCTACTAATAATCGGCACTTTGTTAAGGATGGTTTTCATCAGACTTATCTAAACATAACTTTCCAGTCTGTACAATCTTTAAACTTGAAAATCTTTAAACTTGTGTAATATCTACCATGACATATGACTACATGTGCAGCATGGTAAAAGTCTTTGGTTAAAAAGCTGGCATAGGTCCATGAATGTGGCTAGAAGTGTGTCAAAGTCTTTTTCTCTTTTATTTTTTAAAACTATTTATTTTAAGACACTGCCTAGAGAATAATAATGAATGAAGGCCTTTTGGGGGGGAGGGTGTATTTACATGTTAAGTGATCTAATCTTGAAGTAGGAAAAAATGCACATCAGGTCAATAAATCCTGGTTTTAGTAATGCATGATGGATACTCTCTACACCCTTTACCTTTTAAGTGGCAAAGCGAAGACGTTAGTCATTAGTAACTATATAGATGTGAAAAAATGAAATATGTGATGCAATCCAATTTAGAGAAAGCCCTTATCCACCATTAAATTGGCTTTTTGCTGCATCATAATCCATTAAAAGTAAATCTAAAAGTTAGAAATAGTTTTAGGTGGAAATATACCAGGTACGTTTTCTATTTCTGATAGGACAATAGTATGATGTGAACCTTTTTTCTAGTGCTGAAAGTTTTTTCACTAGTTTAAAGCCATATTGTTTAGACTGCAATAATTATTGAAAATAATAAATAGCTAATTCACCTTTTAGTCATGCATTTGTTTCCTGTAAAAATGTAGAGGTTTGTGGGTCCTATCTACCTAGCTTACGTGTCTTTATTCTCTTCCATCATGTATGTGAAACTGTGTATATACTCTGGTATATATGCAGACATTTATATCAAAAAATGTTTGAAAAAGCCATCGTTAACGTCATCTGTATGTGCTACAAGTTTTCTGTGTAAGTGTGTCTACGTCTGTGCTTGTCTGTAATGTAAAACGTTGGGTTCACGTTCTCCGTTGATGCTGTGGCTGTTTCATGTTCTAACGTTCTAATGTACACTACTCAGAGTCTCATCATCTCGGGGTCGGCGTTGTCTGATCAGGCGCCTCCTGTTGTCTGCCATGCATGCTATCAAATACCAGAACACTACGGTTTTGTGTCGTTTTTTTGTCATTGTCCCTGCAACAGAAGCTGCTCACAAGACTTAAGGTTCAGTTCCTGTTGGTAATTATGAATCAGTCCCTGCTACTGCCTAGACACGGAGCATGTAGCTCTTAAACAAGAAAAGGTGTTTGCATTAAAAACCTTTTTTTCAACCTTCATGGTCTATGATGAACATGTTTTATATTCTTCAAGTCAATTTTGCAGCCTTGAAATGTTATCAGTTACACCATTAGTTACATATCCCTTCTAGATTTTGCATTCCAACTGAAATGCCGGAAGTCAGGAGCACACTGCATATTTCATACACCTCACACCATCAGATATAACACCTTCGGGACGACTTTGCATATTAATCCTATTTGCAAATGGCATTTTTGTTCCATGCAAAGCTCACATCCCATGCTAATCAACTGGGTAAAAGGGCTTTACTGATCAATCTCCGCTTCTGTCTCTAAGCATTTTTATACGAGCAGCAGCATTCTGAAGGTTTATCCAAAACTCAGCAGACTAATCATTTAAAATGACCAAGTGAACATGATCTGTTGAAGCATTTTTTCACCTAAAGCCTGTTTTATGATGCTTTGTTGTTAGTTTATAGGGATTTTCATTATTTTGCATGGATCAGCAGCACCGACCATGAATATTCAACTGAAAGACACCAAGCCTCAGAATGAGCCATAATTTCATATTAGACGTGCAATACACACATCACATCAGTCCATATTCAACCTTTTATTAAAGACACTACATGAGGGGAATTTCTTTGTTAGAAATTCATCTGGTCACACTCAAAAACATGTTTGCTTTCATCTCTGTCACCTTTCAAGGCAAACACTGTAGGATCTGCCTGTGCTAAGGGCTATTATCAGCACATTTCCACTGGGCAAAACATCCTGTTGTGATTGGTTGTTGCTTTCGCAAAATGACTTTATTTTGCAGAGGAGAATCGGACAGTGCTTGAAAAAGACACACTGAAACATTTGTCTCAGTGTCCTGACAGGGCATTTTTCTCCCGCTGTAAAATAAGTAATTAGTTCGCCAGTTTGTTTCCCGGTGCACATTATGTAAAGTAGGTACACCAAATTATCTGTTCGTACAAAGCAGCATTTTTCATCTAGTTCCATCACATCAATGTTCATCATCATCTCCACAAAGGAGCTAGAACTTGTGGGCCAACGAAACCAATAAATTACAGATTAGCTGAAATGTCAGTTGGATCGGCTTTAGGAGACTGTTTAACTTCGGGCCACGGCTGGTCTTTTACCTGCTGCTGTTCTCTGTACACACATAATGGGACAGGTTGTGCAGAGCACTGTGTTTCTGACATTTGAGCACTGGTCAACATGCCCTCCTAGCAAAGAGACATTACACAACCTCAGCATCGACACACATGGTGTCCTCAAAATACCTTTCAGATCTGTTCATGTGATTCTGTAAAACACACCTACTAACAAGAAAAGTCTAATCAAAGTATCCAACGCATCTCATTATAAGACTGTTGCCAGCGTGTAGAAATGTTTACACTATGTATAGACACAGATATATAGGCAGAAATAGACATACACACTAACACATATATATGTATGTGTGTGATTGTGTGTGTATGAGAGATCTATTAGGGCTCCATGATAACAGCAGAGTTCCAGCATTGTGTTTGTTTGTTTATATTAAATATATACTTCTATCTAATCACATATACTTTAATCTGATTTAGGAACATTTAACCTCCAGGATAGCAAGTACCAAATTCAATTCATTGCTGTAAATATGGTTCAGAATGATTTCTGGCAGTATTGAAATAAAGCAAAATGTCAATGTTGGATACAGTTTCTGTTGTCAGGGACTTATAAGGTTAAGTTCAATCAGGGAAATAATGCTATTTCTCACTGCATTTCTGAATAAATTCATTTACACATAGACGCGTATTTAAGGCTTGGATTCAAGAATCACTTTGGAATGTTATTTCTTGAAAGAGCAATTTAAAAATGTGACGTGTGAGTAGAATACATGTGTTAATGTTAACTGCTTAATGTTGATTTAGTCATGCACTTAAGGGTATTACTGGTGGGACTGGTAGAATAATGCATTATTCTATTTCTAAGAAAATATGATACAGCTAACCTTTCAGCTTTATCATGTAAAACAAGGTTTTATAATCTACATTGCAGGGCAGTTTAAAAAGACATGCATGCAGAAATACCCTTTAAAACGTATATTGACCTTATTGTGAAAGCCCATTTCCATTTACGCTATAAATGATTTTGGAAAATAAGCAGCAACCTAAACCAACCTGACGTGCCATGTCTAGGAGAGTTTATGCGGGTACTGCAAAATATATAATATTGCATAAATAGTGTTCATGTAAAACACAGTACCACTGTGCTACGGTGTCCATAACAGAATGGACATTTTCACCAAAAAAAAGCATGGTGGAACAGCTTTCCTGATTTAGTTGTCATACTTTTCTTCTTTATGGCTGAATGCTGTAGTATGTTATACTGACCTTTCTTTATTGGATGTGACTATGATAAAGCTGAAAGGTACTGACCTAAGATAATAATAATAAAAAGTGTAAAAAAATCAATCATTTTGATCCAGGGTATGTGTGTGGAGAATGTATAGTTTGAGCTCAGATGGAATATTTCCTTTATTGCATGTCACATGGTATACTATCTGTCAAACCAAATCACTGTAAAAAAATGATCATCTTACAAAAGTTCAACCTAGCATTTTTGGAGATCGTATACAAATAAAAACCGTTTCTAAACATTTGGAGTCATTTGCTGTTTGAGGTGCTTTGAAAGTTTAATATTTTATTACTCCAGTTCTTTCTTTTAATGGGCCCATATCATTCAAATGTGGTCAATATAAGCCAACGAAGTGGTAAAAACCTTTGGAACCTTGCCCCTCAAGTATGATGAAGTCAGCAGTCTGGGGTTTAACATAACATGCTAAACATGTTTTAATCATGTAGTAAATCATGTAGCCTAGACAAGCTCAGAAATTCAGATAAAATACATGCATCCGATATATGCATTAAACTGCTAGCAGCGATTTCAGCCACAGACAATGAAAAACTGACTATTCACGACAAGTTACAGTAAAATGTTTACGAGACAAATATGTTGAGTGTTTGAGAGTCTACGGGAACATATTTGTTTCTGAGGACAAAGGATTACCATGCAAGCTTCACAAATCAAGTGCTTTCTAGGTAGATATGGAAGGACGAAAAGGTTACGAGATGGAATTATTAATAAATTGCATGTCAAAAGTGGTTTCTTTCAAGGCAGCACTATAAATTACAAGAAAAGGGTATAAAAGACAAATAGGTAGTGTGGTTGTTGAGGTTGAGAGAGAAATGAACCCATAAACACCTGAGGGACTGAGAGACACTCTGACATTCGCTAACCAACATTGTTCCCTCCAGGAACAAAAAAGAAGTGACAGGCTCTTTGGGGAGGAAGTACAGATGAAAAGTAATGTGGAAAAAACTGAGGTGTAGCAGATGCTAATACCATTATTTTCAAAACTTCTTATCATCTGAAGACATTTCTCTGTTGAAATTTTCAATTAATTTACCGTTTAATTAAGAAAAACATTTCTATGAATCCATTCTTCATTAAATGTTTACACTATATAAAGGTCCCTGCGATGGGCTGGCGACCTGTCCAGGGTGTGTCCCCGTCCTTCGCCCTGTGTGAGCTGGGATGGACTCCAGCACCCCCCGCATCCCTAATTAGGACAAGCGGCCCTGAAAATGACTGACTGCCTGACTGACTATATAAAAGGCAGAAAATGAAGTTTCAAGCCATGTCATTTGTACAAACACAGATTGCCTAAAAAAGAATGCTTTGAGCCGAGATTCCAGACTGGACGGTGTTGAAAAAACATTTACATGTTCATCCTCAACCCCATCTCCCCTCTGCCAGTAAATAAGCCTGTATCTAGCTGACTGGTGCCTAGAAAGCATGCTGATGTGAGATGACCCACTATTTGTTTTCCTCAAGCCAGAGATTCCATTTAGATAAGCAGCAGAAGACCTTTATAAGAAAGATGAATTTTGTTATAAAAGAACACGCTGAACTACTCAGCCTTATATGAGAGCATTGCTTATCACAACGGTCAGATCAGATTTGACCACCATCATGAAATGAAACTCTGGTTTTGGCTTAACTTTGCTCAGAAGAATACATATATTAAAAATATAAAAAATAGATATGAAGAATATATATATATATATATATATATATATATATATATATATATATATATTTTTTTTTTTTTTTTCATTATAATTTATTTTTATTTTTTTACACGTATCCTGTACATGGAATAAATGGAATGGAATAAATTATAGAAATAAATAAATATAGTAATAAATAAAAAACCTTAATCAAGAATAACAATAAGCCTGAATAAAGGGTTGAGGCTCCTGCAATCACAATGCCATGATATTATTTAGATTGGGCAGCTCTATAATTATATATATAATTATATATAATAAATATATAATCGCTGCGATGGGCTGGCGACCTGTCCAGGGTGCGTCCCCCGTACTCGCCCTGTGTGCGCTGGGTTGGACACCAGCACTCCCCCGCGACCCTGTTTGGGACAGGCGGCAGATAATGGATGGATGGATAATCGTACATCTTATCAGTTACCCACTGCTTACCCTAGACGTAAAGTGTCTCGTTTCTGTTCTGTTTGTTTCCTCCTTTAGTCCGATGGGCAGGACCACCAGTGAGCAGGTGTTATTTAGTTAATGGGTCATTCTCAGCACAGCAGACAGATATCACGGTAGTGGACGGTTAGTGTGTGGATATGTGTGTTTGTGTGTGCTGCATAGATCACACACAGCAGTGCAGTTGGAGTTCAGGGTCACTACTGGCTTGGGACCACCAACCAAAAATATACCAAAAGTGTGACGTCTGATGAAGGATTAGAGCTATATGCTTCCTGAAGCTGGTAAAATGAACAATGAGTGTAGAAACAGAGTTGGTGTAGTTGTATAATTAGGAAGGCACACATAAAGAGATGTGTTTAAGCACTGCAATTGTCAGCTTTCAGCCATGCAAAGAACTTTCAAAGAAGCTTTTTTAAGTGTAGAAATCTTTTTTCCCCCCCCAACAATGGCTCCTTTTAAGTGAGATAATCTAAGTTCCTCTTTCCTGTTCAATCAACATCCTTATCCATCTTGGAGAAATGCGTTGAAGTAAATCTTCCTTGAGAGCTTCATTCTGGTGCAAGAGAATCAAAGGTGCTAAAAAAGGAAACATTCAAATCAATTAAATTGCCTTTTGCAGAAGCAATGTCATCATTTTCTAGAAAGAGCCATTTAAGGATTTGGAAACAGCTTCATTTCCCCTGCAGAAAATGGAAGAGCTTGGATCTAATTACCACTGAGACAGACACACACACAAACACACACACTGCGCCTTCTCAAAACAGGCCCATCAGGATGCACAGGCTCACCCTTCATCTGAACAGAGCTGGAAACGGTGCCCTTCCTGTTGACCCTGACAAAACCATTTCTATCAGATATGGAATAACACATAGATGCTTAGAAATTGTATTAAAAAGAGAATGACAGCTCTGCAACATGATATCACTCACATCAAGGATCCCAGCCTCCAACCCGCAACAGAAACACCAATTAGGAATTCATAAAGTGGAAGAGGCTGGGGCTCTGGGGGGGAGCAAATGGAGAACATTTTGAATTGAGCTTCAGTGTATGGTTACACTCAAATGCCCTTGAATTTCTCCAAGCCATTTTTCTCCCATTTCCAGCATGCATACTGGCAGTATCTAAGCACTGGCCTAAATTTCTGTACATTACATAACTCATAAAATCCACAGAATTTTGTATTGCCTCAGCTTCTATAGAGCTGTATAGGGGCTGTGTTCCCTTTAGGAACGGTATCTGACTGCATCATGGCTGATTTGTAAAGTAGAAACATGGAGACAATAATTATCTTATCATGCAGTAACATTCATTGGGCAGAAATGACATGCAATAAAGAAAATAGAAGAGTAGTTTGTATTTGGCTTTAAAAAATGGTTCAGAGCACATAATGCCTGCTTTGCCACAAATGTACTAACACAGTGGAGAAAGCAGAGAGGCAGAGTTATTATCTTTCCATGAAAATCAGGAAAAAGTGCTCCATTCACTGGAGAGAAATGGCGTTAAAATGAAATGAGGAAGCTCTGATCTGTAACTTCTTTATAAAGAAGAATAATACATGGGACGGGTGGAATAAACCGTGCAAGTGTGTATGAAAAAAAAAAAACGAGTCTTTGCCAACCCCCCCTACCAGCACCTGAACAGGAGAAGAGATATGGCTCTTACTAAATTAAATGTAATTGAGGGGAATTCAGTGGGCGCTCGTAGCTCCCCGTTGGTGTGTAGGAAGTGGGGAAGTGAGACATCCTGGAGCCTGCAGGGCTGAGTCACCAGAGAAAGGGGCGAGGACAGCTGCCACCAGCCATCCTCCCAGCTCCTCATGTGGACATGGTATGCTCATGCTGACAAAGTCTGTCACCACTGAAGAAGATTAACAACACGGCCGTGTCTAATCTTGCTCGAGAATCATTCCCCAGTGACCGGGGGCTGCTCCAAGTCCAAGGGCAACAAGGTGGCCCTGTGCCTCCCTCTTGTTTAATACATGGCACGACTCAAAACCCGCAACTGTTGACCTCAGCATGTAATAACAGGCGACGGCAAGAAGATAGAAGACACACTTCTAATGCCACTTTCCTAATGCCAAGAAAGCCACACACCAGCCAGAACGTCTTTCTTTCCCCAGACCACCTGAACAAACCAGCAGACACAGACGTAAATGAAACGCTGTCAAACGATTCCCACATTGGTCTATTTGCTACTATTACAGAGCCTTTCAAGCAAGCTGTGACTGCTAACATTTATGCATCTCAAAAAGGCCCATTTTCATGAGTCAATAGGGTTCCTAATGCATCAATTAGGCCTCACCAGGAGATTTAATATAATTGAAGGTACTAAAGAAACAAATGAAGCTCAAAAATGAGCCCATTCTGATGACTGGGCCTTTAATTTTTTCACATTTTGCAGCACCGCCTCATGCCGAGAGCTGGCTTTTAGCCCTGTATTCTTATCCATCACTAACGGAGAGCAGTGCATACAAACATCTGCCCTGTTATTCAGTTATAGCTACTTCCTGTGAACTAATATTTAGTCTGTCGACACAATGAGAAATGTCTGAACTACACCAGGCTTTCCAAGAGAAAGCAGGCCTAAGTATGTAACGGAGCATTTATCGCGGACTCCAACCAACATTTCAAACGCCGTATTCAAAAACTGTCATATTCAGCCAATAAGAAGTAAACACTTAAGTTAACGGCAATGATGACAGTAACCACATCTGCAGCCTTTGAAGCAACATCAAAGTACAATATATGAAAAGGTTTATGAATAAAGATTATTTTACAGTAGTTTACTAGAACATGTAGAACAGATGGCTTCAACCATTTCTGGACCTGGATTTGGTTGTCACTGGTTATGTTGCATTAGGTGGCCAATTATCAACAGCTCGGTTACTACCAGTGAAACCCGAATTTGAAATTCTGCAAACGTCCCAGAAACCTAAGTTTCCTCTCATGATCAACATTCCATACATTGTGTAGACATTTAGGTTCACTAGTGGTTCTGCACTGTAAGTAAAATGGCCGTACATGTTGTGTAGACCTTGTGGGGGGGGGGGGGGGGGCTTTAAATTGTCATTGAGGGTCAATCATTTTAGTTAAAAAATGGCTCATTGTCAAATACTCCAACTCGCTCAGTATGCAGCATGCAGCGTAAAAGCAAACTAAACACGATAGTCTGTTAATATTACATTTTTTTATTCAATAAAATACGATACAAAAATGGGCTTATAAGGAAAACAAAACATGGGAATGCCTCCACTGTAGAGAACCAGCCAACGGAACGCTACTGAAGAAATGCTCCTGTGTGCCCTCTGCTGTCCTTATGCAAAAAAAAAAGGAATAAGCAGTAAAGGACATTGTCAGAGGTCTCACAGTATTCTCTCCACACCGAGTCTCATCTGCTAAATATCAAGCCTTCCATCAGTTTTGTAAGAGGTGTTGAGACGGTGATCTTTCCTTTCTTGCTGTAATGGGAATCAATGTGCAGTACAGACGTTTGATTAAAACAAAGCCCACATTGAAATTTATACTTAGCATAACTGCTGTTTCTCTTTAAACAAACTGTTAACATTTTTACAGCTTTCACAATGAAGAATGCAAAAATAAGAGCTTAAACTGACAAGTGTTTGTGTTTTCAACTGATGATCCATCACGGAAAAATCTGACAGAGAAAAACCAATCAGCTGTCACCAGAACGTTACCAAGTTGGTGCAGTACGGGACTTAGGTACTCGCATCAAAACGTAACTGGGCTTTCAAAAGAAAATGAAGAGACAAAACAGAAAAGGACTCCAGCTGAGTGACTTGTAGGGACAAAGATCATTTCCAGCATTGAGCGAGCAGTGCACAGGGAGATTTATGAACAAACTACAGTACATCTCCATCAAGAGTCATTAGGAAGTCCAAAGAGCTTGACAGTTCCTGCTTCTCTATTACTGTCATATTTTCCTTCCTTATCATCACAGGCATACGCCAATAACGGCCTCTTTGGGTGCCAGGCAACGGTGAAGGTTGGAGACTCACATTGGACCTCCCAGAGCTTCTCCCCTACAAATATTTGAAGAAAGACTCATGAATTTTCTCATTTATTTCAAAGCAAATATTTTGTTCCTATGAAGTTAGTATGCTCAAGTTTCACTCCACTGTTCACCTGTTTCCACCTCAGCAATATCAATGAAGTGATCTTCAGAGGCCGACGCCAACATTTTGCCATCATGACTGAAACTCAGGGTTCGTACTGGCCAATCCAACCTGTAGAACATGAAGGTAACATAAATAGAATTCACACCATGGGTTCTCCTGGAAGGCAGGAGTCCAGCACAGTTTGCTGATCTTCCAGATTGAACACCTACTACCTTTTAACTAGACCAAGACTTTTACTGGATTGAGGAGCCCTGATCTACATTATGTCCGGTGGTTAGCACTGCTGTTAGTGCTGTGAATAGAAACTGAATTTAAATTCCACCTGGGGAAGCCAAGGTTCCAGTTTGTGTGATGGTAAATTGCCCCTAGGTGTGACTGTGTGTGAGTTATTTGTGTAGCCACCCTGGGATGGACAGGTGATCCTGTCTGGAGTGTTTGGGTCCCGGAAAGACTCCTGTACCCTTCATGACCCTGGTTAGGATAAGTGACTCAGAACATAAATGAAAGAGTAAATGATCCACACTGTATTAAAACAAAGGCCTACAGATTGTGTTTCCAATCAAGACCTTAGTTTACTGTTTGGCATTTAATTTAATTAGCTGAATTATCAATTATTTGTTGCCATGTTCCATTAAGTGCACAGGTTAAACGTTTTAAAACAGTGTATAACATATACGCATATAAGAGCAATTCTTTTTGATCACCAGTGATCCTACATATGCTCTTATGAGGCAGTACAAAGAGATAAAGGTTCCCATTAGGAATTGATCTCTCAGAAATCTTTACCTTGAGAAACAACGAACACACACCAGCTCTTCGACATTCCACAGACTTACGAGGGCATCTGCACTTCCAGTTGCAAAATACTTGCCCGTGGGATCAAATTTAATGCAGATGCAATTAGATGGATGAGCATTGATTGACTGAATGAGCTTTAGGTCAGGATAACTGTAACAGAAATCAGTGAATAAGTACAAATGCAAAAGGTCACTTTCTTTGGAATAATAAAGGACCTGAAAAATGTTATACATATGAAATCAGCAAGACAAATCAACAAATACTCCCAAAGGTTTGCCCCATAACCAACCCCAGGGTGCTTCAGAGTTACCTCAGAATGTTGATGCAACCATTGCCATTTGTCAGAAAGAACATATCGTTGTCATTGTTCCAAGAAATTTCATTGACCTCAAACTTGAACTGCTCTTCGGCACGAGGGCGGTGAGTCTTGGCATCGATGAAAGTAACTACGTCATCTTTGTTCCCCACAGCGATGGTTTGACCATCAGGGCTCCAGCATATATTGATGTTTTCTCCTAAGAACATGCCATGTCAGAACACACATTTCGTTTTACAATAACTAAAAGGTGCTAAAGCTTGTGCGCTAATAACAGAAACAGTCAAACATCTAAGATCTAAAAACAAAAAGTACAGGAGCACAGCCACAGGAAAAATGCTGAAGGTTAAAAAGGGCAGTCTTTGATAACAGTGTATATAATGTTTAAAAATGATGTCACTACAGACACTACAGGTGTGTCCCATTTTAAAGGTTGTGTCCTTCGAGGCTGCATTTGAAGACTGCTTATGTCACAGAGTCGCGACGAGGCTGCACTTTTTCAAAGGCTCCTTCAAACGTGGCCGAGAAATGCAGCCTTCGTTTCCATGGAAACGTAGGATTCCGTGGGTGTACACTTTGCAGCCTACCATATTTATTGCATGGTGCTGACGATTGTCCTTGTCAATTAAATTACAAAAAAAAAAAAAAAAAAAGTACCTTCATTTTTAAGTTTAGTAGCTAGCTTGTCATCAACAGCTGTGGCACTAGCTGAAGTGGTCATGGTTACTAGGCAACAGGAGTGATGCTTCATCTGTAGGCCAGATTGTCTCATTTAAAGTTCAGTTTGTAGCCCAGTCCGTCCTTCACAACCTCTAAAGACCACATCGACATAGACTGCTTCCTTCATAGGATTCAGACCCCGGATTGGGACACACCCTTTATTAATTTTTTACTGCTTTAAAAGTTTAACAGTTACATGCAATTTGACAGCACGCACGTATTTAGCCATATCATGATAATATATAAGTAATGTTTTATGGTCTGACAACAACATTAAAGAGGAAACACAAAATTATACAATAATTATTCAATGCATACAGATTTTAAAAAGCGATGATGTGCTAACAGGTGAATATTTAGTGGGCCTGTCCTCCACTTTGCTATCATGATCATGTCTGAAAGTTTTGGTTGTTTCTCTTACAGTTAAAAGGAACATGTTAATGGGTTCCCCAATGTAAGGTTTTTAGGACTTAGTGGCAGCCCCTCCACCTGACTAAAACATCATAAAAACACTGGATCATCACAGCTACTCTCCACGAGAAGTTTCTTGAAAAATTCAAGTTATTTGACTAAAATACAACAATATTTCAGTGTCCACTGTGTGTGCGTTATTATCACACACTTCACTGCTGAATACACACAAGACATCCACATTAATGACGAGATTCAGTGTTTCCCAGAGCCTTATCCTGCCTTTACAAGCGTCCCGTGAACATCAGTGAGCCAACTCTTCTCTAGATAAGGGATGCACACAAACTCAGTCAGCCACTCGATAAAAGAAACAATAAAAGAAAGCATGATTCACCAGAGCTTGGCACCTTACTCCACTGCTCCATGGTCCGACTCTGAGCCTTAGGGGGCGACAAACCTTTCATTCATTGGATGTCCTTCCTTGGGCCACTTTCTGTAACCATCGCATGCCACGAACACCCTACAAGACCAGCGACTTTTGGAGAGGCTCAAAACCAGTTGTCTATTCATCACAATCTGTTTCTACTCAAAGCCGCTCAGACCCTTGCGCATTTATTCCTGCTTCCAACTTTAAGAGCTGACGATTCACTTGCAACCTAAAGCCTGTCACCCTTGATGGGCATCACTGTTTTATAGGTCACCTGTCTGTGGTTTAACTGGTATGTATGCATGCATGCATAAAAATAGACAGACAGAGAGATAGATAGATAGATAGATAGATAGATAGATAGATAGATAACTATAAAGATGAAGATGTTTGAGTCTTGGAGACGTGATAAAGTCTTTATGAAAGTCGTTTTCTGTATCTATGAAGAACTGCGTGAGTGGAAAGCTCACCTTTCGTGCTGACCGTGGCCATGCATTTAGTAGTGCGAACATCCCAGATCCGTATGGTCTTGTCTCCTGATGCGGTGACGAAAAGGTCTGGGTTGGTCGGGTGCCAGCAGAGCTGGTCTACACTGTCCCCATGACCCCGGTAGTTATTCTCCTTCACCTGCAGAGTGGCCAGAACAACGTGGACAGCGTTAATGTCAATTGTGTGAAAACACCTCTATGTTTCTGCTAGGCTGGAAACAGCCCAGCAACCAAAAGAATCCGGCCAGCAATGGACACTGCTCCAACTCCAAAACCCCAGAGGATCACTGACAACATATGCAGCATCAGATGAATGATCAACAATAACTTTACGTCTGCTAGGTGGACACACACACACACACACACACACACACACACACACACACACACACACACACACACACACACACACACACACACACACACACACACACACACACACACACACACACACACACACACACGGAGAGAATCTCACCAGACGGTCTTTTTCGAGCACAAAAACACACGCTGTTTTATCGAAAGAGCCTGAAGCCAGTCTCTTTCCATCGCAGCTCCAGGCGACCGAGTGAACTTTGGCGCTGTGAGCAGGAAACTCGCGGCTCTTGTTGTTGTTTCTGAAATTCTCCTGCATCTCTCTGTAGTAACTGGACGCCATGCTCGCGCTTTCCGCTCTTTTTCTGCGCGCGTGTGTGAACGCCGCTCTTTCTCGGGGCGCCCCTGCAGGACGGGAGCGGTATTACACCGCCACTCTCAAATCTCGGGGAAAACTGTTTTTACTCACTTATTTTAATACACCGCGTTGCTGAATAATGTAAACACCATTAATGTGTATTTTCTGAACGGCATTGTAGAATAAACAGACTGAAAATAGGTTTAAAATCTGTCCAGCTAAAGTGTGCACTGCTCTGTACACTAGACTGTGGAGTTTAGTGAATAAAGTGAATATCTAAATCTGCCCATTTTAGAAACTTAAAATGAATGTGAAGTGCCCAGAAAACGGCCTTAAAGTGCTACAAATTAACTTCTGCCTTAAGCCACCCCTCACTTTACATTTATCTTAGAAAGTGAGACAACATCGGTGTATCGTTACCTTCTTTCGGCCGATCCTGTTTGCAGTCACCACAGCAGATCATCATCCATTTCTTCAGGTCCTCTGCATCTTCCTCCTGCATGTCCTCTCTCACCACGTTCATAAACCTCCTCTTTGGTCTTCCTCTTGTGTTCTTTCCTGGCAGCTCCATCTTCAATATCCTCCTCCAGATATAAACCTCAGCTCTCCTCTGGACATGTCCAATCCAGCAACCTTGTTTCTCTAACTTTGTCTCCAAAACCTCCAATGCAAATGCTCTGAAAACTCTTTTGTATAATTTTTTTATAATACAATATTGTATAATATTGATTTTGTATAATTCTAACCAGCTTTAAAGTGAATATTTGGCCACCCTTATTCTTCAGCACAACCTGAACTCTCTTAGGCAAGGTCATTTCTGTAAGTTGTCTTCGGGAATCTGTTTTTCTTTCAGCTCGTCTTTGGACGTAGGCCGCCTTTTGTTCAGTTTCCAGTTAAAATGACTGCTCTCTACTTCTGCCTTTGAAACTGGTCAGGTACGGGGACTGGACTGAAAATGAGAACCAAAAACAAACCAAAAGAAAGAATCTCTTTGGAACCAAAATATGACGGAATGAGGGATGGCTCAAGAGTTTTGCACAGTACTGCATCACAAAATGTTTTCACATAAACAACTCGTGGCCAAAAAGTTTGAGGGTTTAGATGTGACATGTAATGGATCAGTCTTGCTGCATTAGCCTTTCAACCAGGGCTGCCAACTCTCACGTGTTGAGCATGAAATATATGCAGTTACAACAGATCTCACAACACACACGTCTTTTCTCATGATAGCTGCACTGTGACTGGCAACCTGCCCAGTGTGCTTCTCCCCCGTTTGCTTTATGATCACTGGCATAGGCTCCATTAATACCTGCAGCCCTGGTCAAGATAATCAGCTCAGAAAATTAATCGGATTAACCTTCTGACTTTTACACAATCTTTCCTACTTGCTTTGCTCCTTTAACTTTTTATTAAAGTTGCAATGTTAATGTGGTTAGAGAATATGAAAGTGACAACCCTTGTCATTGCACAGCAGACAATAAACCACAACGAAATTGGACCTCTGCTTTTAACCCATGCACACTCAAACACCATGCAGCAGTGGGCAGCTATTGAAAGCACCCAGAGAGCAGTGATGGGGACAGCACCTTGCTCAAGGGTACCTCAGGGCAACCTTTTGGGAAGCGGTTCGAACCCCCAATCCTCCGAGCATGTGGCTAACGCCCTAACCACTAGGCCACCGCTGCCCAACAACATATAAGTTCTTCTGTTACTTTCACCCCAAAATGTCAAATAAAAAGCCTGTGGGGTCATCAAACAGCTGAGCCAGACTGTGCAGTCATTTGGGTCCACAAACAGATCTATCAGATTTCAAAAACAACTGGTGTAGTTTTTACATATTTATTAGTTTAGTTGAAAAGGTGCAGTGCCAGAGAATAACGTGATTCTAAAATAAAAAGGTGCACTCATTTTATTGTAGTTTCAAAACACGCACACACATTTTAAGATCACAACAGTCACATAATGTCCCAACTGGGCCTATAACTCAACCTACAGAGTAAAGCCTGTTCAGCAAGCAGGCGATTAGGACGTGAAGGGTGTTACAGTAAGGCCAGTAAGCATCTCAAAGGTGCTGACTTAAGTCAGTCTGTTTGTTATAGTTGAACCATCACTTAAATTCTTTCCCTTAACATTTAAAGTTTAATGTGCCATGTAAATAGGAATTCAGATCTTAGTGCAGTAATAAACCCTTCTATCTTTAAGATCACAAGAGCCAAATTCAGGCTGATACAGTGTCACTTTTTGAAAGCAGTGATCATCTGCACTACGTTTCGTGGCTCTTGCACACCATTGCAACTAGCAGATGATATTGCATCATTTCAGGACTCTATAAAAAAAAAAAAACTCACAGCCTACCTACCTCTACCTCAATTTTACAAATGTGAAACAAAGCAAACATACGATCCTTGAGCAGTAGAATCACTGCAGTGCAAAAAACTTGGGAAACATAGGTGGAAGACATTGGAGGATAACACGTCACTTCTTTAGGGTGTTCACATTTCTACGATGTTCCGAACCTGTACAATTAAGATAGCTAGGAGGTGAGTTTGTCTAGGAGGAGGTAGACTGATTAGACCCTCATCAAACTCCTTCATGCTTATCCAGATCATTCAGAGCACTTGCATGGCTTATATTTGCATTTTAGGACAGCTCCTCAAATATAACAGCAAAAGTGCCTTGATGTGCAGTCCTGTTCTCAGACTGGTTCATGTTTGAGTTTTATTTTGTAAACAATGATCTTAACTGTATAGTTCATTTTTTTAACAAGAAGTTGCAGAGTTGGACATTGTGATGACATCTAGTCTTTTGTCATTGCAATGTTGAATATATAGGGTGCTAAATATTGACCTATTATTCTGCAAGCAAGGCCTTTAAGCAATGTTTTAAGGCCTTAATGCCCTTTAGGCACTTTACAGCTAGATGAGCCTATGGCCAACTTGAGATCTGATGGTAACTGAGCTATGTAAAGGCTTTATTTTATTAAAAGATGTCCTCTAATGTTCTTCTCAAAAGCAAGAGTCAATATCATGTGTCAATATCATGGGAAGTTTTTTCATCACTGTATGGAACATATTGTGATAAAGATTATTTAGTCTAATGTTCATGGGGTTATTTTAGGTAATATAATTCAGCACTAATGAAAATGTTGGATGACTTAAAGATTGCAGTTGGGAAACATAAGCGTCACTGCAAATGACTGTAACCCACTATAAAATTCATATGTAGTTACTGAAAAGGAGAAAAGACAAATGATGTTTTGAGATGTCCTTAGTCAAAATCCTTCAGATGTAAAGAGAAAATGATACATCTGCGTGTGAATGTTTCCTTTGGAAAGATACTGTTAGCAATGCATTTCATATGTTGCATTTTATATCTCAGGAGTTTGTCAAAGTTCATTAAACTTATTCTGGCCAGACCCAGCTTTCAAGATGTAAATTACATGAGATTAAATGATTTTAAAACTATAATAGAGTGGGTTTCCCTCTTCTCAAGGATGCTTATAAATACAGATTGTTCCTTAAGTGGATATAAACCCCCAGCCTCAGTTTGAAATCCTAGACTTGAATCTTTCCCAAGTACATGTGCAGAAATTGGAATAAATATACTGAAAAACCAAAACAACAATTTGTGCAAATGCTGTCCTGCTAGTGTAGCTTGCTGTTAACACTCAGCATCCATGGTGCCATTTGCTTCGTTTTGGCCATCTGCTGAGGAGGTGAGAGCGGCCTGCAGCTCCTTGTTTTGTGTGGGGTGGCCAATCCCATTGGACTGCTCATTCTTTTCCTGTTCTCCAAGCTTCTGCACTCTGCAACACACCATCAAACATTTCTTAACCATAGCTGCATATGAAATACCCTGACAAGATGAAGTTAGTGTAAAAAGCAAAAGGCTATTCATACAATAACAATACAAACACTTGTGTAGTTCAGCCAAAAATCAAATATACACAGTTCCCCCTCCCCTTACTTCACATGATTGCAGTCAGACAAGAAAACAACTTTTTTTTTTGTTTTGCACTGGGGCAACAATGCAATGTAGATTTAGAGAATAATCTTTTTGCCACAAGACTAATACTGTGCATTTCTCAATTGTCACACACTTGCCTCAAACGTATTTGTTTCCTGACACTATGGGCTGATATCGGACACTGATTAAGCCTGTTCTGTGTTGTCAGTGGTGAATCATACAATTTGGATTGTCTTTATTGTGTAGGATTGATTTTAACCTGGCCCAAGGAAATGGTCCTATATTATTTACATTTGCATTTACATTTTTCACACAACCAAGTCTAATTTGAGATAACATAGCTCCCAAGAGATTGTGACAAGTGTATAGTGAATAGGGCATGCAATTTGCATGACACTAAATGGGTAGATATAGCTCTCTGTTACCTGTAAAACCAAGTATAAATTAACAATGCACTATTTAATGAATGTGGAATCAGCCTTACTGATTAAAGGAGCTGTTGGTAACCATTTCAGAGGGTCTTTTCTCAGAGAGGGACCTGTGGACAGCAGCTCTCTGTTTGGACCCACTGGGCTCTGTGCCTGAGTCTGAGCTCCTGCGGTGCATAGCTGCTTCTTTGCCCGAGTCAGAGCTGCACCTGGAACCAGCCTCACTGCCCGAGAGGGAGCTGGTGCCCAGTCCATCCGTGTCTTTGCCTGAGTCAGAACTGTGCCGTCCATTCAGGCTATCAGATGAAGAGACCTTACTGATCTGACCATCCATCTCATCTGGCGAGCAAAACATGAAAACAAAGAGTTTGTAAAGTAGGTCAGATTGGATGTTAAGCTGCTTGAGAACTAACAATGGAAAACAGCAGAAAGCTACTAAGCAGGATGGTTAAATCACATGGTGTTCAATGCTTTGGCTCTAGGCTTGATTAAAATTCATTTACAAAGTATAGAAAATGGGTCAGAAAATTAGCAAACACTTGTCCTGTAATTAAAATAATTGGATTCTAATGTTTATACATGCCTTAAAAGTGTTAGTTTAATGAATCTCAAAGTATTACAAACATACAGCTTTCATTATTCACAATGATCAACACAAGTTACTATATTTTGCCTCTTAGTGAGTAAAATACACTAGTGGGTAAACCAGAATCCGAACATGCTGAAAATACATAAATCTACAACTGCATCATTATATTCATGAAAACAATCTACATCATGCAGTCAAATAAGTACATATCCTCTACAGGGAAACAAACTTAAATATGACTTTTTCTACATTTTGTTGCACCCCATTTTGTTTTGCATAGGCATGATTTAATGATTTTTTTCACCTCAAGACTCAAGAAGAACAGTAAACATTAATTGTCATTTACAGCATGCAGAATTGGTTTCCTGTAGAGGAGGTACATTTATTTTTATCATATAAAACTCATGTTGATTTGTATCTATGTATATAAGCTGAATTATAATAAAAACTAAACTAAAAAAAAACAAAAAAACAATTAAGATTATTTCAAATAAGAGGTGCCTTCTGTTAAATACTGTGCGGTGTACTGTGTTTTTCTAAAATCATGATTTTCATTGCGCTGACCTGCTACAGCTGGATCACACGCCTGCTTGCGTCTCCTCCTCAGAATCACTTCCAGTTCACTGTCCTTTTTAACAGGTGCTGTTTCTTGGAATCCACGACTTGGGCTCTTCTTCACTGTGTCCTGAGAGGTCAAACAGAAAACTGATTGAAAAAACATCCTTAGGTGCTTTTATGTGTTCATGTATTAATTCATTAATATGCCTGAACATAACAAAAACAGTACTATTATCTAAATAAAGGTGAAGAAGAAGGCGTAAATAAAGTCCACCTTTGCATAAATAGATATTCATTGAATGAAATGCAGTCATTAATCAGGTGAATTACCAAAATGCCTTTGAGCTCCTCCATTGCGCTCTCCTGGTGTTTCTCCTCAGCAGCTGGAATTTGTGGCTGAACAGAAGAAGAGTACAAATATTATGGCATTGTGATAATTTGTTCAAAAGCTTCCGACAGCTCTCTGACAAGTTCAACTTTTAACACTTATTTTTCTATCACTGTTTATTGTTATACTTTAAGGCTACAGAAGAAAGGGATGGAGCAGTATCTGGCACTGAAATAGAGCACAGATGGAAGCTATAAAAATCCTGACCATTGGTCTGAGCTATTGATTTGAACTCCTACAGCCCCTGTGAGTCAGTGTCGTCATGGTCAGTCAATCAGTCCCTTTAACACAGTCGATTTACTCTCACTCTGCATATGAGATGTTCCCATACAATAATAACTAGACCATTCCCCAGGGGGAATAATCAATAAGCCTTATTTAGCATTTGTCATATAATCTCAAGAAAAAACCAGAACCTTAATTTCCTAACTATCTTCCTCGTGCATTGCTCTAAAGCTAAAGCTTGCTTTAATGTGATTCCTTTAATGATAAATAGCAGGCTTACCTTTGAGCCAAATCTCTGCAGAGGGAAGGATCCGTTCAGCAGGTCACATGTAATGCAGAACAGATAGCACATAAATCATAGGTCAAAGCAACGAACAGCATATAATGCTCTGACCCTGAGAAGCCACATTTATAGTAAGAAGTAACAAAACAGTACTGTGTGTAACTTTTATTTAAAATGACAGATTAAGGAGCATGAAATTGATGAAATTGCTTGTTTCTTCATATTTTGCAAAAGTATATAACGCTCCGACCTATGCTCTAAAACTCCACTCATGGCTTTACTTCATTTACATACTAAGCAGTGAGAAGCCCTGTGAATAAGTGTGACATGCTACATAAAACTTAGATAGGCTTTAGGTGCCCCTTTTCTTCTGTGACCATGCTTTTTTTATTTTTACAAGGTGGGCCCAATACACAGTACACAACCCCGATTTAGTTCAGCAGCCTAGTTAGATATAAACTCCCTCTTAACATCAACATATACTTTTTGAAAACCTGCATTCAACATCAGAAAAATGTTTAAAGTTTAGTTTAGTTTAGTTTAAAAGACTTGAAACCACACACTGAGCTTCACCTTTGTGTCTTGTCCCTTCACTGGCCTAAGCACTACTCCATGTTTGATCCTTTCCATCATTTCATTGACAGCTTTCACTTTGACATCATCCACACCTTCATTCACTGCACAGAGAGAAGCCGGCATTAGTCAGGCAAGGTCAGAACAGAAAGCAGGCAAGAGCAACACTCACATAAAGCCAAAGGCAAAGTCACCTGGAGACTGTTCTAGTTTTGGGGAGCCTTTTCCACCCTTTGAAGACTTCCTCATTATGGCGATGAGGGAGCTGGTTATACGACGAAAAAGTGAATAATAAGAAAGATGGACAGAATTTGAGGTTCATATCTACTATCCAACACCAAAACACTGTTGTACGTGCACATTCATTAAATACTGGCACTGATTTTGACCAAAGCCATGAATATAAATATTTAATATATTATATAATATAATATCCATATAGTCATTAAAACATTTGCTCAACCTGACAGAGGCTAAGAGTACAGACAAACAGTTGTGCAACGCAAGGATTTGATGCAATAAGTGGAGCAGTACCTGAGGGGGTTGCAGCGAGAGGGAGGGGGTGGGGGTGGAGGCGGTGGTGGCGGAGGGGGAGGTGGTGGTGGCTGGGGAGGTGGTGCTGGGGGAGGTGCAGTCCCAGGAGATGGTCCCAACGCTGAAACACAGCTCTTCTGAGACTCCTCCAGCTCTTTCACTGTGGAAACACATTGGATATTACTGCAGTCATAGTGCACCCTGGCTGGTTTGTAGCCCCTTCAAGCTAGAGACATTTACCAGACTTTTGGTGGGTCCAGCTCATCCAGACTCTTGGCTAGATTTGCACAGGATGCTCTTACAAGTTCCAAGTTATAGCCAGAGGCATTTTTATTGGGAATCAGGAGCTGATATCCAAACAAAAGGTTTCACTCAAATTTAAAATTGGGTTTAAAGGGAAGCTGATATATATATATATATATATATATATATATACACACACCACAGCTCATAATAATCACATTATGCCATTTAAGAAAATTCTACTTTTAAAATGAAGGTTTCCCTTATCTTTCTACTACAAATGGTCTTTTCTCTTTAACTGTCTTTTCTCTTTGAAGGTTTTCTTCACTATTCTAGTATTCTAGAAACAGTCAGCAAGTTTCACCTCTGCCTTCTTCTAAGTTTGTCTGTCACTGAGCGAAAGCACTCAGCTAGATCAGAGACCCTCACTAATACCATGGTGTATTTCTAAATAAAACAAGGTATTAGTGAGGGTCTCTGATCTAGTTGAGTGTTGTAGAAATAAAATGCTTTCTACTACATTCTTCTGCATTTGAGTGTGTGAGTGTGAGTGTGTGTGTGTGTGAGTGTGTGTAAAGTAGTCTGTGTGCAAATGAAAAGTGCATGTAATATGAATAGAATCAATACTGTTAAAAATGAATATTTATATTCTTTCAGTTGTTCTGCATTTTCTCACTACTGCAGAGGGTTCAGTCACTCTAGAATAATATCAGACTTTCAAAAACTACAGACACTGGAGATTCGGACTGGTTTGAAATAACAGATCTTGTTTGATTTTGTCATTTATAATGTCTCCTCAGGTACACCTAATAAAACTTGATTGGGGTGCTGTATTTTCAAATACTTTAAAGCCTTCCTGTCGGAATACATAACCGATTCCTACATCGGTAATGACATTAAGACTGCATGAGCTGCAGTCCAGGAGCTTACCTCTGCATTCCAAGTCAATACACTTCTTCATCTCCGCCTGCAGGCGCTCCTCTGTGTCTTTTCTAACTTCCTCCAGCAACTCCAACTGTTTCTGCGTGTGTGCGAGCTGCTTCTGCAAGGCACACTGATCGAGCTCGCTCTCCAGAGCTTTAATCTACAGGGAGAGAGCGGGAAGATAATTTAACCCATTTAAAGAGATTTTACAGGCTCAGCATTTTCATCCCATAATTGTTTCACATGTAAATAAAAGGACAACATCATCCACTGCACCATATAAAGTTAAGCAATCACATTGATCAGCATCTGCATAAACCTGAATTTGTAAGGACTTACTATGCCAAGCATCAGATGTCATAAAATCTTTAGTCCATTAAGTCTAAATATTAGTAATTCAGAATGTAATTTCATTTGAAATGTTATGTTACTACTGATGCTTGTTGAAAAAAGCCCTTATAGCATGTTTATGCTGTCATGGAAGCTCTACATATTGGAGCATTAATAACAAGCATTAAGAAAAGTGATCAGAGAACACATCGACAGTTTGTTCAGGGAGTTTTGAAAGTTCAATCTAAGCTTTGAGTAAACACATTGCAAAGTTCACAATCAAAGCACTCAAAGTTTGGCAGCAAACATGATGGATCGCTCCTTCTAACTGAACAGAGTGAAAATTGAATTTTAGTGATGCAGCATATTGACTGCTGAATGTTGTTCAAAAATGTGCTAAGTAGCTGCAGATCTGTTCACGGATTGATGACCCTCCAGCTCAGCTTCAAGCAGTTCTACGAAAGACTGCAGCCGGAGTTACTGTCAGCATTGTGGTACTGCTAGAATCCTCGCCTCAAACAACAGCATATGCTTTTCTCATCCTGCTTGCCTATCAGTCTGGGTGTACATCTGAACGCTTTTTGTGAAGTCACTGTCACTGTGAAACACAGCACAGCACAATGACACATTGAAATGCTTCCTCTGCATTTCAACCCCACACGTGTGCAGCAGGGGGCAGCTATTTAAATCGCCCAGGGAGCAGTGATGGGGATGGTAACTTGCTCAAGGGTGCCTCAGGGCAACCTACTGGTCTGGGATTCAAAGCCCACCTGGGGCCAACGCCATAACCACTTGGCCACCACTGCCCCACTTGGAAGCAAGCCAGCCTACATCTGGAAATTCTTGGATGTGGCAAGAAGTTCTCTGTATGTTTCGAATACTACATCTAATGTGAGAGCTGTCAAGCCCCCAGATTCCTCCTCTGATGTCTCATTGATGTGGGGCTTGTAATTAACGTAGTGCAGTTGTGGTGGCACAGTCAGCCGCCTACCCTGATCATATCCTCTCATTTGTTTTGGGTCCTCAAGGAAATTAATCACTATGCTACAAACACAGAACAGCCTGGTTCAGATTCTAAGTAATAGAACAACTCTGCTGTCCTAATCACGCTCATAATCGATACACAAAGCTTCCTGCACATCAGAGTCTTATCTTCTTTTAATCTTTGACAAAAAGCATCCAAGCCTTTGCCATTACAGCATAAAAAATGCCATCATTAAGCAGGCAGTATATGCGTCTAAAATTAACATAAAAATTCAAAGTACTGATATTGTCTCTTGATGGACACAGGCAGTTTGTCTACCTTCTCTTGGTGCTGCAGCCGTTCTTGTTCCAGTGTTTTTGTAACATTGGCCACATCTTCTAGAGCCTTCAGCAACTGAACACTTGGGTCTGTCTGCTGCAGGAGAATCATGCTTTGCCTGTTTGCCTCTTTTTGCTTCACCAGCATCTAAGGGAAAAAGGACAAATAAATTCTCTCACCGTTTAAAAAAATCAGCAAACTCAGAGGAGCACTGACTTGTTTTGTTCTATCAAGCCTTTTATATCATTCATGGACATTTGACTGGAGGTGTTTTAGCTGCTTTTGATTGCACTTGCAGTTTTATAAAATATGCACTCAAACATGCACAGAAAGAAAAACTTCAAACATATTTATTTGTTGATGTGATGTATGTATTTTCAGTCTACATTCATGCCATACCTCATGTGCATAGGTCTCTGCTTTCTGCCTCAGGCACTGCTCCAGATCCAGCTGCTCCTGTAGCCCCTCATATTCATGAGCAGCCATCATGGAAACTAGACAGACACAGATTCTTATTGAGACATTTAGGTTTGACCAGAAGACAAAACATGCTGAGTGGGTTACAGTGGGGAGGGAGCCAGATGGAGAGCAAATTAAAGCCCTTCTCCCCTGATTCTGCTGAGGGAAATCCTGGTCCATCCTCTACTGTTAATTTCATGAGGACATTTTAATGGTGAGCAGGAGTGCGTGGGTCAAGAGGAAATGATTCTCTTCCCAGACACACGCCAGATGTAAAATAACATCTGGCATGTGTCAGGATGTCGGGATGTCAGGATGATGTCATTCATAGACAGTTTCATGGAAGAAAAAAAGCAGACAGCATATCTGCCTCAGCACTTCATTAGAATATGAAACATATAATCAGTGCTCGCAGTATTTCACGATCATATGGGAGCTCAGCTACGCGCACCTCTGTTGATTTTCTTGATGGTCTTGTTTTGCTGTTCAATGGTTTTGTGAAGCTCCTTCATTTCTGCTTGTTCTTTTTCACTCTATAAAACAGGAAAAACTAACATAACACTTGATGATACAGGCTGTAGGTTATTATAAGGCCTCATGAGCAGCTCATTCATTTCTAAAAAGTTTCATGTAGCGCATACCCAATGCCCTATTCACATCCGAGACAAGCAAAAGCGAGCAGTGACAAAAGTACAATCAGAAAGCCACTTACAAGTGCTGTTAGCTCATCGATCTGTCTCTGTTGCTCCTGTAACTGACAGACTAACTGCTTCTTTTCTTCCAGTAAAGTGTTCACTGTTTCCTGAAGATCTGTCAAAAAACAATAAAGCTTTAAATGTAGAGCAATGACTGTCAGGATCTTACATTTACGTTTAATGTAGAGATCTCTCGCAACGCACTGGTGACATATATAGACATATAAAGACATATATATTCACTTTTTGGTTAGGTAACTTTTTATGTATAAGAATAATTATAACAGCAACAGCAATCATAGTATTATAATAGCATTATAATAGTCATAACGTTACAAAAACTACATTCCTTTAAAAAACAGACTAGTTTTATAACAACACTGTTTCATGGACTCATCAACAAAATCCTGCTGATAATGTTGCAACATTGATTAACTTTATTTAATAATGAATAATAAATCGTTTCAGAGCTTTCGATGCTCATGCTCATTTCTCAGACATCGTTCCTGCTAAGTGCACTGCAGAAGCAGAACTGCTCAAACATAATAACATCAAATCCAAGTGAATACTGTAAAATCCAATGAGTTTAATCCTATTTATGATTGAGAACAGAAATAAATTTGATCGCTCACTGTTAATAACACCAACTAACTAATAATTCATTACTATTTTAATGTAAAAATGTAATACTGCATGCTTACATACAAACTTTTAAGCAGCATTTGCCAGAAAGGCAACGTACCTTTGACCTGTTGTTGGTACTGAGCATAGGGATCTGGACTGTGATCCTGCGGCTCAGCTTCCTCCTCCAGGGAGATGCAGTCTGAAATACTGGGCAGCAGCTCATCCAGACATGGTCGAGACGATAGGCTGAGATACTTCAGCTTCCTGTTCTCACAGTTCAGCTGAGGGTGTGCAGAATAACATTACACAGTCAATAAATTCAGAAGAACAACATCTGCTGTGTGATAATTCAGTTTTCAATCTGGACACAATAAGCTATATTTCTTTGTTATCCACAAAAATCCTTTTTTTTTATGGACAGGCTATGGACAGGCTGTTATATGTGTAGAGGTTACCTTACAAACTTTTTGTAACCTTTCAATGACAACATGAGGTCTGGCTGCTTTACCTTGGTAGCCAGTGCCTCAGCATTCTCCCGACATGACTTCTCGATCTCTAGCTGCGTCTGCAGCACGCTCACCTCCTCAATCACCATTTGGGAAACTAGATGAAACAATAACAGCTTAGATAAGTTGCTTCGCTGCACTGGGTGCATTGGAGAGTTCCACTCTGTCGGGTCTTCTGTCGGGTTAGACTGTAGGAATATTTTTAAGAAACTTTAGAGGATAGGTAAAGATAAATGCTGGATAAATGTGGTGTGATGTGTTTAAGAAACCAGAACATTTCTAGAAATATTAATAATAAGTGAAAGGCTAGACTTTATTTTACTTTCCAGAGAAACAGAAGCTACCAACACGGTTATCAGTTGCATGTTGGCTGGCCTCTGAAAAATTTTGATAGCACTAACACTGCTGCTGACACTGATCCCTATTAGGTTAACTCTACACCCCACAAAGGCCTCAGGAGGGATCAGATGTCTTGGCAATGTAATGTCAGTTCATGTACAAAGACCTGCTCAGCAGGGATCCAATGCTGCTCCAGTCTACCGTACTGCACTGAGCTTCCTATTCATGTGACGAAAATCAACTGAAGCTTTTTAGCTCTAATATTTAAAGGTGATTATATAATGATGCATGCAATAACATAATTAGGCTATTTGCATAATTTTTCAGCTTGTTAGGTGAGTTAGGACTAAAAAAATAATGAGTATCAAGCTATATCACATTTTTGCTGAAACATTCAAAGCAGTGGTCTTCAGATCCGTCCTATAGGAACCCCCGACAGTCGACAATTTTTTTAATGCCTATGAACAGCACAAAAATATGGATCATCTGTAAAGCCTTGAGGACCAGTTTGAAGAACACTGCTCTGCTGAAGATGTGTTACAGTGTGTGAACGTGGGACGGGAGCTCTGGTCAGTGAGTTGATTCTCTGGTCAATGAGTGACTCGGGCTCCACTTTCCATGAGAGTGAATGAAGATGAAAGGAGTTCTAAGTCATCAGTTTCTTCACAAAGCAGCTGCTGAATAATGCATGAAGGATGCTTTTCTCAGCATGCAGTCAGCCTGGAATACATCATCAGCCTGCTTGGAGGCCTGACTGCTGAATACATTAATTCTTTTTTTTATCCATTTGACAAGTATTTTTCATACATCTTTTGATACAACAAATCTGCACATGATGAGACTGTATGGCTTCAAAACACCTGCAAAAATGGTTGCCAAGATCACACATAAACACTCATGAATTGAAGATCCCTGCATTAAAAAAACATTTTTAAAGCATACTAAAACGTGCATTATATAACATCATTTCAATTTTAATAGATGGCAAAATGGCAACTACACTACAAGCCTCGCTTCAGAACAGCAGAGGCAGTTAAAAAGATATGCTCCTTTAACAACATTATCTTCTATGAAGTATGCAGAGTGGACAGCTGCACTGCACCACAGAGTGAGACAGTGCTGCTCATGAAGGAAGAGCAAAATGCTCAGTTTCGGGAAAAGATGCAGAGAAGCAAAAGCTTTCAGACCAGCTGACCATTTTTTCCTGCTTTCCTTTAAAGACAATAGATTTGTGAAACAATACCATCAGCAATAGATTTAACAAAACCTTGTACCTGAAACACATCTTTAAAGTAATTGGTAAAGCAGCAATCTCTAAGGAAAATCCGTTTTCTACGGATCACCTTGCTCCGTTCATTTGTTCCCATTTCATCTGAGTTTGCTGTCAAATTTAAGAATTGAATCCGTCTGGAAAGCACAAAAGGAATATTCTTTCTTCATTTTGCAACCACAATCACACTGCATTAGCATAAAACATAACATGAAGTCTATATAATATCAGAGATGATACAACACAACATTTTTGATACTTCAAAATGTTAGAAACAAATTGGGGTTGTTTTTATATCTTCAGATCCCAAGCTAATAAAACCTGATTATTACAACTTAATGGACTAAGGGAATGTGAACTAGCTTATTCTGAAGTTGCAGGGTGTGTGAGACAGTCACATCTACATGTGCATTGTTTTACTTCCATTTTTGACCAGCTGAAACCATTATAGAGCATCAAATTAGAATCACATCTAATATATACAACCTTATGGGCTAAACATAATAAAGATGCAATTCAGAAAGAAATTTATGGTACTTTATTGTTGAATTTTATGAAAGCTACAAATTAGTCGTCAACCCTCACCAGACACAGGCCTCATCCAAGTCATTTAACCATTTTAAGCAGGCCTGACCCTGGGTCAAGTTCTACAGAATGAGTAGCATGAGTCAGACAAATGCACCTGCTGGCATATGCAGATCTGGGCTTTGGCTTCTCCCAGTGAAAGAAGCAGGGCTCGGGACCCTTTCAAAGACTCCCTGAACATTGGTTCTGCTCATTTAGCTCCCTAATGATTGACTGAAAGAGCTCAGCTCTAGGCCAAGTTAGAGAGGAGAGGAGATTCTAGGTCAGCAACTGCTTTGTGCTGCATGAGCAAAACGTGGTTCCAGAAAAAAAACTAAACTCAGACAGTGTTTCTCTTTTTAGACCAGATTCATACATGCAACGCATGCAACTGACACACTGTCCTGTCATTGGTAGCATTTTAAGCTAGTATCAGTTAGTACCACCAGTGTCCTCTTTGAATGCAGCGATTACATTCGGCTGATAAAGCAAAACAGTCTCTTGTTAATCACTGTGCAATTTTGTTTGCAAGAGGAGCCTTAATTATACTCCACGCTAACACCCTTTAATCCACTCTAAGCCATATCTCCTCTCCAGTCAAAAAAGCCTACGCTCACAAAACACACTAAATATTCATTTCTATGTTCTTTTCATATTAATGTTCTTTTCTATTTTTACACTTTTACATTTTTTTTTTACATATAAACAACGGACAGAAATGTAGTATCTGCTGTTTTACTATTGAAATGGTAAAGAAATTAAAACTAAGGCTCACTGAGACGTCCCAAGGAAATAGGTGTGAAGCAGCTGTTTTTCCAGACACAGATTCAGTGCCTCCCAGATACTTGGCAGCGTTTTCCCTGCAGCAGCCAATCATCAAATAGCATCCTGACCAATCACATGTAACCAGCGCACGACCACTGTCCTGTGTGTCTGCAACTAGGCCAACCCTCACTGACATTTGCAGAGTCATGTAAGGCAGAGAACTATGCCAACTGTTATTGGCCTAATGAGCAGACCTACTACATGTGATTGTCAAGGTATCATGGAGATGACAGCTGTGTAAAACAGAAAACGGGCCACTAAAATTCCATTTTAACATCAGCTTGGCTTTAACATCCAAGAATAGAACAAAGCAGGATATAGGAATGACCATAGATACACAAACCGCCAGTCATTTTCATCTAATGAATAATTAATAATCGAAGATTTAAATAATTCAAAGAAAAAACATGGCATTGATGAGAGCATTTCTCTCTGTCTATTAATCCCCCCAGGGGATGATGACAATTCCAGGAAGGAACTTTTATTGTTCAAACAGAGATAGTGGGGCTTTTCATGAGACCAAAAAGAATCTAATGGTATGTTACATCACAAACATTCTATTAAGAAACAGTCCAAGGCAAAAAATATTACAAACAATACCTTCAACCAATATATTTCCTCTTTGCAAAGCTATTTATAGGTCAGCAGATTTCTAGTTTTATGGTCTTATAACTCAACCAGTATAAGGAGCTGTTTAAATTTTGATTTCCTTCTAAATATATAGCCCTAAAACCAAAATAAGCTTGTTCAAGCTGGAAAAAAACCCATAATGTCTCCACACTGAGCAACAGACCTTTAAGCATCAGATGCAACCTCATTCTGACAAAGATAAAAGGATATGAGATGCCACTGCTAGTCAAAACAGATCTCAGCCTATTCTTAACTCAACATAGCTACAGACTTAAACAGAATTCCCACTGAAACAGGCTACAACTGTACTCAAGTATCTACTGTGAAGTAAGATCCTACCTCTAGCACTACCATTGGGTTCCTGAGCAAAACCCTTAACCCCAAGTTCCTCCTGGGATGCTCTCCCAGTAGTTAGGGATTAGAAGTCCTTCTGGATCTGCTAAATGCTTCAAATGTAAAGGGTAAATGTAATGTATCAAGTAATCACAGTTGTAGGTGAGTGCAAAGATTTTGTGTCTAACAGTACAGTGGCAGAAAACCAGCCAGAAGAAATACTGTCCATCACAAAAGAACCACAAGTGTCTCACCTAAATCCAGAAGCAGTTCCAACAGTGCTTCTACTTCCTCACACTAGCAGGAGAAGTAAGAAGCGTCACCAAAACAAAAACCCATCACTAGGATTGGCTCCAAGTAGTCATGGGGACTGGGTGGGATACTATTTTACACCTGGGAATAAAGCTCATTCAGCAGACAGCTTGGAGGCAGGAAGATAATGAGATGGGTAAGGCAGGAGGTGACACGAAACGAGTGCTGAATTCGTGCAGACGAATCTAACGAGGTTATTGTCTTTTAAGGGAATGTAAGGAAACGTAATGATGTTGAAAGAATTCTGAGCAATGTGGCAACTAAGGATTTGCTGTGATTGTAAAGAATCATTTGTGGATGATGTTCATTCTGACCTTTTTAAGAGCTCTGAAAGTTCTAAAGGACGTTGAGCAAAAAGTAAACCCACTCCAACAAGGACACTGCGTTTACACAGAACCCATTTGGAACAAAATCGAATACAAAATCATTTGGAGCAAATGCACATTAGTAACGCAGGGAAGAAATTTGAAAAATGGCAAATAGCCAATAAAAGGACAAAACAAAAGATGTTTCTTCAAAAGATGTTTGAAATCTGGGATTTCAAAGATATACTTGGGTCCCGTCCCTGAGCATCCTATCCCCATAAATACTGAAAATTCCCCATTTAAATAAGAAGAGTTTGATGTACCACATACACACCATTTCATTACAAAGCATTCACTTCCAAGCCCACCAAGCTGCAAACTATCTGTGCAGAATTCCCTGTTTTTGTGACATCGCAAGAACCAAGGGATTCCCCAGAATCTGCTTATTCAGCAAAGAGCTCCACCCACTTACACTCAAGTTATGAGGCGTGTTTTAATCCAGCGCAGGTATTTTTACAGATATCAAAACTACAAAAGCAAACTTCTTAGTTCCAACTTCAGGCAAAAGGAAAATAAAGTAAAGCTGGCTTTGATACATAAACCCAAGGTACCATCATGAGGTGAAGAAAACAGAAGGAAAATGGTTAGATATGCCCTTTAACACTAATAACCCAAACCACTCTCCTCCGCAAAGGACTGTCCAAGAAATTTTCCCCGCCTCTCATCCTGTGAGAGCTGGGATAGCACCAGCACCGCCCGTGACCCTAATCAGGACAAGCAGCTAAGAAAATGAGTAAGTGAGAGTGAGAGAACTTGCTAAATCACCGACTTGCCTCAACTGGCTAATAAAAGAACTCACCTCTCTTAATGTGCTTCAGTTGCCTTTCAGCCTCGTCTCTCTCCTCTGTGAGCCGCATGTACTGAAGAGTTAAAAAGAAGTGAAAGGCATTTCTATGCGCTGAAAAGATGTACTGTCATTTCCAGTTATGCACAGATTTTCAGGGACTAAGGCTGTGAAAGAGAAAACTGCAGACAAATGGCTGTTTCTGAAATAATAGGACAATAAAATGGGGATTTGTCTCCAATGCATTTCACAGCACATTTCTTTCTGTGCAATAAGAAGAAAGCACGATATGCATCTGCCATTGTCAGCTCTTCACTGCAGGCTAGTATTGTTCACAGAGGGGCTGTTTCAACACCATTTGGAGGAAAAACTCTCATCTCAGATGCATCTAATGCACGTGGGAATGATTTAGACAGGACCTCCAGCCTTTTTTCTCCGAGAAAAAAGCTGACAAGGGCTCCATTCATGCAGGAGGGTTTTGCAGGCTGGATGCTGGATGGAAGCTGCAGTGTGCTCAGCTGCAGAAGGGTGTTCCCCCCTCCACACTCCATCAAACTGCCGGTTAATGAAAAGGCTGGAGCCTCAAAGAAACACGACATTTTCTTTAAAATAACGGGCTCACATATGTCACCAGCCTACACGTGAATTTGTAAAAGGGCTGCAGAGAAGGGTGTGGGTTTATTCATCCCTTACCTCAGTCTTCACTCTGTGAGCCTCTCCCTCCTCCTCCCCACTGGCCTCCATGACCACTGCAAGCAGAGGAACAATGTGACTGGGCTAAAGCAGACAGTCTGCCACAGAGAGCAGGAGATGAAAAAGGCTGAGAAAGATCATGTCTGAAATGATTTCTAAAGATGTTACCGGTGGGAAAGTGACCCGCATCCATCGCCCTTTCAGCGCCGGTGAGACTGAGCCTCCTCCCTCACACCCTCCAGGCCACGCCCATTCTCGCGTTATTTTCTTTCCCCACTCCTACTCCGTCTGGCCCCGCCCCCTTGCACAGTGATTAGCTAGTGGTTCATCAAATGACCAATTAGAAAACGAGGGGCGGGGCCAGTCGAGGATCTCGCCGACGCCAAGCCCTACTCCACCCAATCTCTTTTTAAAAATTTAATATGGATTAAATATGTATTTATTTAAATATTATACTATTATAATAGCCCTCGTTGTAAAGGGCACCGATTTGTTTGGCTCCATGTTAAAAATTCTATCAGCCTGCTGGTAAACATATAGTCTTATTTAGATAAAAGGCACAGAAACACAAAAAAGTAGACTTCGCTAAAAAAAGCTACAGATCAGTTTAAACTTAAATACGTATGTGGAAAAAACATCTCTGCATCTGTTCTGAATGGCTTCTTTTGGACAATAAAAATAAATCTGTTTCCAATGTCAAGATCATCATATTTTAATTCAGGCATGAAATCTCCCTTTACATTAAGTTACATTCAAACTGCAGAACAATTTAATGAAGCAGCATGTAAATATAGAAAAGTGTTAAAAAAAAAACAGCATCTACACATTTATAACATGTATTCATTTATTAAAAACAGCAATTGGTCTTCTATAAAACATATTTTCAATAGCAAATATACAAAATAAAAAAGACTCAATGGATTGGATGGATTTATTTCAGCTGTTACACTGATAAGAATTGAAACCTGGAAAAGTTCTTATTCCACTTGCAGTTGTGAAAACGGGGCCGACATGACGATGGATTTTGTGCAGCGTTGAATATTATGATGACCCCCCAGTTATGTATTAGAAAGGCTTGCTGTCTTGTGTAGTCTCAGTAAACAGCGGCCCTGAAAGAATGAACAAACAGATGGTTAAAGCAGGCGAACACTGGATCATCACAATTGTATGAGTTTGCTGGACTTCCCAGTCCAAGCCAGATTATTGTGTGTCTGGAGGAATTTGCAGCTGGCCTGGCCAACTGCTTTGTGGATGTTTGATTGGTGTTCTTCTTATTTGATGGTAATTCTACATTAACGTGTTGCGGGTTAAAATGCTTTGCCTGATACTCAAAATATACACCATAAGCACCTCAGAATGATAAAAAATTACCTGACAAAAGCTGAAATTGTCATTAACCCCAGAATCAGCTCCAGGCCATAGAAGCAGAGCAGCACAGCACTGAGGATGAATTCAAGGCGCAGTACAAATGTCTGTAGTAGCAGATAGTATACACCCAGCACTGTGCATGGCACCAGAACAAAAACACTAATGGACAGCATCAGAGAGCGCTCACACAGGTTTCCCTTCCACCCTGCAGAGCAGCATTCACATTACACACCATTAATGCTTGCTACAGGCTACTGACATATTTGAATAATAAATAAACAAATCCATCCAAACATTGCAGACTGACCATAAAAGAGTCTAAGGGTTTCAAGACCCAGGTAGAGCAGCAAAAGCACAATGTCCAGAATGAGATTTGCCTGAGGGTATGGAAGCAACACTCCTAAAGAAGCAAGAGAAAAATACTATGTTTTAAAGTCAAACCTTTGCACTGCTTTAAAAAATAAAAATGAAGGAAGAAATGCAATCTCCTGACACTTTACCTTTATAAACAAACATTAAAACCTCAGCTATAAAGAAGGCAGCAAAATACCAGCTATTCAAATAAAAGAGGATCTGCAGAGGCATGGAGGACAACTGAGAAATGTTGTTAAGGAAGCTAATATCATTTGCTAAATTCAGGGACTCAATAAGTTTTATATCCCTGAGGACAAGAAAGGAGAAGGGTGCATTTGTAGACTGCAAGATTGGGGGAAATCCACAACCACATCAGTCAAAATCCAGGTAAATGGAAAAGAGAAACTGAATTTTAATTGAACTATTTGGACACAGCTTTACTATGTGAGAGAGTCTCGGTGCAGTCGAGCAGACTATAGAGACACGTCCAGTTCTTTACAGGACACTTCCCCTGAAATAAATTCATGAACAATTAAAAGGACAAAAGCATGATATCAGCTGGAGGCACTGCTGGAAACACTGTCTGAGAAAACAGTGAAGTGAAAGTGACTAATTGCCATTGTAAAACACAGCACAGCGAGACACAACGAAATGCCTCCTCTGCTCTTCATGCATACATGCAGCAGGGGGCAGCTATTTAAAGCACCCGTGGAGCAGTGATGTGGCCGTTACCTTGCTTAAGAGTACCTCGGGGCAATCTACTGGTCTAGGATTCAAACCCATGACCTTCTGATCTTGGGGCCTAGTCCCTAACCACTAGGCCACTGCTGCTGACGTAGTGTGACATTTTAATCAAGTGGGCCAGTCTTGCAGTGGGCCAGTCTTGCAGTGGGCCAGTCTTGCACAAGTATCGTTGGATTCTGTTGGAGGCAACATTGGCATGAAAAGAAAGGGAAAGCGTTTGTGTTAACTGTAAAGGATACAATGGGGTGTCTTCCTGCAAAAGAAAAAAATGTAATATGTTTAAACAAGTAACACAGATCTTATCATATCTGCACCTCAAACACAGAAATCAGTTACAACAGATTCAGAACATGAAGTTAAAGTGTTCCCAAACAGACCAATTATGGAGAAAAGAGTACGAGTAATAACATAAAACATAAATAACATAAAATAAGTGAATTTACATAAAATAAGTGAAAATGCGCTGCAGAGTGTCTCCTCACCGCTGTACTAAAACAGAAATATTATCAGTAGTGCATTGTTTATAAATGTAATAGGAAAAGCATCAGAGAAAGGAACTGGTTCAGGGAGACTTGTGTTTCAGTTGTTTTCAGAGCCGCTCTTCAGTCCACACACTGTTGTGTTCAAAGCTTTTAAGCAGCGATTCAAAACGGATCGATGGTGAACTTAACGACACTGTGTTTTTAAGAAAATATATAATTTTCCGCTTGTTTCTCGCCACTTTACCACCAACCAGCTCTGCACTCGCCTTACCGTGGGCTGCCATCTTGGATACCATGGAGACGGCGTCATCTGAGACATGAACCCCACGTGACCGCCAGCCAATCAGAGTTTAAATCACCCCACAGGCTCTGCATTGACGCCCAGCTCAGCATCCTGTCAACGCTGTCGGGCTCTTATTAAAGCAGATCTCAGAGCCTTCTGGTTTCCAACACGAATTTAAGATCGGACTGTTCCCTTGCTCCATCCCGTCCCTTAAACGGTGCCCCTGTAACAACCAACGGAGTTCACTTCCCCTGCCAGTGCAGTCTGATGGAAACCAGTTTGTGGTGCACACACATCCTGTGCGGCTCCCAGTTTCAGCAAATAACTTTAGTGCAATATGAACATGTGTGTGTTTTGTTTTTTGGTCTTGAGTACCTTATCAGTACTTCCAGTACAGGGGGATTAATGCTATGGTTGAGTGAATAGTCCAGATGGGAAAAATACTTTAGTATGGATTAAACATGAAACCATTATAATTTATGGAATTTTAAATAACATTTATTAACAGTCATACAATAGGAATTCAGTATGCCACTAACAACACTAAACAAGGAAACTGATCAAATCTTTAAAAAATAAATAAATAAATAAATAAATAAAAGTCTTCTTCAATGGGTCGATATTTGGCAATTGCGGAAAAAGTTCATTATTTCCGTACTAGTTAGGACAGGAGATTACATCCAGCAAGTTAGGATGCCTTTTGTGCATATGACCATGGTTCTCTATTTTCATGAAGTACTGTGATCTTCATGCCGAGGCATTTTCTCCTTGTGTTCCTAGAAAAGACAAAAAACAGAATATTCCTAAGCAGGACAAGGGCAGAGAAAATTGCTAGGTACACCAAAAGCTGGATATTTACCTTCAGTTTCTGATGGTGTGATGAGCTCCTACAGTGTTTGTCTTTTGCCTCCTCTTCAGTGGCATAGATGGCATTGCACAGTTTGCAGATAAAGCCCAGAACAGGACAGACAAACTCTGTGCCTGTGAACAAAAGACTTTTGTTGAGCTTTATGCAGAAACATCCCACATTAATCACCATCTTTGCTGTGAATTATGCACCACTCAAAATCAACCTTAACTAAAAAACCATGATGAGAAAGAATACAGCATTTCTCACCAAGGGGTGCATCAGGTTCTTGAGGTTCATTTGAAGACTCATTTGTTCGTTTATCTACAGCAACACTCTGGCTATCAGTGCACACCTGACGGAAATAAAATATTTCAACACTTATACATCTGTGCCTTTTTTCATCATCATGACTTCTAATCAGAACATTCTGAGCAAGACACAAGGGTTTTAAATGTCTGGGAACAAACAGGTACATGTTTTTAAAAAATTTTAAAATACGTCAATCCTGCAGTAATGAGCCATTTTTTGTTCATTTTCATCAATACTGTACAATAAAAAGGCATTAAAAAGAATGAAAATAAGCAGGCTAGCTGCACAGAATGAACAAGAAGAGAACAAACAGGACACTCAATATGCAGAATTTTTTTTTCTTTCAAATTAAACATGTTTCTAAACATGTTTTACAATAACTTATGTTGTTAAATGACGTGGCTGACCCAAATTTTCCACTTTTTCCAAAAACTTAACTAAAAATACTCACCCCAGAGATCGCTCGTTTATCACTTTCCTGATCATCAGAATCTAAACTAAACCTTAAACACAAAATAAAAGTGAGACCAAAAACTTTAGGGACAGGCAACACTTTTTCAGTGCACCCTGCCTGTTGTTGGTTTATACATTTGACATAATTGTTTTATTAAAATACTAGTATCAACTTCTGATACCAAAATATGATAGGCGATGGAAATACTTTGAAATAATTACCCTACTGTTGTTAAACTGCTGTATTTTTCAGACAATTTAATCTCCAAGATGTTCCCACGCAAAGCAATATCTTGATTTTTTGAATCGACAGCAATTCTCTCAGCATCAGATGTATGCATCATCTCAATAAATCCCTTTAAAAAAAGAAAATAAATTTAACACATAATTTACTTGCCTGAAAAAAAGGAACAGCACAGTACAATGCAAACTGTATGCAAACGAAAACATTTACACTAAGTAAGAAAACTGTAACTGGTGTGGAAAGAATCTGGGGGTAAATAGAGGGAAACGTGTGGAGAAAACAAAACACCATGTTTAAAAAAAAAAACAATAAAAAAACCACCAAATTATAAATCAGCATTATATCAAGAATGGTCAAAGAACTTAATCATTTACCCTTTTGTGACAGCGAAACAACAAGCAGTGCTTTACTTCTCCATATCTTTTTGCAATGTTCATAAAATCCAAATCTGTGAAGTCTTCAGTCTTTGGTAGATTTCTAACTTCAAGTACTTTGCCAAAAACATCCTGAAATGTTTTGGAGAGAAAATATCAAACCATTTTTAGTATTTTTGAAACTTACTGAATTTAAATGAATCAATACATTTATGGACCTAACCCTGAAGAACAATGCTTTTCATTTAGTTTACCGTGTTCCTGTTTGTGTCCTTCTCGAAGTCCTGTTTCTCTATGCATCGGTCAGTTGTATATTTCATTGATAGTTCCACTGAACTCTTGGTCTCAACAGCTGTACACTTGCTGCCTTCTTCTGTAGACGATTCTGATATTTTTTTGTTTTCTTCAGAGTCTGTATATGAGGATGAGACAGGAAGTTGCGTAGTTTCATTTACGTCTTCCATTATAATCTGAAATAGTTCAAAACAGCAACGTTTCAGGTTAATATAAACATTTATAGCTCAGTGCATTGCTGCTTTGTCAAAAACTACATTGCACTTTGAATGTCACTTTTCAAGTCCAAATTTGTAGAGACTATAGACTAAAAGCTTATTTCAAACTTTCATTTTTTAAGTACAGCCTCCAGTCTTGAAACAAAATGTTGTATAGTCTGCAGGAAGACTAACCTCAGTCTTCAGAGCTGAAGAGTTTTGCTCGATTGATGCTAAAATGCACAAGAGTGGTTACTTAAACATCTTTTGTAACATTTTACAGATACGTGTAAAGACCTACTCCATTTAAAAAAGAAATACCTTCATAATCTGAACATGACTCCTCCACAACTTCATCTAAGGTGATGCAGTTCTCGAGAGTTTCTGGAAAATCAATGTCCACCTGTAACGGGAAAGAAACAGGTATATAACTTAAAACATGCGCTGTATCTTAAAGCTTTTTTATTAAGTCAGTTTCTATAGAAGTACCTCCTCCATTTTCAGGACTTCATCTTGTTGTTCTTTGATCTGAGGTTTCTTTGCTGCTTGATCTATATTCTTTACCTGTGTCTCTGAATGAGACACTGTAATGTCTTCTCTGTCTGAGGATGAATTCTCCAGGCTCTGACTAGATGAACATGTCACATCTTCCTCAGCAGAAGCTGGTTTCTGGTTGATTCCTGAGGAACTGGATATCTGACCATCCAGCTGAGCAAGTTCTTCACATGTCTTCTGCTCTTTGTCCATCTTCTGGTCACCGGTGGCCTCATTATCATCACCACCATCATCATCATCATCATCATCACGCAATTCTTCTTCATCTTCTGCAATAACTTCTAGCCCTTCAAGGTCACTATCTGAATCCATGTTGTCAGTGTGGTCACAGTTGACACCTATCTTAATTTCAGAATCAGCACATGACATTTTATCTTCATCCTTAACAGAGGCATGTGGAGAAACTGATGTCTTTCTTGTCACAGTCTTTGGTCTCTCTTTGGAATGGTGCCTGTCTTGCTCTTTTGAGGAAGTCCTCTCTCTTGAGCATCTTCTCTTGGGGCTAGGACTATCCCTTTCAGAACTGCTTCTTTCTGAGCTAGACCTGCTCCATGGAGAGGATATCAGTGATTGTGCGTTTTCAACCAGTGAGGCCCTGAACCACATTGACAAAGCATCATAATGAATACATTATTTAAAAAAAATACATGGTGACATTTAAAAATGAATGAAAGATATTTAATACTATAGCAACCAAACTCAATGGAATTAATGGGTTATATGCTTACATTAGCGTCTCAAATTCAGAAGAGAAAGTCACTTGAATGTTTTTTTTTTTTAATTTGAGTGGCTTGGATGAAAAGTGTTCAACCAGTTTCTTTGCATCTGCTGAATCAGTCATTTCCACATAGCCCTAAAAAATATAAGCAAGCAACTGAAAAACAAGTTTGTCTACAGTACTTTTTGCAACACATGAGTACATATATGTGTGTGTGTATGCATAGAAGTTAAATAAAATATATACATAATATGTTAATGTTATAACAAAGTATTCAAATTAAGGTAAAATCTTTACAAAACAAAAATGCTTTAATTTGCATATCTGACACTAGAGTGAGTTGGTACCCGGGTTGGCAGGAACAAGGAATTTTTTACTGTTCCAAATCGTTTAGCAATGGCCATCATCTCTGAAGTCGTACCCTCTCCAGCAGGCACTGGAGTGAAGGTCACAACATGAGAACTCTATCAAGGAACAAGACAAACACACACACACACAAACTGCTTCTGAGGAAGAGCTTTGACTGAAAACTAATTCACCACAAAGTGTAAAAAGCTTCTTCTTATGACAAAACTTTAAATATACAACACTATAATAACATATGAAGAATAGTACCTGAAAAGTGGAAGTAGCAGAGATTGAAAATTCAACCTGCTTTCCTTCAACTTCCAAAGGATTATCCTTAAAGTGTTTCACAATTACCTCAGACTGGTATTTTGATTCCATTTCTACCAAAGCCTAGAAAAACACACCCAAAAACATACTTATACACACTGATATGCTAATTCAGTAGGTACACTTCAAATCGACTATTAGTTTAGATATGTTATCAGCTCCACCTCCCACACAGGGGCACTTAATATGGTCATGACCACCCAAAAATACCAGCTTAGTCATGGCCTTGTGTAAGTCCTGACCAATAATGAACTGGGGGACAATGAGAGAAATTCTGCAACCATAAATCAAAAGGTGCAGCAATGTGGTGAGTGGAGCTGATACAAGGACGATATGTCAGACCTGAGTAAAGAACATGGAGACTTTCACAATCGTCCCAAACTTCCAAAGCAACTTTTTCAAGGATCCTTCTTCCAGTGAACTGGGTGCAAATTTGATGCAGACCACTTTACCCTGTGTACAAACACAACTTTAAATTATTAGGGGAGGGGGATAATAATAATAAAACAAACAGTGTTTCAGCTGTTAAACCTACATGTTCTTTTACTGTGGTCTTCACAGTAGACTTATTTTCGCTGTTTGCAGTATTCTTTTTTCTCTCTTGTTGGATTCCACCTTATGTGACACATCACAACCACAATTGTAAGACAGATTAACTAGAAGCTTGATTTTTAAATTTGAATTTTAAAATATTCAGGCAGAAAATAAGACTGACCTCTTGGCTTTGTGGACATTGCCTGTGGTATCACCTGGCATTCATTCCTAATAAATATGCAAAGTGTCAAAAATGGAAAGAGTCTAACAATTTAAACATAAGAACAATTCTCAGTAATTTACCTTCTAGAAGACTGAATGCGGTGATCCCACTCTGGATACCTATATAGTAAGTTAATGTGGTTTAATAACCAGTATAATAAATTCTGATGATTAATAATCTACTCAAAAATAATCTACTCAGAAAGTTTCAAAATTTTCAAAAAGGAAGTGTCAGCAAGTGAATATAATCATAATTTTTTGCAATTTCAACAACTGGTCAAGGATCTCTATTTTGTCAACAAAAGCACAAGGAAAAATAGTGAGATGTTTCAAAACAATGTTCCTCAATGAAAGACTGGAAGGGAACTGTATATTTCTTCTCCTACTATTCATACTACAGTACATATTTCTCCCCCCTACAGTTCATGAGATCCACTGATGAAATTACAAGTGGAAGAGCTCCAGATGGCAAACTTTAAAATAGTCAGTTTTGCATGAAGAATAAGACAATCCTTCCTCTGAGAAGGAACAATAACATTACAAATGCTTTACTGTCCTAATCTAATTTGAAATGTACACCTGAAATGCAGGACTGCTTGTCTCCTAAATTAATGACGTTTACCAGACAAAACCAGATTTTATAGTTTAGATAAAACATTAAAAATGCGATGTAATAAGTGCTTTGGTTTGAAATGACTCAAAAGGACTCACTTTTCCACAAGTGCAAGCTGGCTGTTAGCATGCTGAGCACCTCTTGTGTGCACCAACCAGTCCTTTGACAACAGAGAGGATTAATCTTAATTTTTCAGAAATGCATCAATTTCTTTGACAGATTTTTTTAAAACTTAGATTAGAAAGTTACTATTGTTATAGGCATGGAAAAGTATTTTTATTTTGGGATCATTATCACACTTCCTAACACAGGCAGCATTTTTGTTCCATAACAACACTTATGAGCAGATGAAAAACTACTACTTACATTTTCTGAAAGTACGGTAATATCACAGAGGACACACGCATAAGGAAATACTGGCGGGACTTTGCCATGAAAGTCTGAAGCCTCCTTCCTGGTAGGAACCTTGTAAAGGGGGTCTGTTATAATAAGATATAAGTCTCAATCTCTATTTTTTTATTTTGTTTTTTTCTTTCCTTATGTTAACACATACAGCAAAATCACATAAGAAGAGATTTACTAAACAAGGTTAACTAAATTTTTGAACATTTTTGAGATGTGATGAAAACTTTTACCTCTTCTCTCAAAGATTCTGGCCTCTGAGGTCCCATGCCACTCATTCCTAATAAAATTATAAAGGTTAACTAGGGGAGCAATAAAATGATTGAATGATGTTTGTAATTTTTGACAATTCTTGTCACAAATATTACCTTCTAGAAGATTCAACTGTCTGATCCCACTCTGGGTACCTAAAGAAAAGAATAAATTTAGCCTGAGAATCTATGTTTTAGCAATAAATATGAAATAAATCTTCTCAAAAATGTAAAAAGTAGAAAGATAATTAATAAAACTGGTGCAGGGTACTGCTATTTAACTACGAATACTTTTAAGATATAATCAGAGAAGTCATTTGGCATAAACCATCACAAACGAGTAAGTATATTCACTAACTAGGTTGTTCAAAATAACCTACTTTTCAATGAGGTCGAGCTGATTTTTTGCATGCAGAGTGCTCTCAATGTGCACCAACCAGTCCTGTAAAAATATTTATCCAGATTCAACACAGAATTACAGAATCACAGAACATTAAATGAGGTTCATTAATAAGAAAAAATTATAAAGTCATAATAACAAAACATTCAACCTGAAATGAACTGGTTTATTGAAAAGTAAAACCACTTGCCTCTGCAGAAAATACAGGAACATCGCACAGAAAACATTCATAAGGAAACACTGGGGGAACTCTGCCTCGAAAGTCAGATGCCTCCTTCCTAGTAGGCACCTTATGAGTTGGATCTAATGAAAAACAATGTAAATCCTGTACAATGCTGGTTCCACCAGAACAGAAACAAATTACAATCCTTGTTAAAAGGTCTAGGATAAGGAAAAGATTTTTACCCCTGGTCTTGAAAGTGGGCTTCAGGGATGTTTGGCCCTCATTCCTTAAAGAAAAAAAATACAAATAAAAAAAACTGACAACACAAAGTTAACATTTCCTGACACAAGTCGCGTACCTTTTAGCAGATTCAATATTCTGATCCCACTCTGAGTACCTAGATCAAAAATATATTGTGAATAAATTGCCACTTGGATAGCAGGCACACCAAAACAGCCTCAGGAACGTAATAAAGCTTCTGTGAACTAGTTTAATTACAACGTAATTGCATTCAGAAGGAAAACAACATAATATAAGAAAAAAAATAATTTAAGAAGTACATGATAAAAGTATTGGCAAATCTGGCCATTTCACCTACAGGAGCTTTCTGCAGAAGAGCAAGGAGGACTGGCTTGTAATCTCTAATCTATCTTAACCCCAAAGGTGCTTGAATGGGTTGAGGTCAGAGCTTTGTGCAAGCCAGTCAAGTTCTTCCCCACCAAAACTCACCCTACCATGCCTTCAGAAGCCTAGCTACGAACACTGGCGTAGTCAAAACCCAGTCCATCAGACTGCTGGCTTTACACCACTCCATCGGTTGCCTACATTACAATTAGAGATGAAAGTCTTGCATGCATATTCAGCCATGGAAACTCATTTTACGGAGCTCCTGACATGCAGTGTTTGTGCTGAGGTTCATTCCAGAGGAAGTCTGGAAGTCTCAGTTTTGGCGACACATTGGCACTTTGCACACTGCTCTGTTACTTCACATGGGTTGGCCCTTCATGGCTGAGCTTTTGGTAACCCTAAACGCTTCCACTTTGGGTTATAATACAGTTTATTGTGGAATTTCTCAGAGGGAAAAAATTTCACAAACGTACTTATTTCAAAAGTAGCATCCTAAGACAGTCCCATGAGGTGTGCACCTGTACAATGCATCCATATAGCGCACATTTAAGTAGCTATATAGCTCAAGGTGACTTACTTTTTCAAAAGTTCGCGGCGATTATGATCATGCCGGGCACCCCTAATGTGCCATAACCAAACCTACAAAAGAAAAGAGAATTGTTCCAGATCCTGCAGAATTATATTTCTGAATTGAACCCACAGATTCACTCGAGACATTTGCATTTTCACTAAACTTACCTCATTTTTAAACGCCCATGTTCATTTACAGCTTCAGAGTTGTAAACGTTTGGTGAACAGGTAGTTATGCTGGTTCAGTGAAAACTGAAGAAACTACTTACCTTCTCGGTGAGGACAGTAACGTTGCAGAGAACACATGCATGAGGAAATACTGGAGGAGTTATGCCATGGAAGTCTGACGCCTCTTTCCTGGTAGGCACTTTAAAAAGGGGGTACATTTGATGCACAGACTCTGAATATTGCCTTGGTCCTCTGCTGCATTTGTCATAAGACTGCAAAACAGATGAAGATGCTGTGGGGGTAAAAGGCAGTTCATCATGCCAGGGGTCGTCATCACTGAAGCGGTTGCCGTCCAAGATAGCGCTCGTTTTTCTGCCATTTCCAGAGCCACATTTCCGAGGGTTTCCATAACGATCTAGGTCTGAATGGAGAGGACCGTAAAGTTCATCAAGTTGGGAGGGGTCACTCACGTCCAGTCCAGAGCTCTGAAGAAAGGACAGAGACTTTCGAGGGACAGGAATAACAGAGTCTATAGCTCTTCTGTAAGATGCAGAGCGCTCGAACTCCTGAGATGCTGATCTACCGCTCTGCCTGTAAATATCAGAGTCACTCTGGTACGCATCCGAATACACGTCTTGATGTGACCGACAATCATCTGGTGAGCCTCTGCAGAAGTGCTTGTGAGACATACCTGCAAGCTGGAAGGTGTTTTAAACTCAAAACAATGCTGAGCATAGGGCTGGTGGAGAGGTTTGCAAGAAAGATGTGTTGAAGACCAACTGAAGCTGAGTAGCAGACTGCCATCCACCTGTCAGTAAAGGTTGTGGAGAAGGAGAAAATACATGTGTGGGCACGTTCATGTATGCAGTCAAGGTCCCTCTTGTGGCTGTCCAAGTGATGCTGAGCAGGACTTACCTTTAAGCATCAATGGGACACACCCACTCTTGCGGAAGTACATCAATCACGTCTGTTACCCCGGAAGCAGAATCTGAATTGGTGTGGCTAGACAGGATTGCCAGTTCTCATGAACACAGGAGCGGTGACCGCGGGGCTCATCCGCCATACATCCAGCCAACTATGGGAGTCATTAAAAACTTTCCGTGGTGAAGTGTGATCTCGGTGATAAAGTGGTGAGACGGAGGTCAGCAGGCGTGTAAACATCAGACACGACAGAAAGACTGGGCTTCTTCTGTGAGACTCAGTGCGGACTGACAGCGCCAGAATCAGCCGCTCGCTTTCTGCTCGTTTCCAATCCGCCTCGCCAAGTTAGCTAGTCGGCTAACAGCTCTGCTCTCGGCAGTTTGTGTTTGTGTAAAGATTTAACTCCATAGCAAGCGTTGTGGTTGACTCACCTTTAAACGTGCTTGTGAGGCGAGTGTGAAATTGTAAGTAAACGGCCCAAAACGTCGCAGATTTGGAGGTGTTTTCTCATTTACAGCATTCAAAATATCAGCGCTTCGCTCACTCGCCGAACAGTCGGTGTGCTCGTCTCTAGCGGGCTTTACGGTAGACTTCTGACCGTAAAGGATTTAGTTTCGCAGCCGAACTGTAACAGAAAACATGCAGAGCCGTAAGGGAATCCCTCCTTTTAAAAATACTCATTGTAATATTTTGTATAGGGTATGAATCCTCTGAGTGGAAAATGCAAAACGCTAAAATAGCTACGTATTTACATTCTTCTGAATCGTAAATCGGCTACCGTAAAGCTGGGTGAAGACGAGGCCGCGGATTTCAGTACGGTTCGCATGAACGAGAAGTGTAGCTGGTGTGAACGCGGTGCACTTCATCATTTACATCGTAGTGTTCATAAAAAGGATTTACTGTTTAGCGCCAGTGTAGAGCTGCTGCCAGAGTTCAGCCTCTCAGAAAAGATTATAATGACCCTTTGGGCTTTTACTAGACTTTTATATTTATATTTTCCACTCTGTTGAAAGTGAACTTCTACAAAATAAAAGTCTCCATGCTGAATTAATTGAGCATTACACCTGATCCAAGTAACTTCGTGTTATGTATCTAAAAAAAATCTAAAATATATATATATATATATTTAAAAAATTGAGCTGCTCTTTTAAAGAAACAAACGTTGCCACACAGTGAACCTTTGTCAGGCCTTACCATTTAACTACAATAATTTTAAACAAACTATAATAACTATCAGAGAAGTTCAGTATTTGTAACATTAATTATATTAATTTGTAAAAACACTAAGTCAAGGCAATTATTTAATCCTACTTTTCCAGTCTTTAAAAAAAAAAACAAAAAAGATCATAAAAGTATAGAAGACGACTGTAACAATGCTTTATTCATGCATTTTATCTGAAGTTAAATCCATCACAGCCAGGAAAAGCACCCAGTGTGAGGAACACTACCAACGTAGCAGCAGAGATCTAACAATATACAGAAAAAAAAAGAGAAACAGCAAAGCATAAAATCATATTTTAGTATCTACTTTAGACCAAAAAACTGAGTTTTTCTGTTAATGGACTATAACTGAAATAAAAAGGGTAAACAATAGAATCAACATGACAGTCATGTTTTAAAAAAAACAAAAAAAAACTGATCTACATGATAAACTGCTCATGTACAACCAAATACTGTACAGTACCAACCAAATACCATCCTTCCCTATTCTTCCCACCTTACTTTTTTTTGGCCTTCTCCTTTTCCAAGTGTTTCTAAAAAAAAAAAAGAAAGAAAGAAAAACAAAACATTTAGGCTTACATTTCAAAGTCTCCACACAAATAAATAAATAAATAAATAAAAATATGGCATTATCATTGTTTCTATCCGCTGTAGTATTGGCCTGTACTTTGTCGTCCCCCCCATAGGGCTTGTATATGAGGAGTTTATAATTTGCTTTTTCAAAATTTTGTACTAAGAATATTAGAAATAAACTAAAAATATTACAAATAAATTAGGAGTGGAATTTTATGAACGTGAGGGCAAATCAAAACAACCACCCATTTCCTTTATGACAGCACCATAAATGTATGGCCTCTCTTCCAATATATTTGAAAAATAACTTAAACACCTTAGCATCTTTTCAAGCAAGCAAGTGAGCAGTTCTGTCTCATTTATTGGACATTTGTTTTGAAACTTCGTTCATTCTGAGCTGCCCTTTTCTCAACCACCACCTAACAAATGTTTAAAGTATTTTCTTGCTCTAAAATTTAGAAAAAGCACTGTTAAGAATTTTAAGGCAACCCTTTAAGTTGCATCAAAAGACTATTTGAGCTTTATGAATGTACCTTAAGTTTTTCATAATGTGCCTGGCTGCTGCAATGAATCTTCTTCGCAGTGTCTTCATTGGAGTAAAAAAGGAAGCAGACTCTGCAGTAGTATCCCATCTTCACAAACTCCACACCTGTAATATCATAATGCTGCAAGTTAGGACCTGCTAAAATGATGAATGTAAAAAACAAAATATAAGAAAATATTTACTTACCCACTGGGACATTTGGTTCATAACCACCCAGAGTGACAAGTGAAGATTCATGCTTTTTCACAGATTGTTCAGGAATGAGAGGAGCTTCTTTAGTGTCCTGACTCTGAGGCACACCATCACACGGCACAGCAGGAGTAGCGGCAGGATCAACATTTTCAGCTTTCTGCTCAGTGGAGAAAAAAATTAAATGAAAACAAAAAATACATATCAAGCAGTATATCTGGAAATAATAATAAAAAAAAAAATGTATTAAAAAGTACAAACTTTCCATGACTCAAACAAGCATTAACTGTACTGTAGAATAATTAATATCTTAATCACGATCCCCAGAATAAGTTTCTGCAACTTGGGAAGAAACTTCAACAGAACCAAGCCATAGAGATTAAACTGACCAGTGTAGTGTCCATGTTCTGTGCTTCTGTTATATGTGTGCTATTTTCTTCTGTGTTTTCTTGCTTCACATCAGGTAAACCTTCACCAGGCACAGCTTGGCTTTTCTTGTCTTCATCCTCCTCTGGTGCATCAGCTTTGTCCATGCTGGACGTTTCTTCTTTAACCCTCTTGCTTGGGGGCTCCTCTTCTTTGTTGATGCTCGTCTTGGCGGGGGAGTTTTCATGGGCTTCCATCTCTTCCTCAGATCGTTCCCTCTTTGTTGGCCTCTTTTCTTCTGACTCAGGGGTTGGAGGTCTGTGCCTGTGAGGTCAAAGAAGCAATCACTGACGCTCCAGTACAACAAGGCCAAATGTTTCAAAGCACTGCTGTATGATCTTTAACAGAACAGAAATAAAGCACTAACCCATGTTTGAGTTGTTTGTACTTCCTGCTAAGACAGACAGTTAGACGTTTTCCTTGAAACTTTAATGGATTCTCTTTGGCTGCCTCTACAAAGCTCTCAGCATCGTCACTGTGCTCCATCTCAATAAAACACTAGAAGCAAACGCAAAGTCAAACATTATCTTCATGTAGGACATGATAATGTGTGAATAATAAAGACAATTTCCACACTTGGGGTGAGCGCTTTACCTCATTGCGTATTTTATTTAGAAAATAGCGTTTAACGTTCCCGTATGGCTCTGCAATTTTCAGGAAGGATGCATCTGATATTTTAAGGTCTGGAATATGTCCGACATGAACAACCCTTCCGTTCTGGAAATGTTGAAAAGAAATGTGTTTAAGATGTTTTAATAACCGAAGCATAATTTCATTTTTAAAAGCAGGTGAATAATCTCTCTCACATGGATTGTTGGGTAGACCTGCGAATGATAAATCTTCACAGGTTTTCCACACACAGATGGTATTGCATTTCCGTTGTAGAATCGAACCATTGTTCTGGCTTCTTGTTCACTAGAAAGTTCCAGAAAGGCCTTAAACACAAAACAAAATCTTTTTGAAAACTAGAGTGGGGAATTGCCACCACATCAAATAATGCACTCAAGAGTCACAGTTTATAAACATATGAAACATTAGGTGATTTTTACTGATATGTTCAGTGTTTAATCCGCTAGTTAATAAAACCTACCTCAGGCCTGACATTCAAGACCAGGTGTCGCACCACTTTACCGAAGGGCTTGGCCAGAGACAGAATCTCATCAAGGAAACCATAACGGCGCTTAAATCCAATAACATTGACCACCCTCAGTTCCTGTAAATACAGTTATTGTTTCAGTTTCCTTTGAGGGAAATAAATTAAAATAAAAAAATGTTGCATGTTTATTACCTCTTATACTAATATTGAATTAATCATTATTTATTTACTGCTAACAAGCATTGATCATGAAATATCGATATCCCAGAATATTTATAGATAAGATAGAAATTTAACAGCTAAAATATAGCAGACAAGGTTTTTGTTCCTGTCAGTTTTAACTATTAAAACAAAAACAAAAAAAATACCAACCTAACTTGTAATACAGGTAACAGCTGATACATTCAAAAAGGAGGTAAGTGTACTTACTTCAGTTTCTCTTGATCTTTCTAAAACAGATAAAATAAATGGTTTTAGACATCTGGGAAAGAAAGTTCCACTCGTCTGTTAAATGTTTTCCATTTTATAACATTACGCACCACCTGCGACCCCCAGTTGTCAGAACTATAGTAAGGTTTGATTTCTGTTGAAATCATCAATTACCAAAGATGGTGCTGAATTACACCAAACAACTTCTCAAAGTCAGTACCTGAGGTTTTATCTCTAGATTTTGAGTCGTGCCCATCAGCCTCTTCCTCATCCGCTAACTCATCCAGAGTCACAAACTCATCCATGTTTTCAGGGAAGTCACTTTCTCCTTCCTTTGAGCAAACAGATTGTGCGTTAAAGTAAAAGAGATGAGATATTTTAACATAAATAATAATGCAATAATTTAATTTTAAGTTTTCTTACTGGGTCATCTGGAGCATTTTCATTATCAGCCTCAGTGTGTCCTACATCATCCTGATGATCATTTGTGTCTTTGAGTTCCTCTGTGGTCTTCTCCTGGTCTGCCTCAGATGCAATTGTCTCCCTTAATTGAACCTCTTGCTCCGTGTTTGCCTCACCAGTCATCTCAGCACACTTACCATCATGTTCACCATCATCGATTAGCTCCATTGCTGAATCTTCATCATTCTGTTTTGCTTCTGGATTGAACTGCTCTGTAATGGTTTCCTCAGCTTCAGACGTAACGTTTGTTTCCTCTTTCCCTTGGTTTTCATCAAATGTCTGTTTAACATTATGAGTCTTCACAACACCTTCCCCTTCATCACCAGATCTTTCTGCAGAGGAATCTTTGTCCTCTTTATGATGTATTGGCTCTTCAGTCTTTTCAGAAGAATGCTCTTTAGATCTAGACCGTGTGGCTCTTGGAGACCTGGATGAGGGCTTCGAACCTGACCTGCTGCTTCTCCGGCTTGTTTCATCTCTGTCTCCCTTGCCATCAAACTCATCTCCCATGCCAGGTGGAACTCTAAAATACAGACCAGATCTCATGGATTGTGATTATTTATTTGCAAATAAAGTCTCTCAGCTGCAGATAAATTACTCACGTTAAGGTCTTGTACTTGGTGCAGATGTTCAAGCGGATGGGCCTACGACCAATAGTCAACGAATGCAGAGTGTAGTACTTCACTAACATCTCAGCATCCATTGCGTTACTCATTTGCACAAATGCCTGTTAGCAATAAAAAAAAAAACCCAAAAAAAAACAACATAAATTTCAGAAAGATAAAGGGTCCCCAATGCACTTTTCAAAAGATTTCAAGTCAGAGATGAGGAGTTATGACATGTTATAAAAGAGCTTTTTACCTCATCGTTCAAAAAAAGATGTTTTTCCACAGTGCCAAATCGACGAGCTATTGTAAGTAACTCCATTTTCTTCTCAGTTTCTCTTGGCAAATTGGAAAAGAATATCACTGGGCTGGTTCCTCCTTTCAAAGTTCTACTGTCTGCATCTGGTTGATCACTTTTCTGTAAGAAAGTATTACAGGGTTCTACTTTAAACAGAAAAAGTGTGTTTCCACTCTTTTACAGTACACTGGGCTATAAAGTATAGTCATGTTTTTTCACTGCACTTGTCTTCACAAAAACATGCCAGGCATGCATACACTGACCTGCAAGAGTCCTCAACCCCCTCTAAAGTACTCAAATTTGTCTGAATTAAAATGAAACCTTGTATTCTACCTTCTTTTTCTGCTAATTTTAGTTGCAATGTTTCTACGGCACTTTGTTTACCTTTGAAGAAAAAGCCCATCATCCCCAAATAAATCAGTCTGTGTGAGCACCCGAACTAGGAAAACTGTTCATGGTTCCAAATGTCATCCATTTGAGAATGAATGCTACTGTTTTGTTGATACTGGCCCAAGTTGTTGCCTTGGAACAACCCTTGCAGGTCTACAGACTATTCTCTGGACCAAGACTATACTCTGACATATGGCATCAACTGCAAGACCTTATGAAGACTGTTGTGTGCTTTTCTAATTATGTTCAATGTATTCAGGCACAGGTGAATTCCATTCAAATTTTATAAGCATTTAATAAATATATATTTTTAAAAAAAAGACAGGATGCACCAGAACTCAAGTGCAAGTGTCAAAATATTGAGTTAAAATATGTAGATGAATTTTTTGTTTACCAGTAATAAATTAATAAATAAATACAATTTTAAAAAGCATGATTTTGCTTTGTAACTGCGGAAAATCATGTGTAGCTGGATGAGAAATTTATCAAAATTAAAATAAAACATTAAAAAACTCTTTCCAGTGTACCACATTTTATCTGTATTCATTGTAGGTTCATCCTTTGAAACGACTGTGCAACTTTCATACAGAAAAATAAACAATTTGACATCAAAACAACAAGTCAGTCAGTCAGTCAGTCATTTTCTGCCACTTGTCCCAAGGTGGTGCTGGAGTCCATCCCAGCTCACACAGGGCAAAGGACGGGGGACACACCCTGGACAGGTAGCCAGCCCATCGCAGAAAACAACAAGTCATAACCGTTAATATTCAAAAATTGTTTTCCTTTTTCTACTTCATGGTCCTACCTCAATCACCAACAGTTCCTTAGAAATGTAAATCTGTACATCTTTCCCATGCAAAGTGGCAGGCTTCTTGTGATAATAAGTAGACATTGCCAAAGCCTCCTCATGGCTCTGAAACTCCAGAAAAGCCTAAAACAAACAGAGTGTAAAGGCTCCTATCATTATTATTATTATTATTATTATTACTACAACACTTGTTATCCTAAGTATTATAACTTAAATTTATATGATAAATAAACTAGGAATTCTGGTCATCATGTGCAAAGTATTACCTTCTTCTTCAGTACAAGGTGTTCACAGATGGTGCCAAATGGTTTAGCCAGAGCTAACAGGTTGGATAATACTGGCTTCCGTTCATATTTTACCACCACCACCCTGCTTCTTACCTGAAATTAAAATGAAAGAAGTTAAAGGCAACCATATTCTAAATCAAGTATCAGCACTAATAACACAAGATCCTCATACTGCTTGTGGCACAGTGGATCACATTATTCTTAAAGACCACTGTAAATAGCTCTCTGTGTGTTAGTTTATTTAGAGATGTTTTTTGACAAAATTATGACAAAAACGAGATAATGTTGTAAAAAATGTAAACCTATGTAAAAAAGGCAGAGACTACACAAATCACAACAAAACTCAGAAGAAGGAAGGTCTGTGGGTACATTTGAAGAAGCGTCTGAAAGAATAACACCAGAGCGCCATATAACAGAAATATAAGGAATGGCAAATTAGACTTCTATTAAATTCAAAGACTTTATTTTGTCTTTTTTGAGGTTCGTTATTCAGCTACAAGATGAATGTACAGTAATACATTACATAATAAACCCAGTCAGTGTTCCTTCAGTTATCAAGCTCGTGGGGCACCTCCTTAATTCAATTTGGTAAAGTCAACTGGTGACCTTTCCAGTCTGTTTCCGTCCCTTTTGCCCTAGGCACACTGAGATAAGCTCCAGCACCCCCTGAACCCTACTCAGGAAAAGCGGTTAGGTTAATGAGTGAGGGAGTTAGTGGCTTTAGATTGGGATATTCAGGTTTCTCGTGAGTGGATCCTGAATCCTCAAACTTCATAAAATAACAAAACAAAACAAAATCCACAGGATTATGTTTCAGGAGGAAACACAGAATCAGATAATGTCTGATAATGAGTTAGCTAATGTCAAAAATATTAGATTCTCTTTTCTGCTAAAGAGTGGAGTCTATACATCACAACTGCAAGTGTACGTACTGCACTGATGAGGAAAGAGGCTTTGGTCTTTACCAGTGTTGATTCCATTGTTTTCACCTTCAGCTAAAGTACTACTGTAAATTACAATAATGCTCAAATTATTATTAAGAGCTCAATTGAAAAAATAAACTCTGATGATTGTAGTTTGGTCCCAGTGATGAAAGGTGATATTCTCTAAAAATGAACAAAAAGGCTTTTAATGTTTGTAAAATCACAGTTACATAGGCCATACACAGCTATTTAGTCCAAAGGGCAGAATAAATGGATATAACCCTTCATAATTTGCTTAGACAAAGACAAAACATGACTAAACCTAACTCTGAAAATAAAAAAAGTTAAGGTGAATGCCTACATTAAACTTTATAAAAAACAATTTTAACAAATTTAACAATATAAAAACAATGACTAAAAAAATAAATAATGAGAAAGAAAAACTAAAAAACAAAAAATGAACGAGCTGCCCTCATGGATCTAAAGTTGATATACAGCAGTCATTCAATGAAGTATTGAAATTCAATGAAGTATTGAAATTTTTTTTCCTCTCTGAAAAAGATTTAAACTTAAGGGCTTTATTGACTAAACTAGGGAAAAGACAGGAATAATTAAATGTGTGTTCTTGAATAAACTGGGCTACTGATTCATTCATTATTTTCAGTGATAAGCATTGTATCTGATGAATTAAATAAGAACAGTCTATAAATCCTCACCTGACACTTCGGGATGCTTTTTTTGTTTCAACTGTTTTTCTTTAAATTAATAACTATTACTACTAGTATTAAAAGTTTTTTAGCAAGGTTTTCAGGCCATATTCACCTTTGGTGTCACAGAAAGAAACTGTGTTTTGCTCGCCATCCCCATTCCAGAGTCAGATCCTGAAAAGAGAGAAGAAGAAAAAAAAGGCACTTAGCTTGTAATTTATTCAAATTAAATAAAATAACTAAAATAAACACATTAAACCTGCGTAAGCTATTTAATTATGTATGACTTAAGTTGAAGTTTTAGATCCATATGTATCATGTCTAGGAATATTCCTGAATGAATGTCTTTCTGTCTAGTCAAATACACTGAATTTTAACATCTCTCACATATATATCAGTAGTCCAGTCCAGAATATAAAATAACACTGATTTAAAGTTACTGGTAAAAATTTCAACACCCATTAATTATTTATATAAACATTTTCTTCTATTAAAATGACAAATGTAAAATGCACTTGTAGCCTTATTACCCCACTTTGAGCTCATCCCTGTTCTTTGCCACAAACTACCCAGTGGAGCAGGCCCAAGCAGTCCTTCTGATCTCTTCCTTGTGTCCAGAGAGAGGGACCCAGACCTAAAGAGGTAACCAAAAAAAAGACAACTGCAAATGTACTGCACAAATGGAAAATGCAACACTATTAGCTCAATTAGCAACACTAGCACTGATTAAGCAACATACATTCGTCCAGAGGGCATTTGTGGATCCCAATCTGGATACCTACGAACAAACAAAAAATGATTTTGAATTGCTTTTTTAATCAGAAAAACAATACATTATTAATAGCAAATGGCTTTGATATTTCTAGGTGTTTCTTTATACATATTAAAGTCCAAGCAACAGCAAAATGGTCTCTTATACATCATAGGTTTCTTATTTATCATTTACAAATTCACAATCAATAAACAATTTAAATAAATAAGATATTTCTGCTAGTATACATACAATTGCAGAAGGACTCTTCTGTTTTCGGCATGTCGCAGTCCAGCTGTGTGTTGATTCCATTCCTGTAAATACAAGTAAATTTAGTCTGTTTTTAAAAATGCAAATACACCATGCTACCAAACAGTTATTTTGTTTCCACTAATTTAACAAATGAACAATTTGAATTTCATTTGCTATGATCTACAAATTTTGATAATGATCCATTAAACTCTTGCTACTAATAGGGAAGATCCAAGCATATAGAGTTATCTGAAATGGACTATGAAGGACAAAAATGTATCATGAAGTAAGAATACAAAGCAACACTACATGTAGTTTAGTAGACACTAAGTTTGTGACCCGCTGGCCTGCACACTTATCTTTTACCACTCTTTTGGAGAATGCCAGGATGCACTGAACTAGGTGATCTTCGCCAAAAGGCTGACATGTTCATGGAGAGAACGTGTGTTTAAGAAAGTGTTATGAACTACTCACCATGATAGAATGTACATCAAAGTCACAAAGGGAGCACACATGAGGAAACATTTGTGGCATGACTCCCAAGAAATCCTGTATTTTTCCCTGAGAAGGAGATCCTATCCTTCGCTGGAGATGGTCAGATGTTGAAGAGGAGCCCATGCCAAGGCCACGATAGTGGTCAGTGGAACGCTCAGAATACTGGCACTCTCTGCTGCTGCTGCTGCTGTTATAATCTAACATATCATACCCACGAGTAGAGACGTCTTGCAGGGAGCTGTAGCCAAAATCGCTCTGAGAAGTGCGACTCTGACTCTGCCCCACCGAACGATCTAGTCGTCCTCCCTGGAGGTCTCCCCAGTCATCACGGCTTCCTCTGTATGAGGTGTCTGGGGAGAGGGACGGCAGATCACCAGCCATGTGCCGACTACCCTCCACCTTACGATTCTTAAGTTGCATGATAAGGTGGGGCAGTGTCTCCACACTGATGTTTTCCTCCGGGATCTGTGCCAGCACATCCAGGTCAGTGGGTGAGAGACCAAGGCTGGCAAACAGCTTCATGACATTGCTAAGGTGGCTACCCACTCGCCGGGGAACCTGAGAGTCATGTTCTTGTCCTTCCCCTCCACCCAAGCCTACCATTCCACCAAACTGCTGGGAGGATGGGTCATAAGGATCAGGGTGAGATTCACCCATGCTATAATTTAAAGTTTCAGCGGCAGCCAAGAGCCCACGGCCGACAGCAAAACCTTTCTGAGCACCATCGGGTGTGAGCTTCTGGGACATGGCTTCAAAGTCGTTAGGCTTCAGACAGACAGATAAAAAGAAAAGAATGAATCGGTCCCAAGAAGGACGGTCCGTGGATTAAAATCCAAATGTTAAAGACAGGCCACCGTTGAGAAATGATACCTCCTCTTCTAAGATTGTATGACACAGGTCTGCAGAAAGACAATGAAGCAGTGATTTCTAGCATGCCCTCAATTGTTCAGCAATGCCACAGGAAAGAAAATCAGTGAACTCTTACAAATTTAGACAATGAAAAGAAGCAATATGATTAACTGCCCAACTGCAACATGCCCAGTGATATGAAGATTTACAGGAAAGACCATATGGATCATTTAATTGGGATGTGGAAGAAAAATGTTAAAGATTTTAAAGTATGCATATCCTTAAAATGGCCAGGAAAGAAAGAAGGCATTTCGCTGTCAGGACAGGAAAAACCATGGAGACTGGATGTACATGGCTCCCTTATTTTACAGAAGAGAAAATGTTCAGTTGGGCAGATGAAGACAAAGTACTTTACCTCCAGGGGAATAACTCCTCCAACCCCCTGGACAGCCCTTTATTGGATGATGATTTAGAAAGAGCAGGTGAAGAAGCACATAAACTTCAACATATCGATACTGAGTAGTTACTCTTCCTGCCTAGGAAACTAAACACGTAGTATTCTTTACCAATATGACTGCTAACTTTCAGGACGGCTTCCATTATAGCAACTTGCTAGCAAATTGATTATACCGCTGAACAAACTGGACTTTCTTTCTTTCTTTTCTTTCCATATTACTGTGCAGCTTCCTAAAGTGAGAGCACAGTTTCTGACCGGTGGAAAAATAAAATGTAAAGCAGCAGGGACAGATAATTTGCTCTTTGTACTAGACATTAAAAATGTTCCCATTTTAGAGTTTATGCTTTTCTGTTTGAGCTCAATCATGTAACTTGTGAATTACCAGTTGCAGAACACTTTTTTTCTTGTGATTCATGTGGCTGGTTACATTGGTTTTCCCCTGCATTGTAAGCTTTAACAGACTCCCCACAGGCTAGAGACAGCCTTTGTTTGTCTAGACCCTTTAAAAAGGTCAATGTTATCTAATGCAGAACAAACAGTGCTCCCTAACACTCCTCTCTAGAGGTCTCTGGGTATCTGACCATGTGTCTTGATTTAGAAGGCCTTCAGCCTTCAATGTCTCCAGCAAGTTCAATGAACACCTGACGAGAAGGGGACCTCTCAGTCCCATCGGCAGAGGTACACACACAGAGACAGCTTCCCATCTATGCCTTTTCCGCTCTCAATAAACATCACTAGCAATAAAGACCTGCCTCATCAAAGACTCGTACAAGAACATGGGATTTTGGTCAGCAAAAATCCATCCACCTGTTGTTGTCTGATTTCAGGCTGTCTGTAGTAACCCACCATCAGCGAATGATATTTACCTGGCCTGCCTGAACCTGCAGCTCTGCGAAACATGGCTGTACTGCAAAGAAGATTTTTAGCCTGAGCATAAGCGGCTTATTTAAAAAATTTGAACAAGTGACAAATCAAACCCAACGACGTTACATGACAAGGACTTTCCAGGTGTGAAACAGAATGTAAAAATTCCAAGATATTTCCAAGATATTCCAGGATCAGAGGGAACCTGGTAGTGTAAACAGTTCCAGTATCAGAGTTGCCAATCAGTAGGAACGAAAGGATGAACAGAAAGAAGGGGACAGGGGTGGGAGAAGAGAGCTGATCTAATGCTGCTGACCTGCATGCGGAGTGTTGCTGTTCTGAAGCTGAAGGACGTGTGGAGGAGGTTAAGAGACGGTTTGGGGGAAAAGAGGGAGTCAAATAAAAGCCTGTTTTCACGGGTTATGCAAGAAAGACACCTAACGAACTTCAGGCGTTAGAACAACTTCAGTAACTGGACAAACCATCCTTTATAGCATCGCTGATAGAAAAACACAGAACCGAATAAGAGGTTCTAACGGGACTAACGGCGGCTTCAAGGCAACTAAGTCCAACGGTTCATTAGAAACTCAAAAGTTCGTTTATTTAAAAACATTAGTTAAACGTGTCAACATAATGCACACTACAGTTAAGAGACCTTATCAGTGCGCTTAAAATGTGATTAGCTTACATAGTTTTGCTGTTTTCCTCTTCAAACGGTGTAAAAATTGTCAAAGAAAGCGAGGAGACTTCAGTTGTTCTCTTTAGCGTGTCAAAATAAAAGTCCTGTTTCCGTTTCAGTACATTTACATGCAGGAATGATAAATATTGCTAACACATTTCAATGAAATCAACGAAATTACCGTATTTATTAGTAATAAATGTATATAAAATAAAACAGGAATAAAATACATTTGGTTACTGGTTTATATACATTTTCCACACTTAACCTAGTTCCAAACAAAATCTATAAAAGAAACAATTATATTTAAATAAATTTGAGGAACTCTGCTTCAATCAAAACAAGTGTCAAATATATAAAAAGCTTCAGAAAAAAGTTTGCAGGGTTTAACACACAGAAACCCCAGGCGAAAATTAAGTCTGATTTCAAATAGGCTCAGTGTCAGCGCCAAACCTGCTCAGATACAGTCTGCTCACTCTGCTTTAATAGAAACAGGAGTCGGATATTTCAAATCAGTGTCAGGAAAAAGTTTGCTGAGTAAAGCAGCATTAAGATTTAATTTTGGCCACTGCTTTTTTATCAACTATTTTCATTTATATATATATATATATATATATATATATATATATATATGCTATATATATATATATATATATATATGAAATCAACGTCTGGAGATAAGGACTGGGCTAATAGTCTAATCTGTTCTTCAGCAGGTTTGACTCAGGAATCTACCCCTCTTTTGAACTTGGAATGTTGTGCAGGAATGGGGGTCATCAGTGACTTCGTCAGATGGTGCGATCAAAACCATCTGCGCATCAATGCCAGCAAGACGAAGGAGCTGGTGATTGACTTCAGGAAGTCACCCCCCATTACACCGGTGGACATCCAGGGTTTGTGCATTGAAACGGTGGAGAATTACAAATACCTGGTGTCCACATCAACAATAAACTGGACTGGTCCACTAACACTACTGCTCTTTACAAAAAGGGCCTCAGTCGTCTACACCTGCTAGGGCGGCTGAGGTCCTTTGAAACAAACAAACATCTCATGAGGACATTCTGTGACACTGTAGTGGCGTCGGCTGTTTTTACGCTGTGGTCTGCTGGTGTGGAAGAGTCGCAGAGAGGACAGAGGAAACTAAATAAACTGGTCAAAGAGGGGCCAGCTCTGTCCTGGACTGTGCGCTCGAGTCCATCGAGCAGGTAGGGAGGAAGGATGTTGTCCAGGCTAAATCCCATCTGGACAACACCTCCCTGCCCCACCTGAACACTGTATGAGCACTAGACGGCTCGTTCAGCAGCAGACTCTTACACCGCAGTGGAAGAAAGAGCTACCACCAGTCATTCCTACCTGCAGCCATCAGACTCCACAACTCATCATAACATAACATTACCTGCTTGTTTATTATTGTTATATATTATAATATAACAATATTATTATTATTATTATTACTGTATTGTATATTATTACATTTATTATTTATTGTACATTTATATTCATATTTTTTGCTATATTTATATTTTGCTACTTGTTATTTATATGTATAATTCATTCATAACTTATTACCGTGTATATTGCAGATATGTATATGTATATATATATATAGATATATATAGTTAATTTATTATTTATTTATAAGCTCCTCTTTTTCTCCTGTACTTGTTCTGTTCTCTCTATATCTTTATATTTTTTTCTTCTCTTTCCTGTACACCTGTCTTTTTAGAAGCCTGCTTGTTAAATTTCCATTCATTGGGATAATAAAGATCACTCACTCTATATATATATATATATATATATATATATATATATGCACACACACACACGTGTGTATGCATATATATAACATATACGTATGAAACCATAACATCGTTCTTTCTCATCAGCATCATTATCGTCACCATCATCGTTACCATCTTTTCTTATCACCATCCCTTTATCATCTTCATCATAACATCCGTCATCATAATCATCACCTATCACAAGAACTTCATCCTCCACATCTTCATCATCATCTTCCTCATCAACAACCTCGTCTTCACAATCATTTCCTTCACTATGATCAATATCTAACCCTTTTCAAGGGCATTTTGATTTTCCCAATCCTTTGTCTTATTAAAATCAGTGGAAAGCATAGCTCCATTACAGGATAACTCATTGATGATTGACCTCAGTGTCCCAATATTTTTTCAATTTGTGATTCAGATCTATTTTTCCTGCCAGCGTGAACTGCAAAGATCACGTTTTCTGATCTACCATTTGTTGGGGCAGTGGTGGCCTAGTGCTTAGGGACTACACTTTAGGATCCAAAGGTCATGGGCCGAATCCCAGACCAGTAGGTTGCCCCAAGTTACCCTTGAGCAAGGTACTGTCCCAATCACTGCTCCCCGTGCACCAGCTGTATGGCTGGCCCTTGCTACACGTGTTGAATAGGTGGAATGTCCAGTGTTTGTGGGCTGGGCTGCATGCTCACAATGACAAACAATCTCCTTCATTTCATTCATCACAGCCCATGAACCTGTAGCTGGTTCAAGGACGGTCCTTCCTAGGATCACTTTTGACAGGCATTAACTACTGCATAGCGGGATGACATCAAGACACCTGCTGTTTTGAAGACGCTCTAAGTTGTTTTTACCTTTTCTAAAACGGCTTCTGTTCTTTAAGTTTCCCCATTTTTACTGCTAAATATGAAACAATGACATTTTATGGAATTCTAAGTAATATTTATTAACAGAATTATACACCAAACCACAGCATGTTACTTGGTCTTAAATTGATCAAGAAAATGTGCAATCAGATAAAGTTTCAGTGCCATTATGAAAAAGATTATAAAAAAAAAAAAAGTCTGATGCTAAAAATGTATGGAAAACTTGGTGAAAATCCACAGTCTAATCATTTTATAAATGAAAATCATTGGCTTGTTTTGCAGATACCCGGGGTATGACCTCTAGGAGTGCCTACTGTAGGAAAGTGGAATAATGCCGTCGCAAAATCACTAAAACTGCATATGTAACTGTCCAGTATATAACGGTGCAGACTTACTTTTCCAACAGTAGAATAGAATCATCTATTTTAAGCATCCAAAAAGATTATAATAAACTACAACATACAAAATCTGACATTTTGTCTCATACAACTCTTGGGGGGAGAAAAAAACAAAAAAAGATTATGGTTTGACTTTTTTAAGAAACAAAAGGAACACAAATGCAATCCAAGGCTTTCTTCACCATTTAACCACAAAAATTTTATTCAAACTACAATGACTATCAAAGTAACTCACTACTAGACTATTACTTTCGGGAAAAAACATTTTAATAATGATGAGTTTAAAGGATAATAATTAAAAGTGAAGACAAAAGTTCACCATAAAACAATGCTTTATTGTCAGTTTATCTATAGGGCTAAATCCATCACAGCCAGGGAAAGGAACCATTGTGAGGAACACTACCAACGTAGCAACAGAGATCTAACAATATAGAAAAAAAAGACAAACAGCAATAAAAGCAAAAAATCATCTTTTAGGATCTCAGGCCAAAAAAGGAGACTGTTTTTCAGTTAATAGACAATACCTCAAATAAAAATGGGGGTTAATGATAGAACCAATATAATAGTCATGGTCAGAAAACACATTTACTGGTCTACATGACAAACATGATCATGCACAAATACTGTACAGTACCAAGTACCATCCTTCCCTCTTCTTCCCATGTTAGTGTTTTTTGGCCTTCTCCTTTTCCAAGTGTTTCTAGAAAGAGAAAAAAAAATCTGATTAAATTATATTTAGGTTGCAATCAATCATCTCTGCCAAGTGAGTATTTTGAAATATCATTATTTTTATTCATATATTCCAAGCTTGTAAACTTGAATACTAATTAAGCATATCAGGTGATGAGAGAGGCGTGGCCTAAAGTGATCAACACCCTATAACAGGACTGATTTTTCAAAGGTCTTATGGATTGATGAGATGAGGTCCTTCCATCATCAGATGGAAGGACCCGTGGCTGGATCAGTAACAGGCACAGAGTTCAAATTCCACTCAGATGCAAGCAAGGTGGAGGTAGGGTACTGGTATGGGCTGGTGTTACTGAATAAGAGCTAGTTGGACATTTTCAGGCTGAAGATGGACCCAAAAGACAAAGCAACCCTTTACGATAATTTGAGCTTTATGAATGTACCTTAAGTTTTTCATAATGTGCCTGGCTGCTGCAATGAATCTTCTTTGCAGTGTCTTCATTGGAGTAAAAAAGGAAGCAGACTTTGCAGTAGTATCCCATCTTCACAAACTCCACACCTGTAATATCATAATGCTGCAAGTTACGACCTGCTAAAATGATGAATGTGAACTCGTGTGGAATACAGTATCTAAAACGCACATACTGGAATCATAAAAACATCACTCTGCCCCAATACCATAAAAAAAAGAAAATATTTACTTACCCACTGGGACATTTGGTTCATAATCACCCAGAGTGACTAGTGAAGTTTCATGCTTTTTCACAGATTGTTCAGGAATGAGAGGAGCTTCCTTAGTGTCCTGGCTCTGAGGCACACCATCACACGGCACAGCAGGAGTAGCGGCAGGATCAACATTTTCAGGTGTCTGTTACATGAGGAACAATATATGGGATCACATCAGAAAAAAATACCTAAAGACGCCTTAACCTGTAGATCTATAAGCATATCAAGCTTGAAACAGAAAAAGCAGAAATATGACCTCTTTCCATGACTCAAACAAGAATAAACAATCAAGATCCCCAAATAAGCACTCAACTTCAACAGAACCAAGCCATAGAGATTAAACTGACCAGTGTAGTGTCCATGTTCTGTGCTTCTATTATGTGTGTGCTATTTTCTTCTGTGTTTTCTTGCTTCACATCAGGTAAACCTTCACCAGGCACAGCTTGGCTTTCCTTGTCCTCGTCCTCTTGCTTCTCCTCCTCTGGTGCGTCAGCTTTGTCCATGCTGGACGTTTCTTCTTTAACCCTCTTGCTTGGGGGCTCCTCTTCTTTGTTGATGCTCGTCTTGGCGGGGGAGTTTTCATGGGCTTCCATCTCTTCCTCAGATCGTTCCCTCTTTGTTGGCCTCTTTTCTTCTGACTCAGGGGTTGGAGGTCTGTGCCTGTGAGGTCAAAGAAGCAATCACTGAAGCTCCAGTACAACAAGACCAAATGTTTCAAAGCACTGCTGTATGATCTTTAACAGAACAGAAATAAAGCACTAACCCATGTTTGAGTTGTTTGTACTTCCTGCTAATGTAGACCATAAGGCGACTGCCTTGAAACTTTATTGGATTCTCTTTGGCTGCCTCTACAAATCTCTCAGCATCCTCACCCCTTTCCATCTCAATAAAACACTGTAAGCAAACACAAAGCTCAACATGTATGCAGTACATTATTATGTATAATTAATGAAAGATGACTTTTTTTTTAAGATGGGGGTGAGCCCTTTACCTCATTGCGTATCTTATTCAAAAAGTAGCGTCTCACTTTCCCAAATGGCTCTGCAATTTTCAGAAGGGACGCTTCTGATGTGGTGAAAGGTGGAATATGTCCAACGTAAACAACCTTTCCGTTCTGTAGACATTGAAAAGAAACATGTTAAAGATGTTTCACTAATAAGAAGTTAGGTTTTTAAGAGCAGGCGAATAATGCTTCTCACCTGGATTGTTGGGTAGACCTGCGAATGATAAATTTTCACTGCTTTTCCACACACAGATGGTATCACATTTCCGTTGTAGAATCGAACCATTGCTCTGGCTTCTTGTTCACTGGAAAGTTCCAGAAAGGCCTTAAACACAAAACAAAATCAATCTTTGTAAAAACTCTTTATATTCCAGAAGTGAGGAATAGCTACATCATCAACCAAAGCACTCAAGATTCATAGAAATATAAACTCCTTCTAAAAAAAAAAAAAAAAAAAAAAAAAAAAGGTAAGAAAGATTTTCAGATTTTTACTGACATGCTAAGTGTTTAATCCGCTAGTTAATAAAACCTACCTCAGGCCTGACATTCAGGACCAGGTGTCGCACCACTTTACCGAAGGGCTTGGCCAGAGACAGAATCTCATCAAGGAAACCATAACCACGTTTAAACCCTACCACATTGACCACCCTCAAGCCCTGCAAAAGAAGTCATTGATTTCAAGGAAAATCTATTAACACACTGTAACAGCTTTCAAAAAACAACAGCTTATGGTATTGTCATAAAACCTGTACAAATACCCTAAGAATGCAAATTAACATACTGAAGTGTGATTTTTTTTTTTGTTTCACCTACTTTCTACCTTCTGTCACTGGTCATGTCAGCAGTTGGATCACAATATGCACTTTGAAAATATACAACTACCTACAGAGGTCCATCTGTTTCTACTCACAGTTTTACCCCAATGTTTCCCAACCTTATACTTAAAAGCCCACCGCCCTGCACCATTTTTTTTCTCATTAAACAACAGACACACACATGGGCTGTTAATAAAATAAATAGTTGGATCACGTGTGCTGAGATATATATCTGTAAAGAACTTGTACTTACTCCATTTTCTCTTGATCTTCCTAAAACGGATAAAAAAATGTTTATTAGACATCTGGAAAATAAAGTTCTGCTCATCTGTTAATAAATGTTTTCTATAATTTCACCATTCCAAAAATGTTGCCTTGCTGATAACATTACACACAACCTGCAAGCATCAGCACTTCAATCCGTATCACTAGACCTCATGGTTAAAATATGGTAATAATTCATACAACCTATTTATCTACCTAAGATTTTATTTTCAGTGGAAATGATCATTTTCCAAAAAATTTGTGAATTACACCAAACAAACTTTCAAAGGCAGTACCTGAGGTTTTATCTCTAGATTTTGAGTCGTGCCCATCAGCCTCTTCTTCGTCCGCTAACTCATCCAGAGTCACAAACTCATCCATGTTTTCAGGGAAGTCACTTTCTCCAAATCCTTCCTATTACCACACAGAGTTCAAGTAAAAAAAGTACAAAAAGAATAAACTTGATTTATTTATTCCACATCACAGAAATAAGTAAAGCAATTATAAAGCAATGATTTTTAATTTTTCAGACCATTCAAGTTTCCTAAATAAAAAAGGCACAAGGCAATTTGGCACAAGTTACAGATTTAATGTTTTCTTACCAGTTCACTGAAATCATCTGGAGCATTTTCATGATCCACCTCAGTGTGTTCTACATCATCCTGATCACTCGTGTCTTTGAGTTCCTCTCTGGTGTTTTCCTGTTCTGTCTCAAGTTGAGCTGTCTCCTTTGATTGAATGTTCTTCTCCAAGTTGGCCTCACCAGTTATCTCAGGGCCCTCAGCATCATCTTCACCATCATTTGCTAGGTCCATTGATGAATGTTCTTTTTCCGGTGCTTCTGGATCTAGCCTCTCTGGAATGGTTTCCTCAGCTTCAGACTTAATGTTGGTTTCCTCTGCGTGTTGGCTTTCATTAAATACCTGTTCTTCATCATCATGAGCCTCCAAAACACCTTCCCCTTCATCACCAGATCTTTCTGCAGAGCCATCTTTGTCCTCTTTGTGATGTTTTGCCCCTTCAGTCTTTTCAGGTGAGTGATCCCTGGATTTAGACCTTGTGGCTCTTGGAGACCTGGATGAGGTTTTAGAACCTGTCCTGCTGCTTCTGTGGCTTATATCATCTCTGTCTTGTCTTAACTGGTCTCCCTTTCCAGGTGGAACTCTAAAACAGAACCCATTTCTTCCTTAATGTGATCTTTCACTTACACATATGATCTCTTAATAGATTAGAGGAATTACTCACTTTAAGGTCTTGTACTTGGTGCAGATGTTCAAGCGAATGGGCCGACGACCAATAGTCAATGAATGCAGAGTGTAGTACTTCACTAACATCTCTGCATCAGTTGCATTACTCATTTGCACAAATGCCTGTTAAACAACAAAAGCACAAATTCCAGTAAAATAAATAATCAATGAACCCAAAAAAGCATTTAAAAGATGCTTTTAAAATATGAAGTATTGGCAGAAGTTATGACGTTTAGATATTATGAACAGTTTTTTTTTTTACCTCATCATTCAAAAAAAGATGTTTTTCCACAGTGCCAAATCGACGAGCTATTGTAAGTAACTCCATTTTCTTTTCAGTCTCTCTTGGCAAATTGGAAAAGAATATCACTTGGCTGATTCCTTCTTTCAAAGGTCTGTCTCCATCTGGTCGGTCACTTTTCTAAAACAAAGTATTATGCCGTTATACTTTGAAGTTAAAACAGAAAGACTGTATTCCCACTCAACAGTTTAGTTATTTGTTTACCCCACAGATTGGCATTTTAATTTGATCAAATATATGATATATACAATATAATCAAAATATTAATATCTGAAATATTTCCTTTTTAATTGTTAGTCTTTACTAAAAAGCCAGGCTTTTCTTTTGTAAAATTAGTTTAAATCAAAGTCTCAGTAGTTATATTAAATAGTCAAAATTTTAATAATAATTGAATATTTTCAAAACTCCTTTTCCTACCTCAATCACCAACAGTTCCTTGGAAATGTAAATCTGTACATCTTTCCCATGCAAAGTGGCAGGCTTCTTTTGATAATAAGTAGACATTGCCAAAGCTTCCTCATGGTTCTGAAACTCCAGAAAGGCCTACAAAAAAACAACAGAGTGTAAAAGCTCAGTTTCCTAATTTGTGTGATAAATAGATTAGGCACTATTATTTAATGGTTATTCCGTTCAAAGTATTACCTTCTTCTTCAGCACAAGGTGTTCACAGATGGTGCCAAATGGTTTAGCCAGAGCTAACAGGTTGGATAATACTGGTTTCCGTTCATATTTTACCACCACCACCCTGCTTCTTACCTGAAAGAGATATCAAAAACCATGTTCCAAGTAACATAATGCCAAATTGTGAATGTTTTCTATAACAACTGCAGTAAAATATAGCAGAAACTAAATATTACTGTTTTTATTAAATGACCTTATAATTGTGTCAAAGCCAACCCAGATAAAATATCAGTACTCTTACAACTTGATTAGGGGACCAACTTCAGTCCTGAAATGCTGGTGTCCTCCATGGATTGGTAATTGCCTCAAGCATATTCATCAAACCTGCCAATTTTCAGGTGAGTTGAGCCAGTTGTGTCTGAACAGGGGAATCACCAGACTGTGTAGGACACTAGCTCTCCAGGACAGGAGTTGACCCACCCTGCGCTGCAAGATCAGGCTGCTATTGGATAGTGGATCTCAGTTCACTACTAGAAAATTAGATACTGGTCTCTGCAACAGCCCGAGGGTTGGCTACTTTGTTGCAGTCGCCAAACATTTATCTAAATCATCTTTTTTTACAACTGGTCTTTCACAAAACTCTTAAATTCTTCCTATTTTTTCAAATAGATTGCTTGCTGATCATCACAGTTGCATAGTACACACACACATACATACATACATTTACCGTCCAAAAGACTAAATGAATTGATATACTCAAACCTCCATTAATTAAACAAAGATAAAACCAATAACTATGCTTGGAAATAAAGAATAAAGACTTAAGATGAATGCATACTCCAAACTTTTAGCAACTAAATATCAAATAGGATACCAGGGTGTCTAAATTTTTCCGCATCTCAAAAATCACATGATAATAATCCATTATTTGATTAAAAAGTATGTTCCTGATGAACTGAAATTGTATTTGACAGCCCAAACGTATACCAGACCTACAGAAAGTGACATTAAAGCTATTATACTGCCTAGCTCAGTGCTTGAAAAGTGCTTTATGTGTCTTGCCTAAGGACTGGGTTTAAACTCTAGAACATGGTTGTTTTACCTTGGGTGTCATAGAAAACGACTGCAATTTGCTTGTCATCCCCATACCAGAATCTACAAAAAAAGTTAGCATGTAATTCACTGCATACAGCATAATACATAGAGCATAATTATGTATACTGTTCAGTCATGTTGAAGGTCAGATTCAAAATCCATCATATCTATGTATTAGAAAACAGTCTTTCTGGAATATGGTTAGACTGTACTTATCAAAAGGTGCATTATTTTATCTAAATATTTCTGTGGCATCTCCAGCAATCCACTCCACTGACAAAATACCTCTGATTTAAAGTGACTGGTAAAATATCAACACCAATTAAATATCCTTACAAACATTGTTAAAGAGAATGCTGCATTATAGAATACAATTTTGCATGTATATTTGTAAAGATTTAATTTTCTTCTATTAAAATGACAGAAATGTCAAATGCACTTGTAGCCTTATTACCCCACTTTGAGCTCATCCCTGTTCTTTGCCTCAAACTACCCAGTGGAGCAGGCCCAAGCAGTCCTTCTGATCTTCCCTTTGTGTCCAGAGAGAGGGACCCAGACCTAAAGAGGTAACCGAAAAAAGAAAACTGCAAATGTACTGCACAAATGGAAAATGCTACAATTAGCAACACTAAGTCAGATACATACATTCGTCCAGAGGGCATATGAGGATCCCAGTCTGGATACCTACAAACAAGCAGAAAACAACACTGCCTTAAAAGCAAGTGGACTGACTTGTGTAGATTTTGTAGTCTGACTAATTCATTCAATATAACTACATTATATCATTTACAATCAACACATTCACAGCCATGCTTACAACAACTTATGGGAATATTAGACAAATTACTTCTGGTAAACATACAATTGCAGAAGAACCCTCCTGTTTTCTGCATGTCGCATTCCAGCTGTGTGTTGATTCCATTCCTATTAAAAAAAAAAAAAATCAGTGTTAAAAAAGGAAGGAGAATGTTTCTACTATTTCAACAAAAATTGAATGTGATCTAATCAAAACTACCTAAAAAGAACAATTACTTAAAATTGCTATCATGTTAATATGATGTATGATACATAAAGCTCAAGTAGTTACAAATAGATAAGATTCAATGATCAAGTTATTTCAAAAGGACTAAACAGATAATGATGTATTTAATAAGAAAGAATACAAAGGTAGATGCTAAGTGTAGTTCCTAAAAAAACCTTATGGTTATTTGACCTGCACGTTTGCACACTTATCTTTTAACACTCTTTTGGAGAATGCCAGGATGCACTGAACTAAGTGATCTTCGCCATAAAGTTGACAAGTTCATGGAAAGAAGGTATATTTGTTCAAGAAACAAGTGTTATGAACTACTCACCATGATAGAATGTACATCAAAGTCACAAAGGGAGCACACATGAGGAAACATTTGTGGCATGACTCCCAAGAAATCCTGTATTTTTCCCTGAGAAGGAGATCCTATCCTTCGCTGGAGATGGTCAGATGTTGAAGAGGAGCCCATGCCAAGGCCACGATAGTGGTCAGTGGAACGCTCAGAATACTGGCACTCTCTGCTGCTGCTGCTGTTATAATCTAACATATCATACCCACGAGTAGAGACGTCTTGCAGGGAGCTGTAGCCAAAATCGCTCTGAGAAGTGCGACTCTGACTCTGCCCCACCGAACGATCTAGTCGTCCTCCCTGGAGGTCTCCCCAGTCATCACGGCTTCCTCTGTATGAGGTGTCTGGGGAGAGGGACGGCAGATCACCAGCCATGTGCCGACTACCCTCCACCTTACGATTCTTAAGTTGCATGATAAGGTGGGGCAGTGTCTCCACACTGATGTTTTCCTCCGGGATCTGTGCCAGCACATCCAGGTCAGTGGGTGAGAGACCAAGGCTGGCAAACAGCTTCATTGTATTGCTAAGGTGGCTACCCACTCGCCGGGGAACCTGAGAGTCATGTTCTTGTCCTTCCCCTCCACCCAAGCCTACCATTCCACCAAGCTGCTGGGAGGATGGGTCATAAGGATCAGGGTGAGATTCACCCATGCTATAATTTAAAGTTTCAGCGGCAGCCAAGAGCCCACGGCCGACAGCAAAACCTTTCTGAGCACCATCGGGTGTGAGCTTCTGGGACATGGCTTCAAAGTCGTTAGGCTTCAGACAGACAGATAAAAAGAAAAGAATGAATCGGTCCCAAGAAGGACGGTCCGTGGATTAAAATCCAAATGTTAAAGACAGGCCACCGTTGAGAAATGATACCTCCTCTTCTAAGATTGTATGACACAGGTCTGCAGAAAGACAATGAAGCAGTGATTTCTAGCATGCCCTCAATTGTTCAGCAATGCCACAGGAAAGAAAATCAGTGAACTCTTACAAATTTAGACAATGAAAAGAAGCAACAAAACGACCATATGATTAACTGCCCAACTGCAACATGCCCAGTGATATGAAGATTTACAGGAAAGACCATATGGATCATTTAATTGGGATGTGGAAGAAAAATGTTAGGAGTTTGAAACTATGCATATCCTTAAAATGGCCAGGAAACAAAGAAAGAAGTGCATATCGCAGTCAGGACAGGAAAACCATGAAGGCAGGATGCACATTCAGAAAAATTACAGGAGACATAATGGGAATTTCAGTTGGGCAGACACATCTAAAGGAGATAAAGTAGTTTTCTCCAAGGGAATAACGCCTTAATTTGAAAGAGAAAGCTTTCAAGCCTCTGCACAGCCCTTCATTGGAGGATGAATTGGAAAAGGAGTAAGCATGTGCAAAAGCTCACAAAATTACTTTAACAGATCAAATCTGAACAAAGTACTTTCCCCTCAGCCAAAACAATCGAACTACTTAGTGTTCTTTAATAAAATAGCACAAAATGTCAGGACAGCTTACATTATAGGAACAGCCATAGTACAGCCAATGTGCACATTGTACACACTTTGGACACACTTACGACTGCAACACACAGCCAAAATCAAGGCGACAAAATATTAAACATCCCAAAGAATTGAAATAAACATACTATTAGAAACTCTGTAGGAATTAATTTGCTTTTTCAAAAGTCAAGATCTAAACCCAGTAGCTAATAATAAAAAACTAGAAGACCTTCTTTAAGGTACTGTTACAAAGGTAACGGTAAATTTGTTCATTTAAATATTTATACATGCATCTTAATTACAATGGATAAGCAACAATGGACATGCACACTATATAGCAATTCTGCAGTAACAGCATGTACTCTAGGAAATCATTAAATCATTTAAAACTTCATGATTGCATTTAATCTACATCAGTTACATTAGCAAGATCACAAACACCATCCCATATATATCTGATCATTCAGCACCACTTCAAGGAAAATGGTTCCACTGCTCCACCACACAAAAGTTGAAGGAACGTTCATCCCTCCAGCCAATAACTGGGCCTGGTGGCCTTAGGATCATGTGCGATGGTACAGGGCAACGATTTTTTCAGAGAATCAGTGAGTGTGCAAGAATATTTGATCTGGAGTGGTTGTGAATACTTTTGGAGATATAGTGCAAGTGGAGCGCAAGTCAAGTTTAAAGTGAACAAAGTCAAACTCCAGTGAGAGCTGTAACGAAACGTAAACAGTTCCAGTATCAGAGTTGCCAATCAGTAGGAACGAAAGGATGAACAGAAAGAAGGGGACAGGGGTGGGAGAAGAGAGCTGATCTAATGCTGCTGACCTGCATGCGGAGTGTTGCTGTTCTGAAGCTGAAGGACGTGTGGAGGAGGTTAAGAGACGGTTTGGGGGAAAAGAGGGAGTCAAATAAAAGCCTGTTTTCACGGGTTATGCAAGAAAGACACCCAACGAACTTCAGGCGTTAGAACAACTTCAGTAACTGGACAAACCATCCTTTATAGCATCGCTGATAGAAAAACACAGAACCGAATAAGAAGTTCAGCTACTGAACATTAGCTTTAAAAAGACGGGCTTCGAGATAAACCGTTGTCCTGACTGAGGGCGCGAAAGCTAAGCTTGCACCAATACCTTTCTTCCACAGGGTTTAAAAGATAATAAATCAATTCTCTGCGGTCAGAACTCGCTTAAAAAGACAAAATATTAACCGAAGTCAGCAGGTATTCTTAAAAACCAGACAGAAAGAAGAAACAGCGTGAAATGTTGTCGGAGACTAACGGCGGCTTCAAGGAAACCAAGCTCCAAAACGGCTCATTAAACACACAGGAGTTCGTTTAAAAACCACTTTTAGTTAAACTTGTCAACATAAAGCGCACCGCGGCTGAAAGGTGTTATCAGAGTGCATGGAAATAAAGCTGAACGGTTAATACTCACCTACTGCCTCCGCCTTTTGTTGTTTTTGCTCCTCAACTGCAGAAACGAAAACACGAAAGGATCAGACCGACTTCCGCTTCACCCAATTCCTCTTCCGGTCAGCGGAACACACTGACACCTAGTGGATGGATCGTTGTTTTATTTTATTTATATGAATTGCTTTTCTTTAAATTGCTTTTTTATTCGACTCTTTTAAAATCTTTTTGTCAAAGTTACAAACATAAAAGATTTCCAGCGAAACAGAATGACATGATAACTGACTCCAATAACCGTACAGCATACTGACTCAGTAACTGACTCCAATAACCGTACAGCATACTGACTCAGTAACTGACTCCAATAACCGTACAGCATACTGACTCAGTAACTGACTCCAATAACCGTACAGCATAGTGACTCAGTAACTGACTACAGTAACCGTACAGCATAGTGACTCAGTAACTGACTACCGTAACCGTACAGCATACTGACTCAGTAACTGACTCCAATAACTTTAAACGTTATACTACAGTAACACTACTTTATACTGACTACAGTAACACTACAGTAAACTGACTACAGTAACAAGACAGAATACTGACTAAACCATGGTACTGTATACTGTCTACTGTAAGAGTATAGTACTTTAGCGTCAACAGCATAAAGAGTATTTTTGCACTAATGCACTATTAATCAAATACTGCATACTGTACCAGTACCGTGCACTTCCTACTGCTCCTCACCATAGTTTACAGCAGCATTTCTCAATCCTGACCCTGGAATACTGCTCTACATATTTTAGTGCTTTCTTGGTTTAAACATACTCACTAAAGAAAAGAAAGTGATTTTTCATAGGTTGATTGGTTGGATTGAGTTTTAATGAAAGCAAAACATGTGGAGGGCAGCGTGTCTCCAGGCTGGAAAGAGTTTACACTGTTCAGCCATGACACTAAAACCAGTCGCCCAATACTGTGTCGGCTCCCTTGTTTAAAGCTGAGGCGGATGACTGTATTGCAGGTGAAATCTGATGCAAGACAAAACAGCGGTGTGGGCAGCGGTGGCCTAGTGGTTAGGGAGTTGGCCCTGCATCGGAAGATTGTGGGTTCGATTCCCACCCTAGTGGGTTGCCCTGAGGTACCCTTGAGCAAGGTACCGTCCCCATCACTGCTCCCCGGGCGCTTTCAATAGCTGCCCACTGCTGCACGTGTGTGTATGGGTTAAATGCAGAGGTCCAATTTCGTTGTGGTTCATGTGTGCTGTGCCGTGACCTCGCAATGACAAGGGTAGTCACTTTCACTTTTTCACTTTCAACAAAAAGATGTTGGAGAAAGTCTATTAAAATGAATAACTAGCAAAAGAGAAGCTATAACTTTAACCATCATTAAATACTATTTAAATAAATACTGTTTTAGCCTCTCATATTGTTGTGAAGGAATTTCAGCTCACTCATCTCCACAGTTCTGTTTTAAATGAGATATAATGGCAGGTTTTCAAGCACAAACTGTTCATTGGAGACCTTGCCACATCATGTCTGCTGGGCTCCCTCCAGAATATTCATATGATTTCTTTTTAGCTATTCAGACCATGTTTGATTTTTTAAATTGGATCAATGTTTTGCTGTATAACCCATATACCTTTCGGCTTTCTGTCATGATCACGTGAACAGACACTTTCCTTAAGAATCGATGGGTTGTAAAAGCAGGCTGTTATTATATTAACGACTACTTTTTATGGCACATATAAAAATAACTGTTTCGTTCAAAAGGTTAAACTTTATCCTTTTCCGTCTATACAACATTATCCCAGCAGCCTTACAGATTGTGTAGGTGCTTATTTCTTTAAAGCAGAATTTATATTTCTTTCAGAAAGCGATGCTTTCTGCCTTGCTTTCCAATGGAATAACATTTTTCTCCATGAATAGCAGTGTTTCTGAGTCATAAACACTGACCTTACCTAAGGGTAGAGGGAACTTGAATGTTCTCTTTGAACCTGTGATGACTTTCTGGATGATTTGCCGCTGCAGCCTTGGGGAAATCTTGGCAGATTCTCAGTTTATAGTTAGATTCTCGCTGTGTTTCAAGTATATCTTAAAATCATTTGGTAATGGCCCTGTAATTCTTCCCAGACTGATATATGTACATAACTTTTGTTCTTTATTTCTTCTACATTTTCCTTTGATCATGGCCTTGTAAACATTTTCTGGTGACATCAGTTTATTATGAGTCAGGTTTTCATTTAGCAGAGCTTGATCAATCAGCTGAATCTCATATTTTCTATATTTACTGTAACAAATATGCATTTATTGCGAACGTTTCACTGTATTGTATTTTTTTCTCAAAAACAAAAAATCTTGACTCAGTCAGTGATCTTATTTCTAATGGAGGAGGACAGTACTCACATATTCATATAGCAGCATGTTTCTCAAGTCTTCCTCAAGTATCTCATGGTCTTAAAAAGGAAACTTGCTGCTTCAATATGACACAATGTAACATATTCATATATTAATATATTTTAATAGATGAGCAAATTTTCAAATACATTAAATCTGCAAAGTGACTACTTGATGAACGACCCTTACTTTTCTCCTGTAAAGAATGTAATAACAGAATAGAGCAGCAGGGGGCAGACACAGGCTTCTTCCACAAAAAGAATCAGAGATCAGGACAGAATATCAGAGGCATTCAAGCAGTTGAACTTTATAATTGTATACAAATAAAGCAAATACAAAAAGTAAGTAAATACGAAAGGCTAAAGTGTTGTTCTCAAAAATGTAGGTTTGCTTTTAGACATTCTCAAGTGACAGATTATACATCTTATTATTATTATTATGCATTTACATTTACAGCATTTAGCAGACGCTCTTATCCAGAGCGACTTCCATGTCCTAATTACAGGGACAGTCCCCCTGGAGCAACTCAGGGTTAAGGGTCTTGCTCAGGAACCCAATGATGGTAGTCCCAGAAGTGGGATTCAAACCTGGAACCTCTTGAGCCATAGGTCCATAGGCAAGTATCCTACAACTATACCCTTATTATTATTATTATTATATTCTTATTGTTATTATTATTATTATTATTAATAATAATACTAATATAATAATAAAAATAATAATAATATAATAATAATAATAATAATAATAATAATAATATAATAATAATAATAAATAATAATAATAATAATATAATAATATTATAATAATAATAATAATAAACAATAATAACAACAACAGTAATAGTAATAAAGATAGAACGAAAGAATCATCCATCCATCCATTCATCCATCCATCCATCCATCATCTTAACTGCTTATACTGCTTAGCGTCACAGGAAGCTTTTCTGCATAACCTATTTGCTGGCAAGTGTGGGACACAAGAAGTACAGAGGTCTGATATCACCAGAACAGTGTAGAATAAATAGCTTCAGTTTGCCTAAGTAATGAAAAAGATTTTCATCTTCAGAAGTCTCTGAGCTTTAGAAATTTTCCATAAAGAAAAAAAAAAATTCAAATCTGCTTTGTGGGCCAGTGCAGTAATGCATTGGCCAAATGGCTTTTCAAACAGAAAGAGTAAAGTGACATGTTTGATTTATTAAAATGGAGTCTTTAAAATAGTAGAAGGAAGATGTGAAAATACCAGCAGTGAGTCATAAAGGCGCTCACAGGCTTTGCTCCCCACCTCAGGTCAAAGTTATAAACCTCTGCTGGAGATAATAGGTTCCTGGGCAGACTCCTCCGCCCCCCTGCTCTGACAACAGAAAAGATTGATAAGACAGAATAGAGGCTCTCCAACAATACTCAGCTTTGAAATCATTTATCCTTGGATGACTAATCAAACAGCGGCAACAAAGGCTGGTGGCTGTTTGTTTAGAGTAGGCCCAGGGATCTTGGTTGCCCTTTCTGTCCTAAAAAGAATCCACTCCTTTTTATCAAGCCTCTTCTTTCAGGAGGAAGAACGAAAGTGAAGTGCTATTCACAGAACAGATTTGCTAACCTTCCCTTGAACTTTCTCTGTTTTCTGTTTCATGCTTTCTATATAGATTTATTCTAGCAGTATACTTGTGAGTATGGAAAAATGGGCAGTCAGAATGTGGAGATTATATTGTTAATAGTAAAATAGAGAAAAGGCAAAATCCCCTTACGGTGGAGCCCATTAAGGAGCAGCGTGGTTGGCCTTTGTAAGACCTCGTAATTGCACTGGTGTATTTCCTCATTTCCAAAAAGTGGAACTGCTAAGCACGAGACCCATTACAACACTTGACATTTCAGATTGAGGAAATTAAGCTTTTTGATTTTTTTCAGGCAAAAAAAAAAGCAAACAAAAAAACAAAACAAAAAATAACAGGGTTTCATCGAGGGGCTGATGAGCGAGCACTTAACTCAGCAAGTCACTCCAAAATGCAATCAGGGGAAAGACATTCCTCAGCCTTTTTCAGATGACTGCAGTGTGAGAGCTCAGCATCTGAGAATCTGGGACATTATCAATCAGGTCCGAGTAATAATTCCAACTGAGAGCTGAAGCTCATGACCCCGGAGGATCTGCCTGCCACGGTTCTGACTTGCCAAAAAAGAAAAAGTCCATAAATACTCTTAATTTACCACATTATGAGACTTCAAAGTGTTGCTGCATATTTACTAAAATGGAGAGAGAGGTGAGGGTATTATTGTGAAGTGGAAGGAGCCCATAAACTGCCACAGGGAGGAAACAGAAGCATTTGATCAGCGTTCATGAATCATGGATTGTGGCCATGGTCAATCAGATTCGGTCCCACTGAAAATCGACCATGGCACCCCCTAAGGCTGATACTAAACTACACAACCAACTGGGACCAGAGCTGCAGCCTGTATCTCCCAGACGAGATCCTTTCTGTCAGTTTGTTAATCTGTTGTTGATAAGAATGAATCAAAAAAGAACACATTGCTGATCCATTTCCTTTTTTCCCTAAATTACCTGCATGGTCAAACATACTTATAGACATAAACCACATTAAAAAAGAAAGGAGAATCACAGGCAAATACAGAAGATGATGTCTCACCTGGGGCAGTTGTTAGGTTGAAGCAACATTTTTTTTTAATCAAGGGGCAAAAATCTGCTTTTTCAGCTGCTTGTTGTTTGACTCCATGAGAGTTTCCATCTTGATCATGCCCTTGTATTTAGTCTGATGTGCACATGTATGGGAAACAAGCTGTGTGGCTCTTGTCCATCAGTGTCTGCAAACACAAAGTGGAACCATATGGAGGGTGCGTCTGCTCTTTTCAGCACTGCCCATCTTGCCTCATGAATGCATTTCTGAATTTAAAAAATGGCTGCAAAGCACTGCACTGCTAACATTCTTAGAAAGCAGCTATCTTACTCTTATGAGGTCATTATTTCTTTAAATGTGTATTCTATAGATGTACAAGCTCACATTGTGGCACATCTCTATTCATGAACTATTTATGAAGTACCTGACTAAATATTGGTGACGCTGAGTGTCTTTAAGAAGATTCGTCCCGTATCCTGGACCAGTCGATTAGATATGTCTATAGAAGTGGACAGTGTTTAACAACTCTAAGATGTGCTGTGCATGAGCCACCCTGTGCAGAACATACCATCATGCTGCCTCCATGTTGGTGTCAATGCTGCACTGAAATTGATCCACCACCCCAATAGTACCTGCTCACTAGTGGTCCTAACCATTGACGGACAAGATAAAAGGGGTAACAGGTGAACTAAAAGATGGAGCTGATAAAAGCACAAAGAAAAGAGAAAAAATGTAGACGTACATAAAGGGACTTGTCAGTATATATATTTCCCCCTTTTTTCCCCTGTGTCAGATAAATTTTAATCCATTCAATCGATGAGCATCTGTGAGGTCAGGCACTGAGGAAGGGTGAGAAGACCTGTGTGAGAAATTAGTGCAGCATCTGACTTGATATGGTTCAGAATAAAATCTGTTGACATGATGGCCCTATCATCATAATTACAAAGGACGCTTCATACTTTTAGCACCACATGAACAGAGTTAGGGGCCCTAAGCATCAGCAGTGAGATTCTGATTGATAGCACTAATTGATACAGCATGGTGGGGCAGTGGGGAGCGCTGTTGCCTCATATTGAGAAGGTCCTGGGTTCAATTCCCAGCTGGGGCAGCCTGTGTCTTTTCTGTGTGGAGTTTGCATGCTGGATTTCCTCCAGTTTTCTCTCACCGTCCACATCAGACACGCACATCAGGTGGCTTGGAGATGCTAAATCGCCCCCTAGGTGTGAGTGTGTTTGTCAGTGTGTCTGCCCTGCGATGGACTGTCAGCCTTTCCACAGTGTTTCCCTGCTTGGGATAGGTTCCAGCACCGCCCAAGACCCTAATTAGGACAAGCAGCTATGAAAATGAGTGAGTGAGTGATTGATTGATACCAAAAAATATACTTTTGGTTGGGTACTTTCAGAGCAAAAAGAAAATCCTACAGCCTGATTCACAATCAACATTCCATTTTATCCCAAAGGTGTTCAAAAGTGGAGGGCAGGTCTCGTGGCAGGCCAGTGGATGTTTCCCCGCACATCATCAGACTACGTGCTTATAGTCATTGTGCACAAGGGCACGTTCATGATCCCCCAGGGTTGTTTGTCAGACTGCCAGAAAATAAGAAACAAGTTTCCACTCTCAGAAAGCAAAATGAGAAAAAGTACCCGAGACAAAAAAGTTCATTATATTCCATTATCTTTAATTATCATTTATTAGAGCTGTCACATAGCAACAGAAAAAGTAATACACGTTGCTCCCTGAAAGAGAAGCCTTACATGAAAATATCAATCTTCAAATCCACCAAAATAAATACCAAGTTTACAAAAGTTCTTCTACAACTTATAGGAAGATATACAACACATTCATGCTGAGAACTTCTGCCTTCGGGGTGCTGAGGTTGTACACAGTGGCGCTAGTCTGTTACTCTGTGTTTGTATATCTGTATTTGCGCGTGTGTGTGATGGACTAAAAGAAGGGGCATGATTATGCTAAAGGCATATTCTGAATAATGCCCACAATGTTTTTGAGACAATATATCGTTGTTGGTCAAAAACTATGAAGCACAATCAAGTTAAGATCCATTAAACTTTCATTGCTGACTAGATATTAGAAGTCACAGCTGTCACTGGTGGTAACAAAATTGGTAAAATGGATTATTTCTCACTTGTAGTTCACTGAAACTCTGTCAAAGTACAGACTCTAAACATTCAATATATACCACAATAAGAATTTTGTATGATTTGATGAAATATTTTTGTTCGCATTCATGTTTTTTCACTGCATGACATAAAAAATAAAAAATAAACTCAAAAAAAAAACAGAAATGCAGCCTGTAAATGTAATTACTTCCATTCAAAAAACAGAACTCATAATGTAATTAAATGAAATTATGAAATAACATTTGAGTAGTATAGCAAAATGAAAATCATAACTGTCACCTTCTAAGGACTCTTAAAAATTAAGGTGATGTTTTCACCATGAAGATATGTGAGTGTGGAAAATTAATGTAATGTAAAATGGCTCTGGGAAAAAAATACTTGAATGGTTGATGATAGGTTCCTTACACTCACAAATCTCTTTTCCCATGGCATTCTTAAGGGAACAAAAATAGTTCTTGACTCTATAGCTTATTTCACATTTATTTATTTTATAAGAGTGCAGTTAACGCCAGTGATGGAGCTGCCGGGAAAGAGGAAAAGAGGAAGGCCAAAGAGCAGGTTTGTGGATGTGGTGAGAAAGGACATGCAGACAGTTGTGTTGAAGGAGGAAGATGCAGAAGACAGGGAGAAATGGAAATGGATGATCCGATGTGGCGAGCCCTAACAGGAGCTGCCGAAAGAAGAAGTTAACACCAGCGATGGCTAAATATCCACATCTTCTTTAGCATGCATCCCTCTAGGCTGAGAGAAGAATTCATCCCAGCTTTATTTTGGATCCCAAGAAATCAAATGCCTCCATCAAGGGTCTTAAATCTCTTGCTTGTGCCAAGCGCAGTGACTGTCAAATGTATTCTCATCAAGCTCCAAAAAGCCTCCAGACTGACACTAGTGAAATTATGCAAGAGATTCCTTTCTTGATTGCCTCTGCTACTAAAATTGCTGAGTGCTCAGTGACTTGTGGTCAAAATGGTGCTACATAATTGAAAGCTTGAAAAAAAAAACTCTCCAGGTTGGCTGATGATGATTAACATTCCTCAAAATAATTTCATAACACACACTTGGCACAGTCTACTGGGTAATTTCGAGCTTGGTGTTGCTCCAGGTAAATGGATCTTGAACTGAAATAATTTTATCCTTTATATGTTTTTGATATTTACATTTCCAACAATTTGGTGTCATGAAGTGATGTGTCAGCTTGCAAATGCTTGCTTGATTTAAGAGCCAAGTGGGGCTTGCTATGACTTCGTGCTGTAGCCCAAAATCTAAATGGATGGAATTTTGTTAACGATATGGCAGTATTTTCTGAAAAACATTAACCTCCAAGTTGTCATTGAAAGCATGACCATATACATGTTTTTCTGAATATGAGAAAAAAGAAGCCCATTGAATAGCTCTGCAGGACATTGCTCTGTATGTGATTGCGAAATGTGAAATCCATTGTAAAAGCACTAAGCTGGAAGAATAACGCAGCGCCTCTGACTGAAGCATATATAAAGGATCACATGGACCGCCATCAGATTCCTTGCATAAAAAAATATTCCTATTTACAATAAATTTAAAACAGATGCTTTCCTCTGACCTTTAGTATAAGATATTTAAGATCAGCTGCATGAATATTTTAAAATGCCATTTTAGATATTTTCTTATCCACCTGTCAGTGTTTTCCCCTTTTAATTTAAAGAAGAGTAGAGCAAAATTATAGCAGAGTTCATGACTCTCCCTCTTTTCGTTCACTTTCATTTTTTCCTGTCAACACATTTTCACACAAGTATCTGATTAAAGAAACCAATCAAAAACTACTCGTCCATTCTTCTGTTTTCAGTATTCTCCAACCATAAGTTTGGTCTTTGATAAAATATTGGTAACCAGAATACTGTTTGATCCAAGTATTATAAAAAGTGCAGTAAGTGCTTGCAGAAGAGGTCATGGTTTAGAAATAAACAGAAGCAGGAAGATAAGTGCTAATTTCTACTGGCTTGTTGTTTATGTTCTACTGTATATAATGCTCTGAAAACACTGTGTCAATACTTCCCAGTAAAATTACAATAAATGGAAAATGTTTCCACTGCTGAAATTAATTGACACTGAAAATGTTTTACAGTTATGTGATTTCCTGATATTTACATTCTTTAAATAAAAAAAGGGAACACTACCTTTTGCTTTACAGAGAGGCACAGTTAAAGGCTGAGAACACCTCTAGTATGTTTAGGAAAGACGTAAATCAGAACTTGGCCAAGCTGGTATGCTAGAGCAACGGATAAGATATAATGAGTCATTCAGTACCATCATTAACTGATGTCAAAGTATGAGTTGGTATAATTTCTTTTATTTTCTTTTCATTTTGATTCTGCTTGATTATTTGGGGCCAAAATGAGTAAAGGCTCAATTAGACACAACAAAATAAAGTGATCATTGTGATTGGATCTGTAAGACTGTTTCAAAGTTTCTAAGATAAGCTGTTCATGGGTTGACCATTCTAAAAACGGGACACCTGGAACATAAATTATTTTAGTACTGTTTAGATTCACCTCTGCTGTTTTATTTCAGTATGGCTGAGAGCTGCCCTGGGATCCTGCAGTCTGAAATTCATGAAGCTATGAAAATCAAAATCTATTGCATTGTTTACTGTAATAGAATTAACCTGGTGAGATTTGAATAACTGTTGAAATACCTGTTTGGTGATGTATGACTTTACTTCCAGACTAGACCCGAAAATAATTGGTTAACATATGCATTTTAAAGATTTTATAGGCTGTATTGAAACAAACGGAAAAAAGTATGACTGATGCTAAAGGCAAATGTCTTTAGAACTTGTTTGTAGACTCCAAAATTAACTATACTTGAGGTTTGTAGTGACAAAAATCATCAAAAACACAATGCTGCTGAGACCTTTTTATAATTTCCTTGCAGAATTGTCTATGTATTCACCATTTTGTGGACTGTATTTATCAAAAGGCACCCTTTCAGTGACATCTTTGACAGGAGATATCACATCTGCCTATTAGAATGGATTAAAAAGTTTGGTTTGAGGTAATATTTAGTACAATTTGCTAAATATTTGGTTCATGGAATATTGAAAACTAACATTTTGTAAAACTCACAAACAGTTGTCTTTTTCAAATGCAACCTTGCATCAATGTGTGTAAAGTTTAAAACCACAATTAAGATCAAAACAGTACCTTTAAGCAAAAAATTTGGTCCTGGATGTAAATTCCACTAAAACCCCAGTTCTTCACAAATAAAGCTTGATTATTTATATTTTGGTGTGAGCCCAATAATTACCAAATAATTGAAGGGGAGCAAAAGAGAATCAGATAAATATCTTGACACTATACCAACACTCTTTAACTTTAAAAATAATTACCTCCAAAAATAGAAATCAAATACCTTTGGCAACATTGTTCACTTTCAAAGTCTGGATCAAATGTCTTAATCCACTTCCCAGTAATTTCTTCCTGCACTACTCTGCATGAGTACATGTTGCAGTTCCGGTAGGATGTGACGGGATGGCACCTTCCAGTATTGGTCCAGATGAAGCAGAAGCCAGGGTCAGAAGCATGATTCCTGGGACTCTGTGTCATTCTGTACTGACAGTTTCTCCTGTTCAATGTGGTTTCCAATGAGAAGAACTGAGTACCTATGAATCAAAATCAGACAGAAAGGCCACATCAGTTTTACTGCTAGACACAATTTAAACACTTCTTCTTTTGCCTGTTTTCAGTCTGTAGCGAACAACAGTTTCTTTTTTAGTAAAAAACACAACTTTCCACACAATTTGCACACCAGCAGTGACGCAGCAAGTGCATTCTTAAAATGCAAGGGCAAAAGCCACACAATTTCTAAAGTTTCCTGAAAGAAGATATATTTAATATTTAAAATATGCAACTATATAATATTATTAAATATTTAAAATCTATTATGAAAGGTCAAAATCAAATCCAGTTGGTGGTGATAGGAACCAGGAGTTGAGAACTCTATAATGCAAATGTCTATACAATTAAAAATGCCAGTTTATATACAATTTAAAACCACAAGACTACCAAGATCTGCCAGGATCTCAGTTTTATACATGATGCAGGTAAAACTGAAGCAGCTTTTGGAAGCATTAAAGTCTTTAGATGTCTGATTTCTACCACCCCCACTATATTTATTCCCACTTTAGACCAGATAACATCAGACTTATTGTTGTAATTTGTTTTTTATCCTAAAGGTTAAATTATTCAGGAATTCTGATTAAATGCTTCAAGGAAGTCACAAAGTATTATACTACACTTAATTTCATTTAATTTCACTTCATTTTAATCAATAAAAATCATGCTTTCAAACTTATGGAAATGTTATAGCATATTAAAGCTATTTTATGTAAAAAATCTGACCTATCAAATAATTCCTTCATTCCTTCAAATAATAACCTTCATTCAGACAGATAGAGGACATTATTTAGGTAATAATGGAGTAATTATTGAAAAGGAAATGAATCAATGAATTTTCAAGACCAGGCTATTTCCATACCTTCAATACCTCTGGCTTGATGATAACCCTTTCACATGGGCTAGAACAGTCAGGAAATAAAATATGCGGTGAGAATTTATAATGCCTTTCAACACGGTAAGGGCTACCTGCGGCACAGTAAGTGGGCTTGAGGCTGTGCTGTTCGTTGGAGCAGAATATGATGCCTAAAAGCTTCCCTATTACCACCCTCTCTAGAAGCAGCCCTCTACCTTAAAAATCATTACAAACCCTTCTGATAAACAAGCAAACCAAAGGCAATTCCTCTTGAGAAATTGGGCATGAAATTTACCTTGAAACCCTTCACCCCCTCAAAAGTCTCTAATGTTCCGGGATTCAGAAAGGAAACATGCTACAGCTCTTCAGCGAAGCAGAAAGCAGAATTGCTGCCACATTGCCGCTCTCTTTCTCAACAATGTACAGTTTGTAGCGGATCTACACTATCAAACCTGCACAGAACTGCAAACTGGGAAAAAAGTTATTCTGAAGTCTTTTACTGTGAATGTCACCAGAAATGCCCAAATTTCTTGAAAATATATTTACTTAATCTAAGCCTTCAATTTCTCCCCGTAAGTATTTTTTCTTATCTATTCCTATTATTTTTTTAGATCTGAAATGAAGTGTGCTGTTTAAGTTAACCATACATAGCTCTTTAGGTGCACCGGTCAGCAAACAGGTGCATTTCAGTCTTGCTAAGAAAGAGTGTGTGTGCAGCTCACTCATTTTAATTAAAATCGTCGCTCTTTAAAATGGAATATCTAGGAGCTTTGGTGGCAAATATAAACATGGGTGCTTTCTCTGCTTCTGTGGTTTGTGTGTTGCAGGGTATATCTAAATCCCACAGTGTACAGCAAGCTGGAAAGAGAGAGACAAAGGGAAAATAAGAAAGAGAGAGGCGAAGGATAAAGAAAGAAGAGAGAGGAAGAAAGAGAGAGTGCTGCATGTTTGTTTTCACTTCCGCTCCACTGACATCACTGAGGTCCAGTCACTCTTTTCAAGTCCGTTAGTTGCTGTTCCAACAGTCCATGACAGGCCATCTGTAGTGCGATAGAGCACAGACCACATCAACCTCTCTATAGGGGTCTTCCCTCACTATGGAACCCTGAGAACAACTGTGTAGACATTTGATCTGTCTGTTTCCACAAATGCCAATATATAACCTTAATTTCAATACAACCCAGCTAACATTTTATCTTATAAACTAAAAAGGAAAGCCCTGCATTCAAGTATTTAGTTTAGTATTGTTTGTTTTCTTCAGGCTCAGTTATGACATCTGCGTCATTAAATGTACCAGAAACAGTCATATTACATTTTTAAATGACCACCTCTCCATATACCATCTGTTTCTGGCGCTATGCCTTTAAGCTTTCCCAACATTTACACACTGCATTAAGCTCTGCACACACAACATGTTCCATCATATGGGTCCTTTAAACTACGATTTAGATGCTTCCTAATTGAATCTGATCTTTTTTCTGCTCTTGGCCAAACATAAATTTTATGGAAATGGACCACACATAACACATAGTAAAAGGAGATCTTTTACATAACGTTCCATGACAGTTTAAGACTTTCCCTCTTTCACTGTTTTGTTGCCAGTTGCCAGCTCTAAATAGCTGCATGTTCAGCTGCAGACAAAATCTAAAGAACCATGAAAGACTTCTACTTTGATCACTATTTATCCCTTCAAAGAAGAAAAAAGAAAAAAAAAAAACTGAAAAAAAAACTGGGTGAACAGGTTGTTTTTACAGATCCTTTTACAGACATAGATACAGAACACAGACATCATGTTGCACCTGACTGATGGTGTTTTAAAAAAGTAATAGCATAATTCCACTGAACTATACACACAAATGTCAAGACGTTACTGAAGCAGTGATTTTTGAGATACAATTCTTGATGATTCACAGGATTGCCTTTTGATGTAATTTGTAACACTAGCTCTCTAAATTCAGAGAGAGGAGAACTGCAGTGCAAGCCAGAGAAACAGAAGGCAAATTCTATCCTGCTGCAAAGGGCTGGGATTAGTCAAGGCAAGGCACACCAAGATAACTTACTCCACAGTATGATACCATCTGCAATTTCAGGCTTACTTAGTGGGAGGAGAGGGGAGACAATCTATTACAAGCTCGTCTACTTAGACATGTTCCAGTTCACATCAGGGCACAAGAAAGAATGTCAGGGACCTTGAATAGGACTTCTTTAAGCAGAGACTGAAACATAAAACATTTATTCTACTTTAGCTCTCATTCAGAGAAGAACAGAATGATACAGACACAATATTAGAACTGAGGCTGTATTGCTACATGCTGCGATATACCTTGCAATATGCGGATTACACGAATACCTTGATTCATCTAAAACCCCATAAAAAACTTTTCTTTGGCCAGCATGAAGTTAAAAAAGTGGCTGGATTAGCCGCAATATCAGTATTGCTAGTGCCAGTGATAACATGCTAACTGTTAACTAAGGATACAGTGTAACCCAAATATCCTGTATAATGAGATCAAGAGAATATGGCAAAAGAAAAAATGGCAAATCAAACAGTATCAAAAAATTTTTTCAGTTACATCCTATTGAATAAAGGCATTCATGGAAAAGATATGAAGTGAGTGTAGTTAAAACAGTACTTAAACGGACCACAAAAATGACTAAAACTACAGTAGGCTAAATGAAAAGAGGTGTAAGACCAAATAGCATAAAGCCTCAAGGTCTGGGTCAATGCCAAAGGCCACAATAACAAGATTTCGGAGCTGCAAAAGCATCACATTTCATCTGCTAAATGGTCACTCATTCAGGGTTCTTCATTTGCCAGCAAACGTTGAGTGTCAAGGTGCACTCTGTACCCAGTTGGCATTGCACCGTGGAACTATGTGTGTATATCTTTCAAACAACTTTTAACTAACACCGGATGAAGTTCCAGACTCACACACATGTGCAAAGATAAAACGTTTGATTGCTTACGAACTGAGTGACAGCAGAAAGGAGTGTTCATGACCTGACTGTTTTACAGACCAAAATGAAGAACAGATTTTGTAGTGGAAGAAGGAAAGAGCGAGAAAAAAAAAGAGAGAAAAGAAGAAGTGGAAAGGTATAAAATGGCCCTTGGAGCAAAGAAGAGTGCCAGTGTTTACCTAAGAGGCACACTCTTCACTGGAAGTGCATGTCACTGTTGGCACAGAAATGTGCATGTACGAACGAGCAATCAAAAGAGGGAGACTAAGAGTAGAAAAAGATGGAAGTCTGTTTAGGTGTGTGTTTGATTCATTTTCCCAAGACATAAACCTGACTAAAATCTTGAAGTAAATGTTTACAAGTCTTCCTTGTTTCCTCCAACATGCCAAAAATAGTGCAATAAATGGCTGAGTGCTAATAAACGCCTCCTGATATGACATATATACTGGACACTTTGTCAACAAACTCCAGTGGGCACAATTAATTACAAAGTAGCCAAAAAATATGATAAAATATGATGCCTAAAGCAGTGGTTTATAAACCAGTTCTCAGGAACCTCCATTAAGTCCACATTTTTGTATATATGAATACCAGTGTTTATATTTGAAAACTAGCCAAAGGCTGATAAATAAAAAAATATCACAAACAAAACTAAAAATAAAGTAATTATTACTGTAGGACCAAATGGTCTACTATGCTAAGCATGAGCTGACTCCTGATGGTTGTAATTTGCTGACATGAAATGTGGCAGAAAACAGGGTAACCAACTTTCAACAAAATGATACCATAGACGGTTCAGTTATGCATTTAGACCCATTTCTTCAGCAAAAGGTTTTTCCCTTGTGGATTTTTTTTTTTTTTTTTTTTTTTTTTGTGCCTGTGTGGATTTCCTCTGGGAGCTCCCACAGTCCAAAGACATGCACATAAGGTGAATTGGAGTTGCTAAATTGTCCCCCATGAGTGCCTGTGCATGTAAGTGTACACATATGTCTGCCCTGTGATGGACTGATGATCTGAATAGGTTATTTTTCTGCTTTATGCCCCATGAAGACTGGATAGGCTCAGGAAACCCCTGCAACTTTGGGTTAGGATAAGTGGCTCAGTTAATGTATTGATAAATAAACAGATGGATAGCTGCTAAGTCAACCCTTGTTTGGTTTCTAAAATTTGCTTCTTTCGTTTTGCTCTGTAGACTTGAGGCTAGTGTAGCTAGGATGCCCAAAAATGTTTGGCTGACAACTTTCTTGCATTAACGATAACTAAATGAACAAAACTAAAGTTAAAATGATTTGCATTGTTTGTCAGACTTTTTTTTTTTTTTAACCAAATCATTCATTTAAGGCATAAACAAATAAAAGACTTCTATGTGAATAAAGAAGATAAATACATGCAAATTCCCTCCATGGCATCAGAATAAGTGGGAGCCCTTTCAAACAGCTGATGTTTACCTTAGAATACCTTTACACTGCCGTCTGTTACCCTGTCACTGTTTAAGATGCATAAGCCAGAATATTAAAATTAACATTGAATGTGTGAAGACATCAAAGCTATGGATTTAACAGGTATTTTTTACCTTATAATATTAAATAATGATTTGACATATGGATGAAGAAAAATCAGTAATAATTTTTTAATGCTTAACCCTTACACTCATGTAATTTGCCATTAGTTCCTTTTAGCATCATTTAAAAAAATAAGCACAGTCAACACAAAATGTAAGGGGAATGTCTATTCCATTCACAGAATAGTGTTATAAAGCTGCCAGTGTTGCAGAGCTGGACATAAAACACCTTTGCCATAGTTTCATTTCTGTACCTCAAACAAAAATCACATTGCATAGGCCCCCATTTTCATGAGATCCATTGGTGTAACAAAATAAATATGTGACAGTATAAAATAAATGTCTTTTCACTTGTGTGAGTCTACAAATGTGCTAGCATGTGGTTACTTGCGTAAGCAGCAGAAAGGCATTTAACCAGCTAGGCATCAGTGTTTCTGTAATTAGTCCTGCTGCTTTTCTTGGACCACTGGGCTACAGGCTCATTTTACAGAGCAAAAGCAGGAGAATAGCTGCCACTGATCTTTTCTCAAAATGCAGCGATTTGGAGATTTTAAAATCCGCTACCATGTGCCAAAAAAGAGAGGTCCAGGCACTCTTTGCTCAACCCTCTCATTCCTCCAACCTGGGCAGAGTTTATCATATTGTTATTATCTGAGCTGGGTTTGGGTAACATTTGCATCTTTAATTTAGCACTACAGGCAAGCCTTGGTCAGATCTCAGAGTCAAATGGCTTCAAATGCCCATGCAGACCTCTGGTCAGAATCAGTCAGTGTCACATATAAATACAGGTTTCAGTCTGAACTTTATTTTAGTATGTTTTTCTTTCACATATGCCCAAAACCAAAAGGACCAAGATCCTTTTTCATGACTTTTAGTCAATAAACACAGACTTGGTATGTTAATCAACAAAACTTTCTGAGAACAGATGTAATCTATTGGTAGAACAATGAACCACAGATAGACAAGTGATAAAACACTCTTAGAAACAGTTCTTTCTATTTGAGGACTATTTTGTGTTTGTGTTTGAAGACTCATTATCATATTAATTTCAGAACAATTTAGTGGCCTTTGCTTGGCTTATAAACATGTCATGACAAATACTATACTATATGTCACATACAGTGATGCAGCTTTTTTTCCATTACGCCATGGGAGGGACCACACGCAGACATTAGCATCAGTATTGTATGAACAGACTGCTGTTAAATCTTCTAAAGCCTCTGGCATTTTGCATCTTAAATTACAGGACATGAAAATAACTAGTAATTAACTATTATTCCACAGAACAAAAGAGAAAAACAAAGAAGTATTCTTTAGTTCAAAGAACAACCAATCAAATGGTTCATCTCTCATTGCAGTTGTAATACTATATTGATCAGTTCTTCTAAGGGTAGAGTTATTAATTGATTGTGCCATAGAAATGACCATTTAGGACTGCTCAGAATTAAGCTTATGGCTTCATTGTACAACATGAATGAGTGTATTGTGAAAAGAGCAAATATCATCAACTGACCACACAACCGCATACTACAACAGGGTGAGCCCACAGACTTCACCCTAAAAAAACACTTTGATTTGAGTCAAAGAATAGTCAAAGAATAGTTCTAATTTTCTGTAAGTTTGATTTGAATAAAAAACAATATATCTAATTTTCTATATCTTATCTAATAAATGCTACAATGATTTTGTTCTTGAGACGCACATCCATTTTAGTTTCCATGACAAATACTCCAATAATCTATCACCAAGAGGAATAGGCTAAATTCCCTTTTATATGAAAGGAAATGACTAAGAACAGTGGAGTATGTTCAGTAAATAGGAATGCTTAAATGTTAGCACCAGAGTTGCACATTGAACCAAAGATAATAGTGGAAACAAGTTAAAGGAATGCTTGGATACTCTGGACAGGACTGTTGTAACTGCCCTATTCTACTTATGCAGTGATTGTTCTTCCATAACGTAAAGTAGCTAATAATAGAACTACTTCTCAGGGACCAGTTTACAGGCTGATAAAAAAGAAAGAATGGTCATACAGACTAGTAAATTTCAAGGCCATGCTATTCAGCCAGGTCTATCAGATTTCAATGTGGTCTGCTGAGTTTCTGCTGTTTTTTTGCAACATTCATTTCTTTTTTCAAACTCAGACACTTTAGGCATGCTGCGAGCCATCCTGACATTCCTTCTATTGATTCATTGCTCTCAGCCACACATTTGTTTGCACAGAGAGGCAAGAATAAACTTTAGGATGAAAGACAGATAAAACCTGGACCACAAGACTGTTAACTATGATTACAAGGTGTGCACAGTTATTATTATTTTGTTATCAGTATGTTGTCTTCAATAAACCATACACAAGAGAATAACCACTCTAGCCTTCACTAATAGCCTTTATAATACTTCTCAAACTGGATCTAAGAATCTGCAGGCATTCTAAGCTTACTTAGCTAATTATACATCTCAAACAAATGTTATCCATGATTAAGTTGGTAAATGTTGGGAAGAATGTTAAAAAGCTAAAATGTTAAGAAGTAAAATCTGTTGAGTAGAGATGGCATCTGTTTTGAAGCATATCTGTATCAACAGAAAATGCTAGATTGCATACTTAAGGGGAAAAGAATAAATCTGAACCAATCCTAAAACAAATGAAGTCTGTCACAGTGTGAAATGTCATGTTGTTAGATGTGCATTTCTTCTTGTGGATGGGTAAAGCGTGTGGAGAGTTTGATCAATTAATTAATTAGCTTAAAATTTAAAGGAAAAATGCTGGACATTAGTCACAATAAGCTGATGCTTCAGGTTTTAACTTGAAGTCAGCATCATTGGAAGTGAAACTAACAATTTGTCACTGTGAATACAGCACAGCATACAGTGAACCACCGTGAAATGCATCTTTTGCATATAACCCATACACACACATGCAGCAGTGGACAGCCATATCCAGCACCCAGGGAACAGAGATGAGGACAGTACCTTGTTTAAGGGTGCCTTAGGGTAGCCTGTTCATCTGGGATTGGGCCCTAAAGGCTCTAGTCCTTGCCCAGAAGTGTCTGCAACATGTTGCTGTATCAGTCATATACTTAATGCAACTGTATAATTAATTTAAATTTCCTATCACAATATACATTAACGTAATTGCATAAAACGTTATGTCCATATTGTGCAGACCAATTACTTACCCTGTACACTGAGTGGTAGAGATGAGAAAAACCTTTAACAGAAGACAATGTGGTAAACTTTACCAATGAGGGCCATGCTGATGGTAGTTCAGTACATATGGCAGTACCATTCAAAGAGCTATGACAACCAAGATGCTTATAGCTCTGTAAATGGCGCTGCTATCTGCACCACACATTTCGACTCCTTCATGGGCCTGTGTTGGGTTTTCGTTGGGCATGCCATATGTTGAGGAGCAGCGAAGGAGAAAAAGACAGATTAAAAATATACCACCAACATTTTTCATTCTTTTCAAACAAATAAAAAACTGATCTTGCTGAGCTTAAGAAAACTGCTGTGTGAGGAACTCAGACAAAGCAAACACTATCATTAGTGTACACCTACTCCATTTCTTGAAATGAAACTCAGCATTTTGTAGACATGCAAACTGGTATGAGCCAAATTAATTTATATGTCAACTGAAGCTGTATAAAATTAATTAATGAATTAATAATCTCAACCACTTATTTGGACTGGAGTTATGAGTGGTGCTGGAGCTTATGCCAGTTTACACCCATTCCAAAGGCAGGACGGGTGGACGGGTCACCAGCCCATAACCCACAGGGCAATCACACAAACATACTCACACACACAGTCATGCCAAGGGGGCAATTAAGGTATCTCTAAGCTGTCAGATATGTTTTTAATCTGACCCGGGGTAAACCACACAGACATGTGGAGAACATTCACACTGCACAGAAAGGACCAGGCCTCCCAGCTTTGGAAGCAAACCTAAGACCTTCTTCTTGCTGGGAGGAAAGCACACTGTCTACTAACGCAACATGCTGCATGCAGGAAAGCAAATATAACAATAGCAGATCAACCTCCATTTTTGTGAATATTTACACACAATTAAGTAAAATTACATTTACATTTACAGCCTTTAGCAGACGCTCTTATCCACAGCAACTTGCAACAGTGCTTTGTTTCCATATTTGATCTTCACATTAGTAACCAGCTCAGATCAGCTACTGCTGATTAACTATTACAACCTAAGTAACATAGTAACCCTGTGAATAGCACAAAAAAAAAAAAACTAAATTACCTGCCACAAAATATCCTACAAAAGAAAGGACTCTCAAGAAACTAATTCATTAAATAGTATGCTATGAATAGTGGAATGGCTGAACAAATAAATATTTCCTTCAGTTCCAACTGAGACAAAAAAAGGTAACAAATGATAAAACGATAAATGATAAAAAGGTGCACACAATTAAAAGCTAAAAAGCCTAATTTTGCTGAATTAATTTTAATTAATTTTTCACCACATGGAAAGATTTGGCCACAAGACATAGCTGCAAGACATGAAAAGAAAAATCTAGGTTGAACCTTCATGCATTTTCTTGAGTATGACACCCAGTTTCTGGCTACTTCTTAAGCGATGACAGATAACAGCTATAAATGAACTCTTTAACAATTTAATGATTGTTTTCATACGATCATGGTCAGTGAACTAAAAAATGGTCAGTCCAGTCATAGAGATAATAGTGTCGTGTATTACAGAATGTTTGTACATCATTGTTGAAAGTTTTTTTTTCAATTAACGACAATTCGTTCCTCAAAGTATCCAGTTTCATTAAAATATCAGAGATCACAAGTTTATATTTAGAAAAAATATAAACCACTAAAGTCCTTTCTTAATGTTAAAAGGTTTTATTTATTCGTTTATTATTCATTGGTTGTTAATAATATAATAATGTTGAACCGAATATTACAATAATGACAACAACAACAACAACAATTGTTGTTGTTGTCGTTGTTGTTATTATTATTAACACAAATTATAGGACCTGTGAAATTTTCCCTAAGTTTCAGTTCAGAAATATCAGTGGTCAGACCACCCCAGTTCAGCATGGAGAACTCTTAACTCTAATATTGACCAGGCCTCCCTTGTCAAATGCTGATTGGAAGTGATAAAGTAGGTCTCGCTGAAAGTCAGTGCTGTTGTCAGTTCCCCACCCCTCACCTCCCCCGTAATTCACACCCACATCTGTCCCCAGATAACACTGCAATGTCAATGACTGAGCTTATCCATGCACACAGCCTCCAATACAACATCTGCAATGCTAAATTTAAACCAGACAGTGAGATCTGACCTGTTCTGGATAAGTTCAGTCCCTTTGTTTCCACTATCCTGGGCAAAGAGAAGATTGATTGACTGTGATTGCACGCAAATGAACAAGGCCTGGAGCAGCTCATGGTTTTTAGAAGCAATTTATACATCTGGACTGACAATAGGATAAGTGACTAGTCTTTCATGTCTATTATAAGTGTCACACAGCTGCAGGAGGTCAGTAGTGAAATAATACACTTAACAAAGCACAGTTTACAGTAATTTTCTTCTTTTTCAGTAGACAACTACTTTCAACCAGTGAAATCAGTAGTACTGCTATTAAAAATGTAATAGAATAATATTTTTCGAGCACTCACTCATGATTGCTAGACATCATAATAATGCATCCACTTATATATAGCCCATAACTACAAAACCTTACATGCACCTAAATCAAACTTGTAGGAAAGGCTATTGCTTTTTGCCTTTATGAGTTCACACACACAACTCCAATTTGATGTAAACAGATGCACAGTCATAACAGCTTTTTTAAAATGTTCAGTTAATTTTCATTTTATGTATAATTCATTTAGGCTGAAATGATTGTTTCCTGACTTGTTTCTTGACATAAAGGCAGCTTTGTCTACTGTATATAATCAGTCTTTCAACAATTCATAAATCCTGTACCATAAATTTAAGTGGAATAAAACGTCACAATAGATAGCAATAAATTGCAGAAAACCACACATACACACCAAAACATAACCACTCATCTTCATAATTATGCTTGATAAAAATGGGTAAAATGGTCATGAAAATAATGTCTCAGTCATAGCTTATAATTACAAATAAAATGAGAAAAATCTAAGAGAAAGGAACTTTATAAACCAGTGTCCTAAAAGCATTTTAATCCCAGTTCTTTGCTTAAATGTGAATTAAATGTGTTTCAAAGGTAGAAAAGGCAATATTGCTACACTTTTTTTAAAACAAAAAAACAGAACACTGTTTAGATTTGTTTATAAAGTTGTACTGAAATTAGCTGTTATATTCTTTGATGTTAGACTATAATAAAAAGCAAAAATATTTGATGAGAAGGAAGCAATGTTTTGAGTGGTACGTATTATTATGTGTTATGAGTAAAGGAAACAGCATCTGGAACTGCAGCTGCATAACCCATGAAATCTGTACCGATAATCTAGGGCAATGCCTCTGACTTGATTAACTTAATTACATATTTACTTTGATGAACGTGGGCCCTCATAAGAGTGTGTGTACACTACATCAAGTACCTGATAATGAAATACCCCTACAGGATAATATATGTATTTACAAGAACACTTGGCCTTTCAAGCTGCTATTTATTGAGGCAGCCAAGAACAAAAGCCTGTGACTTGGGAAACAATTATATATCTAAAATAAACCTTCAGACTGTGGACATCAAATTATGAAACTGGCCACACTAAAAGTTACAAGTGTAAATAACCAAAGAAACTTCCATGAACTATAACAGATAAAGAAATCACACTTATATACATCATACATAAACCTATATAATCTCGAATAAAAACACCAAAAACATGTTCTCTCTCTCTCTCTCTCTCTCTCTCTCTCTGTCTCGCTCACACACACACACACACACACACACACACACACACACACACACACACACACACACACACACACACACACAAACACACACACACACACACACACACAAACAAACAGGGCAGAAGAGGAAAAAGGGAAGATGGAAGAGAAGGAGAAAAGAGGAAAGCAGGTTAATACACCCCCATGGCTAATTCTGCGCTCACACTGTTGATAGTGTGTGGGCAGAGAAAGAGAGCAAAGATACTCATTAGGATTTGTTACTGGTGAGACATATTTTATTTTGAAGCTAATAGATTTTCTAAAATATTTTTATATCTATAATCAAGTAAGCAAGAACTAATTGTCATCAGTTAGTATAATCAATCAATCAATTAATCAATCAATCAGTAAAACAAACAAATGAAGCTTAAGAAGCATACGAAGACATAACAGTGCTGACTTGGTCCCTTTGTCTGGCTGTGCATTATAAATATCACTCAATCATTATAATTTATTGACTGTTTGTTAACAAATAAAAAAATACAGCTTTTATTTTTAAATCAAGCAAAAATATTTCCCAGCCACTGAATATGGTCTAAGAGCCATAATTTACTGCTTTCAAAGCAAGTTAACTACAAATGTAAATAATTATTCTGAAATGGCTCAAAAAGCCTTCACACAATGCTGAGAACGCAAATTTGCACACATATGACTACCATGGCCCTCCTTTTTAGTCTTCATATAGACGTTATTACTGGCATTGCACTGAAAGATCCATGTTGATGTGCTAAGTGCCCCAAAATACTCATAGTCAAAGTACTCATACCTCCATAATTCTCAAAAAGACTTGCTCCAATAGGAAGCAACAACAACTGCTACCAGCTGAATCAAATTAGCCCGTGAGAAGGCAAAACAAGTTGCTCAAATGGTTAGACTTGTTTAGCTTGTTTATGGTGAAGCTTGTCTGGAACATTGCAGCATCTGTTCCCTGTGCAGAAACCATGACCAGAGAGCTCTTGGTAATGTAGAGCTTAACATCATGACATGCCCCCAACCTCAGTCATGGCATACACACAACTCTGCAATGTTCTATGAGTGTCCATCTAATTTCAAACAGATTGCATTTTTTGACAGTTTATGAGATAAAATGAAGCTATGCACACTTATCATCATTCTTCTCATCAGCACATGTATTTTTAATTAACATTTTAGCATTAACCGACTGACTGCTGTGAATGCGCTCTCATCAGCTGATGAAAAAGGTTGAAAAGAGACAATGTTTTTTCATTGTAAGGCTGGGTTTAATTTGACCAACTGATGAGAGGTCTTACTGCACAACAGTTTACTCCTTTTCTGCTGATACGTACAGAGTGTTCATGGGTTTAATAATAGCTAAGAATAACGATAGGCATAGTGTAGATTTGTGTCAGCCTGCCTTGATATGACACAGACCAAGCTATCTGAAAGAATCGTGGAACATTTATTTTCACAAATCAGAAAATCAGATTATAAATTCTTGAAGTTTTCCTTCCTTGTGAATCTTTGTATTCTGCTTCAAAAATAGCAGGAAATAAGTCAAATTCTAGTAGCAAAAATAAAAAGATGGGAATGCACGCATGCCAAGGAGCAGATGAGAGTAGTGACCGTGGACCGTGGAGTAATACTGTTTGTTTTTGTGTATGTTTTCTCAGTCCATCTGTGCTTTGCCCTTCTTTGATCCATGTCATCAAATCCCTGTTTCATTTGGGATAAGTTTATCAAACATCAAATCAATCAGGGTACACAGCTTTGCTCCAGTCACTCTTAAGGGCTGACACATGCACCATTGTTTCAAACCGAGACCGCATTGGGCAAACATCCGGCACTGAGAGAGAGAGGGCACCATGAGAATTGCATGGAATTCGGATTACATGTGCTTATCATCAAAATCTGAGCCAAGTTTATAAAGTCCCACACACTTCATCAAAACTGAACCAATACAATGAATGTTCTGAGGATAAGCTGTTCTACTCTGCAACTCAGTGTGGTCAAGATATTTTGCTGATGATGCACTGAATGGTAATCTTTGGCAGATGAATTTTTAAAGATGCAAAAAAAATATATATATAGAGAGAGGAAATTCAGGCTTAGGTGATATATTAGGTGTATACTTGTTGTCTGTTTATTTACCACAAACATATCAGTAACATTTCCATTGATAAAGCAGTTAGCTAACTTAGCCACTGATGGGTGCAGAGTTACCGAAAAGCCTACAGCCTACTTTGCTTGCCACCAGGCTTGATTGAGAAAGACATCATTAATGTTGGCAAAAAAACTCTTACGTGCATTGCTCCTAACTCTCTGAAATTAAATAGATTTCATGATGTTATCATGCAATGCGTAACTACCATGCAGTTTTGCATACACCATGTAGCTGAATGGCATCGTATTCTCTGTGGTCTTGCAGGGTTTATATCTGGTTTGGATGTTGATTGTTCCTTTTAAAGAAGTAGAATGTCTAGAGAATGGAATGAGGAAGGGCTGATTTGTGTTGTTTGCATATGTTTTTGGTGCTGTTTCTTTTTAATTAGTAATTTCTGTGCTGACTGACGGTATTGTGTGAATGAACTTTCATCAACTGACAAAAATGAACTTGTTATGTGCTGCCATAGAGACATTTGGTTTCACAAAATTGGCTTCAGTGTGTCCAAAGAAAACTCATCAGCAATTTTTCTGTTGATACATATGGAGTGTTCGAGTTTAATATCAGGAGTGAATAGGAATAAGTAGATTTTGAAGATTTCTGTCTACCCTGCAATGACAATGAGCAAGCCATGTAGTATCTGAAGAACTGTTAGATCTGTAGAACATTTATTTTATGTAGCTACAGCAGCTTATCCAACAAAAATCAATCACTGCTTTTATAAATGATCAACACTAGAAAAGGCAGACATAATTTTTGCTGTTGTCACATTTGCTGCTGGTTAGTATGTAAGATTTGTAATCATTAAGGAAGGCCAAACAGCGATAAAATTAGCAACACTGATAAAAAAAAATGCACTATGAAATTTAATACTATAACTTTTTTCACAATTTCTATGGTTCTACTAAGAAATTTAAAATTGGAATTCACTTCATAATTATTAAGCACCAGAAGAGAAGACCATAGACTTCATAGTAAAATGAGTTTTTTTAGAATTATTAATGATTGAGGACAGTTCATATCAGTTTTTTTCTGGGCTGGCATAAAAGTATCTAGCTGTGCTGTTCTAGTGTGTAATCACACTAGTGCTTTAATTATTCATAACTGTGTTCCTAGGTCCTCATTGAAACAAAATGAAGCAAATGTAAATATTAGTTTGACTCAGACACATTGCAAAATGCTGCTGCTCCCCTGTCTGGGGGGTAATTAAAGGTGAGAAACTTAGGTATGGTGATTCCTTTTTCCCAATTTATTGCAAGAAACCTGCAAAGGTGTCTGGAGTTTTGGAAATTGAAGAAATGCAACTTTATCTTCCCAGCTTTTGCCCAATCAATATGCAGAAAACGAAACAGATTTCCATACCGGATCGGTCGAGGCCCAGGTTAACAATGACCGCCACCAGTGCTGTTAGCCAACAGGGTGTGAGTGGATATTGGGCTGCTGTTGGCCAAAGGACAAGAAGAAGAAGAGAAGGAAGGCATGTCTGGAAGCAGGAGGAGAGAAGGAAGGGTATGAGAGTAGAAGTGAGGGAAGAAACTTTAAATGTTGGCAGCATGACTGGTAAAGGTAGAGAGTTAGCTGATATGATGGAGAGAGGGAAGGCTGATATTTTGTGTGTGCAGTAGACTAGATGGAAGGGTAGTAAGGCCAGGTCTATTGGAGGTTTAAACTGTTCTACCATGGTGTGGACAGAAGGAGGAATGGGGGAGGTGTTATCCTGAAGAAAGAGTATGTGGAGAGTGTTTTGGAGGTGAAGAGGGTGTCAGGGAGGGTGATGAGTTTGAAGCTGGAAGCTGAAGCTGTGATAATGAATGTTGTTAGTGCTTATGCCCCACAAGTTGGATGTGAGATGGAGGAAAAAGTAGAGTGAGTTAAATGAAATGATAGAATGTCTACCCAGGAGAGAAAGAATGGTGATCGGTGAGGACTTTAATGGACATGCTGGTGAAGGGAAAAGGGCATATTAGGGGTCCGGGATTCAAAATCATGACTCTTCGATCATGAGAGCAAATACCAACCCACTAGGCCACCACAGCCCCAGTATTTATATTTAATGATATTTTTATTATTTAAGGAAAAATCAATATTTACATTTTATTCAAATATAAATAGTAAGTTTAAAATGAAATAGATAGATATTTATGCCTATTCAAATTTTTTTGTCTTTAAGACTATTATTGATCACAAATTATTTATATAATGATCGAGAGTTTATATAGCGCAAGAACCAAGGCTCCCAACTCCTCTGTTCTGTGACATGATGCATTGTGAAGGGCTCAGAGAAGAGGAATGCTCTATTAGGCAGTCTATTGACTTTGCTACTTTACACATGCTGCTGTTGCTCAGTGCATGGCACGCTGGAAGGCCAGCTGTCATCACGATGACTCTGTGTGTGGGGTAAAATGCTACACCAGACTGGATCACTTCACCCACACACAGACAAACACTTAGACTAATATATTACAGGAGCCCCAGCACAGCTAATGTGTAAAACTCCTGTTGGTTAAAGGCTGCCACCCAGTTGTTCAGTAGCCAGCCTTTTTTCACATACCTCTTCTGCACTCATGTATCTTCTCTACAGTCATCCCATTTGCTTTTATCCTCTCTCACAGTCATGCAGCATAAGACTGGGCTTCCAGGAAAGCCTTTTTGCTTTCCACATTCATTAGGGTGAGGACAGGACATTTCTGCGAGGGAGACGTCCCCTTCTACTCGGGCCAAAGCATCGGCAATGTCATCTGCTCCCTAGTGTTCAAATGTGAGTGTAGTCTTTCTACAATGCCCTCAGATGTTTATGAGCAAGGTACGTCTATGGAATATTTCAGCTGCAGCAAAGAAAGCCTCAAAGACTCCTATGCAATGTCAGGTTGCTTTACCTCCAACTGCATCACATTTCAAATCGGTTGGGGCTCTGTTCTGTAGAAAACAACTGCACTAATATGATTCCCATTATTGGCATAAGGCAAGTGCCAGCAGAAAAAAAAAATGTAATGTTTAAAAAAAAAACCCAGTTGCATATATATTAATGTATGCAATTAATATATGCAACTCTGTATATAAAATAAACAATAATACCATATTAATTACCACATTAGAGTAATTGTTTCTTATTTGTATTGTTTACAAATCCATTTGCTTTAAAGCCATTAAAGAAAAAAGACAACCCAGTATCAACTGAATCTCTGTTCTATCATTTCATCTTGCCTACTATTTAGTTATAAGTGCCTTATATTTTAAATACAGTCATTCAAACACCATGTGAAATAGCTTTTGGATTTCCAGCTTACGTTCCAGCCTGTCATAAATGATTAAGTTTCATGATTAAACCAAACCCTAACCCTCATGCATAAATCTTCAAAACATTATTTATGAAGTAAAGAAAGAACCAGAGAAGCTAGAGCCTGAAACCCAAGACAAACAGCACTTTTCAGGGTGGCAGATGCTGTGCTGAGCCCTCTGGCTGGCCTCAGCCAGGACACTAGGATTTTAGCTGAGAAACACTAATGTTGCTAAGGATTTTCTTTACACGATCTACGAGAATATGAGGTGCTAAAACAGAGGCCTAATAATATGCCTTGGAGAGCATGTTATTAGTCATCATTAGGAAAAATTAAGAGGGTAATAAATCAAATGAGTGTTGAGATTAAACCAAGGGCCCCAGGGTTGCACATTTCTGTTATTAAACCATCTCCATTACTGTACTCTTTCCTAAATCTGCCCACTGGGTATGCACATCTCAGATCGCCTTTTTATTGTACTGAAGATCAAGTACTGAGTATGTAGACCATTTCTCTCTAAAGAATCTCCAATGGCATATTATGTCAATTAATTAGGCCTTTTAAAGCAATTCTGTCTGGCTGTATTTGCCTGCTATATTTGAAAATAATGTAAATTCTTTTGCTCATGCCAAATGATATGTAAGTCAAGTCTAATTAAAAATATCGAATACAGAGGTAAGGAGAGATTAATTTCAAATGTCAGAGAAAACAATAGAGACCAGTGGAAAAACAGACATTAACTGCAAGACTGCAAGACAACCCAAGCCTCTTGGGACAGTTAAAGTGGTGATTTCTAGCCCTATAAAGTCTTTAAAGCAATGCTATTGGTGACCCAAAAACAGAGTACAGATAAAGGTGCCATAGTTTCAGATGCAGAATATACTCTAAAGGTCGTGTTAACAACAAAATGTGGACACTGGAGTAAAAATGGCATGCATTAACCTGTGTGTAATGATGATGATTGCATTGAACTACGAACAGAAATTAATCATGCATAATACCTGCATTTACTAATTAATGGCAGTGAACACTGAAAAATGAGTTATGGTTTTCCAAACAAGGCCAGCTTTCCCTAGAAGGCAGGAAATAACCACATATTCTGTATTGTGGGACCACATATGTGAAAGCAGATGCAGACCATCAAGATAAACAATGGCTCCAAAGTTAGGCCATGCTTTGGCTTATAGGTAGTATACCCAAGAGAAAATACAACTAAACAGTAAACAAAAAACATCAAACAAAGCTTATTGCTCTGTCTATGCATGCAGTAAGCACATTATGTCACATACTGTAGTCTCTCCACCCAGACAGTTCTTAAGTCCAAAAATGCTGAGCTAGATTCAGACATTACTGCAAGTGTCTAACTGTACCATAGGCATTATTACAGTAAGAGGCTCTAAAAGGAATTCAATGCACTTCAGCCCCTACACGCCAATGGATGAATTACCTATCCCTCTCCTTGCTTTGCTTGCACTTAAACATCAGCAGTACAGTGTGCCAGTGGTGAAGCAAGAGCTAAAGGTTAAATAATTAAAACAACGAACACCAGGCCTGTGTTTAGATCTATGCCATTGGCTCTTATGGGGCTGGAACTCTTTAAGCTCACTTGGCTGTCCCTGAGCTCCTAACACAGCGCAACCCCTTTAGAGCAGAGGCTTCAGAAAGCAGCTGCTTGGAGATCCCTGCATACTTCACCGCTCTGTTTATCGGCCAGATTAACATGTTGACAGCCTCGCCATTTGGAAACAGTCCCACGATTTATGTCTGCAGCACGTTTCCAAGTGTGGGGAAAACAAAAAGTGGCAGGACATTATGAGGAGCATTCATGGGCAGCTGTGCGGTCCAGTTTTTTGCAGCAGGGTTTGTTTAGACAACAATTGCTGTGGCAAAAAGAACTTTTAAGGGATCCATATGTTTTAGTCCTTTTTAAAAGTTAACAGATTATCGGCACTTTTCTCAAGCAGTATTGTCTAGAGTCTTGACAACTTTGCCAGTAACAATGAGAAATTAAACTCCGATTCAGTTTGACACTAAGACATTCAATCTGTAGTGAATGTCAACTCAATCAGTTCACTAAGAGGCCAGAGGAATACGCATTCCTGCTACATTGTTCACTATTTATTTAAAGGCCAATTCTACCATGCTACTTCAAAAATGTCTAAACCACTTTTGCAGAAACAAATTTGTCCATTTTGTTTAGATTAAATCTAAGAATGCTGAGACTGGAATGTGAAGGAACAGAGCATTTTCCTGAAAAATGAGCAATTGTTTTGTTACTATTAAATAATTGCATTTAAGTTCGACACCTGCTATTCGACACCTGGGTAACTGCAAGCTGTACTGTGTTATTAATGTTCTGTGTAATTAGATTTGAGTGGCCACAACCAGTCCCAGCACACAGAGGAAGCTTTGCATAACACTAATGACACTATCGCAGCATGTCAAAAAGTCCACATCAAAAACAACTATCACCAACTGGAATTGTAGCATATGCTTTTGGCTAGGATATCCAGGGGGCTACAGTTATAATTTTTCAAAGGTTTACCAGATCTACAAACTGATAAATCAGTGCTTCATCTTCTTTGGTCCAAAACAGCCTACACAAAAATAAACTCATAAATTAGAATGAATCATTCATTCTGATTCTGCGGGGTCTCTGTAGAAATAAATCTAGATATTTTGAATAAGCTTCACATTGGTGCTAATGTGGTACTTATGTGGTCACTGTCTTTTGACAAAGGCACAGCCTGTTAATATCCCTCCCAATCATTACAGTATGCTACATGAAAAACTAAAAACTCTGCCCAGAAGCTTTAAAGTAAAAAAACAACAACAACAAAAAAACTAGCTCCCGTAGAACGGAGGATTTTTAGGAAATGTAATGAGCTAAAATGAAAGTTCACTTTGATGGTCTTTTGCTTCACAGTTACCATAGTTTTAAGACCTTCTGTCTCTTTGCACTATCATCAGTACAGTCTGTGCCTTTTTGATTTCTGAAAAAGTTAGGAAGGGTTAAGAGTGCACCAAATTAACTATTAAGTCTTAAAACTGTAGCTTTGAGCATGTCATGGAAAAGAGCTATGTGAAAGGCTCGGCTCTGAGAAAATGTGAGGGCAAAGTGATGACATCAGATTATTTATATCTGGCCTCAGTGAAAGCTTCCTTCCTCTTTCCAGCAGGCACATCTCAAAATGTCACCAGCAAACCATGCATAAAAGCAGTGCTATTAAAAACAAACTCTGGCTTGCCACCGCAATAAATTATTTAAAAAATAAATCCATAATTAATTATTAATAGTAGAGATTTACTATTTGTTCGTTGGGATTAAAATGGGGTTGATTTATGCAATTACTTGAACTTCCAAGTCATCCAAATTCAATATAGTCTTATTGTAAAAATAAATGCATTACTGATATACAGCTTAATAAGCATGTTTTGTGGAAGCAATATTTTCATGTTATATTTCTAATCACAAATGTGTAGACATCACTGTATGTTCTTTTTCATTTTACTTGCCAGAAGAGATTTCAGTTCAAAAAAGCCCAGATGGCTAAACTCCAGCTTTAATCTGTCTCTGAAATAGCATGCAACCCTTTGGTCAAAGCCTAAGGGAGCATCACTCTGACCTTAAAGTAAAGGAGACACGCAGAGAAAAAGAGCTCTTCTGTCTCTTTTGTCCTCCATAAATCTCTCCGCCTCCAGTGATTTACAGCAGTTCATGACTTAAGAGGCTTAAAATAATAATTGAGCTTTTTGAAGATCTCAGATCAATACCGTTTGACCAGGTTTGAGGAATCTGAACAGAGCATAGTCAAAATCTTCAAAACACAAGGAGGTCATTTTTGAGTGTTGGGGAGTAATTTGACCATTTAAAGCTGGCCCTGTACAGTCTCTTCCAAACTCTCACGGGAAAGTCTGCACTCAGTCATGGCACTCACCACAAAACAATAACTCCACATTAACCACTCTGCATGTTTCCTAGTACAGGCTAGAAATATACAGGTCAACTGTAGTACAAACAAGGCGTGCAGCGTTATGAGACAGGGAACCTCTGTCTTGACTAGAGCTAAGGTTTGTTTTAACATGAGGCTGTAAGTGAATAAGCGTTTAATTAATAGGCTGGGTTAAAGTAACACCATCCTTCAGGTGCTTTTGTCAGAAGGAATTCTAGCTTCGTTAGGCCAAAAAAGAGAACTACCTCTGAAATGGCGACAGCTTAAATGTGATCATTTAAGACAGAAACTAAATTAAAATGGTTAGTGAAAGAAATGTACAGATATCATATCTCAAAAAATAATTCCCTTTTCTCTTTTCAGCAGGCAAATTATGCTGACTAAAGAATTAAAATGCACTGTCTACAAATGCAGTGTTCTTTTGAGAACAGTTGTTAGAACATTAGGAAATTAATTGAACTTAATGAGACCATATGGAATAGTGTTCTAAAAAAGTAGCCTACGGGTTGGATACTAAGGACCAGGAACTTGTGGGTTCCATGCAGGCTCAATCCTATCTCCAGCATCCTGAGCTAAGTTCTCAATCCCATGGAGCTCCAGGGAGACTCTCCCTCTCATTAGTTAATGTACATCACTCTGATAAGAGCATCTGATAAAAGCTTTAAATCTAAAAATGTAATGTAAAGGGAAGGCAGACCCAAGTTGATAGGAAATGTAAACATAGACACAGACAAGGCACAAGCATTAATGTATTTATATAGAGGCTCCCATAAGATTAAAGTTAGCATATTGGCTCATACATAAAACTAATGGGCCACATTTTTAAAATAATAATAAACAAGCATGCTAAAAAAAAATTCATAGCATGCTAAAAGCTTCAGTTGCATGAGAAAAAATAACAGCCTTTATTTTATCAGTTTTTTTCAAGATGTTTACAACATGGTGGCAAACTTGCCATGGTGGGTGCCAACCTGCTGGACTACCCATAGCAACATGACCAAGCTCAATAATCATACAGCATTTTAACACGGAAACCCAGCATTATGTAGCAACTAAAAACAACACTGAAGAGGTGTGGTTCTAAATTATAAAAGGATAAATCTAGTGAAAATGCTGTTTTTTTATGCTTTTATTACAGACATCACTAAAACAAATGGATACAATAATGCATGGACAATATTAAGTTTGATACATTTTGCTACTTTTTTTTTGCACTCAAAAATGCTTAACCTTTTTATAAACCCCCCATTAGGTTGAATGTGACTCTTTATCTGCCTAGGAATCTGTGAAGCTTGTCCAACCTAGAAACAGTTGCTGTGAGGTCTGTTTGAGGTCAGTTAGGCTTGCATATTAATTATAAAAATACATTTCCTCAGTATTTAAGGTAATGTGGTGACAACTTAAACCTTGACTTAATAATAACCAGATACAGGATATCCTCTTCCTCAGGTCAGGAAACTACTCCTTCTAGCCCTACAGAGGACTATTTCTGTTCAAACATTTAGGCTGAGAAGGCACTTAATTAAAAATCAAAATGCAGAGGGAAGGTTCACTTACTTGAGTACATGTGTTGAGCCATTGATCTGAGTTGCTGTGCAAGGAGCTCCCGGTGCCAAGATGGAGGGTCGTCGGTAGCGCTTATGTCCACAGCACAGAATGATGAGGAAGGCACGACGGAAGGATTTGTTGAGGAAGGCATAGAGGATGGGGTTGAGCATGGAGTTGATGTAACCAAGCCACAGGCAGGCGGCCCACAGTTGCTCGGGCACTGTGTAATCTATGAAGGGGTCCACCACATTGGTGATGAAGAAAGGTGCCCAACACAGGCAAAAGCAGCCCATAATGATGCACAGAGTTTTGGCTGCCTTGGTCTCAGTGCGCATGCGGTGGTTGCGCTGGTGGTCCGCATTGTCTGAGGTGGTGTTCCCTGCTCCACCTGCCCTCTGCAGAACGCTAATCTGCCGGGCATGTTCACGCGCTGTCACATAAATGCGCTGATAGGCCAGGACCATCAGGCCCAATGGGATGTAGAAGGCCACCACAGAGCAGGTGAGCGCATATGGTTTATTAACCATAAACACACACACTGTTGAATTGCCGCTGAACTTCCGTGCCTCTATCTGCCAAAGGAAAGAGAAAGGGTAGCATATTTATATGCACAGAAGACACACATTCAACTTGTACATGCTAAAGAAAATGTCACTCATTCTTTTACTCTCTTCTGCTGAGCTTTTTCTTTCCTGTCACCTCATTTGTATTCCATTCGGTGAGCCCTGGGGGAACTGTCAATTTGTCAGTGGTCAATGGAGGAAATGGTTCAAGAGCAGAGGTGGTTACTTTCCACATTTATATTTCGCCAAGCAGAAAAGTGACGAGCTCTAACTTGGACAGCATTAATCTTTAAATACCTCCCTAGAAAGACAGCCATTAGAAGACAGTCTTGACTTTTATTTCTTAATGAAAAGGTCTCCAGTTTTGGATTTTTGACATGAAGCACTGGGAATTTTGCCTCAAAACTTTCAAGAGTTCAGTTTTGTTCTGCTTACACACTTACATTTTGGAAATTCATACTAATAAATACAAGTCACCTGCAATAATTGAAGAAATACTAGAGGTTTACTACACTGATTTATGTACTTTTGCTATATTCTTGGATGCAGTCATTTCATCACATTGGTATTTCTCATTTATCTGCACTCAGTACCCCATAGTGACAAAGTGAAAACAGATTTTTTGTAAATGTATTAAAAAGAAAAATTTACATTTTAAATTTATATAAGTATTCAGACCCTTTGGTGGCTGAAAAACACCTGAAAGCCCACTTGGAGATTGCAGGGCTCTCAGACTGAAGGACAGATTCTCTGGTCTGAGGTAACCAAGATTGAACTGTTTGGCCTCAGTTCTAAACATTATGTCTAGAAGAAACCAGGCATTACTCATCACCTGCCTAATGCCATCCCAACAGTGAAGCATGGTGGTGGCAGCATTATGCTCTGGGGGGTTGTTCAGCACCAAGGACTGGGAGAATGGAGCAAAGTACAGAGATATAAGAAAGAGTATGAATACTTACATAGATGTGATATTTATTTACAATTTACAGAACTGTCTAAAATTCTGTTTTCACTTCGTCATTGTGATGTAATGATAACAGCTGCAGAATATCATATATCAGAACTGTAGAACTGCAATTTAACAAAATGGGAGAAAAAATATTTTCTGAAGCCACTGTATGTGTATGTGTGTATTGAGAATGAACAAATGAGAAATGAGCAGTGGATTGGCTAGGGGACTAGGGGAAGTGGCAATAAGAAGGGCATTAATCACTGTCCAGCAGTGACTGTCACTCAGCTCTTTCACATCATATCTGCTAATCATCAGGCCATCCGGTCACTGCCATGAACAGATCAATAGATACAAGCAACATATTTTTCTTGAACAGTAAACATTTTTTTTTTCTTGAAATAGGCTGCAGTGTTCACAAATATTTGATATAAACTACTAATTAGCTCCATTGAGAAGTAACATCAGTACATTTGGCAGTATTCCCGATGCTTTGACTTTCACACGTACTGATAAATAGCTGTCCAAAAAGGATAGGCATTATCATAATGCCCATGCACTGTGGATATTTCAGAATCAAAGCAGTTAAGACAGTGAAGACACCTCATCTAACATGCATCATCGCATCACCCTCTCATCAGCAATTCATGCTCATAGTCTTTTTTGTGTCAGCTATGAAATGGAAATAATTAGGTACAAAAAGATAATACTACATTGCTAATATATGCAAAATAAAACAATGTCAGAAACCATTTTTAAAAGCACTCTGTTGTGAAACACCTCTTAGTTGAACTGATATGTGCACACCGATTCTCAGAGGAAATCCACTTAAGATTATATTCAAATACCATTTCCTTTCTCTGGATGACTTTCATTATAGTGAATTTATCTTCAGCAAGGGCCATTGAAAGGTGATAGCTTTAGGGCTCTACCTGGGTACCTTGATGTTTCAGTTCTCCTTAATCATCACAGCACTGACGGAGTTACTCATAATCTTACTTGCAGCTACTGTCTGCCTAAAAATTACTGCAGGAAGAAAGCACACTGCAGCTTTAAACATTGTGCCTTTCATGTTTAACCTGAATACAAAGTGGGACCCAAAATCAAGAGAAGCATACTAAGAAAAAACTTGAAAATGCTATAATGAAACAAATCATCACCTGATTTACATGTTTACAGAGATGATTATTTCAGTGAATGCCTAATCACTTTCACAGTCTCTTAATAGGGCATTTGAATAATCCAAGCTTGTTTACATACTTGTCCTGATTCCAGAGAAGATGAGAGAGAAAGAAAGATGATCATAAAAATTAAAGAGTAAGTACATTTTTAAACAGCATTATAACAGGACAATCTGCCACGTCTGACGGATATGACTCACCAAATGATTTATTCCAATACTGTTCCATCCTTGCATTATTGGTAAAAAGGAAATAACGGTGGGGATAATCCAGCATCCTCCTATCATGAGAGCCACTCTAAGTGGTGTCATCTTATTCCTATAAACAAGAGGCTGACAACAGATGGCATAGTACCTGCAAAAAAGGTAACATTTTTGTTTATAATAATAACACCTTTGCAGTGCATTTCAAACCATCATGATAAAATAAATACAAAGAAAAGGCACACAAATAAATGTTTAAAAAAATGTAAATATAAGAAACATGTCCAAATTGCAAATGAAAAAATACTTAAAAAAAACAGAATAATAAAATAAAAGCAAAAGATAAATAGATGTAAAATCATTTTTAAGATATAAATAGACATAAGAACAACAGGCAAATAAAATATATCATCGTAAACAAATATATAAGGAATCAAATAATTAACTAAAAGAAGCTAAGAGATTAAAGGAAGAGCAATAAAAATGTGTTATTTAAATTAGACTTAAAAATGAATGCTGAATCAGGTGAAAAGTTTGAGTCAAGCTTTTCTAAAGGCCACAGAGAATGCTATATTACATTCTGCATGTAGTCTGGATCTTAGAATGACAAGTAAATTTTGATGAGATGACTGTAGGCATTTGCCTAATTCAAAATGTGTTAGTAAATAAATGAAATGCATTGTTAACATTCTTTGAATGCTCTTCATGAACGAAAATAACACAAAATTAAATGAAGAAGAAAGTGACAAGCTATTCGGGCTGAAAAAAAGAAATCCAGCATGGATATCTTTCTTCTTCTACCACATTATGACCTTTGTGATCTGCAAGGATAGATTTCCAATAGCCATGTTTAAAATTCCCCTATATCCAACAGAAAGTAGGAAGTCTTAAGAAGGAAGTCTACTTTCTATGGAAGCAAGAGCACAGTAACACAAGCTGGTGTTCTTTATCCATACAGCTGCACTATGTAAGTGACGTACAGTCTTTCATAATAAATATGTTTGGAATACAGTCATGAATTTCTACTTAAGTTTTGATGCAAAAATGGCAGGGATTAAGACAGTTTTGATGTAATCTTTTTTACGACCAAACAGAAAATAAATTCACATTAATGTGAAGAGATAAACTCTGCATGCTGATGCATAGGAAGTTGTTGATGAATGAATGGCGCTTCCATTTTGTAGAACAAAGGGATATGACAGTGCAAGATTGGAGGAACGTCGCTGATATAATAGCACAGATGTCTTGGTGCGAAGGGGCCGTACCATCCAGACGGGCTATAAAAATAACCCTGGATCTGCGCCAGATGCAATGCAGTGCAACAGCAAGGCGGATTCACTCTTATCTTATCAGTCTGAGTTATTGTCACTTTTAAAAGGCTGAGTGCAAACATACTCATTGCTAAATTTTTGACAACTATTTGACTAAAAAGCACTAATGTGTGGATGTAATATATGTGTTTAACATTACAGAGGTTCACGAGCTGCCATATCTGAAAATGGAAACCAAGCATCTTATTATCTGTTAGTGTCATTATCTCTCTTACTTAAAGTGAAAGTGACAACCCTTGTCATTGTGATGTCACAGCACAGGTGAACCACAACGAAATTGGACCTCTGCATTTAACCCATGCACACAAACACCATGCAGCAGTGGGCAGCTATTGAAAGCAGCTGGGGAGCAGTGACAGGGATGGTACCTTGCTCAAGGGTACCTCAGGGCAACCTACTTCTGAGGGGTTTGAACCCACAATCTTCCGATCCTGTGGTCAACTCCCTAACCACTAGGCCCCTGTGGGCAACATTAAAAAATATTTAATTTAAAAGTGGGCAATATTAAAAAATCTATAATTATTAGGATATATTGAAGAAAGAACTGCATAATCTGAATTTAAAGAGAATTTAATAAATTTTGCACATTTATATTGCTAAGATTCATTCAGATTTGCCTGATGTGTCATTACAGAGTAACTTACCTAGTAAGTGACCTAGTAACTTCAGGTGCTTATCTTGACCATGCTAAGAAATCTGAGTTGGTAAGATTCTCTACACTTAGCCATTACAGATCAAAACACTAATTACTTTGTGTGAAGCTCAGTTTTTGAATTATGCTCATTAAAAAAGTAAAAATAAACAGAAAATCCATATTATAGTCAACCTATTAAACTACTTTAATATCTATATTTATAACTATTTTTTATTTGAAAAATAAAAATTTATTTTATTCTTTTATTTGAAGTTTATTTTATTTATCCATATTTAGATTTTTTACTCCTATTAATTTCTTAAATCTATGCCAGCCCAGATGTATTTCCTTTAAGTTCCACTTTGTTTTCTATTTTGCTGTATTTATACTGAGTTGTGAACTTTCCATGTTAACCTGTCCTTAAGTTACATAGTGATATGTTAAGTGATATGAATTTATTTCTAAAAATGCTAAGAAATAACATTTAAACCAGCATGCTAATAAAGTGTGGCTAGAGAGCTCAGGACAACAACATAAGAAGCAGCAGTGTGGGCTATAACCAAAGTCATAAGGGATGGGGCTCTCCACATTGTTTCAGGATGAAATGTGGAGGAGCTCTCAATCTCAAAATCTCTCTCTGACCCAGTTCTGTCAGCAGTGTGACCCGTGTGTGCGGGGTTCCTGTTTATCTGCTCTCCACTCTATGTGACATTCCTTGCCTGTATTCATTACAGTACATTTAGCACTGGCATAGAGGCCTGTAAAACATGGCCATCCACATCTCTTTTAGACCTTTAGAACCTCAGGGTGACAAGGGCCTTAAATGTCCTTTCTAAGAACCAGTAACAAAGCAATCAAGTTTTTTAAACTTCCATTAAACAACCATGACGGATGTTCAAAGTCCATCCGCTTGGCTAAATCATGTTCACTGCTGACAACAGTCAAAAAAAATACCCCACAGCTATGGTTGTCTTCAGAGGCTCTATGCTACATCCAGAAACACTATTGATTCTGCTATGACAAAACTTAAAGCTAGCATCATCCATCAATCCTTGTAATAAATGAGGAGCCTGAGGGGGAGCAGCAGGGACAAGTGTTTGATACCAGGCCAGCAGAAACACAACCCATGCTTTAGTCACTCTATGTGTTCTAAAGTAATCTGGGCTGTGTCATGTTATTTGGGGCCTGCCAATTCTCTCATACTATTAGCCAGCATCCAAGCTTTCAGAGGGACAGCTATTTACACCTGTTCACCTGGCTTATTTTATTGTCACTGTAGCTCATGCTGACGAGTATCAAGCAGTGCTAAACACAAGCTTGATGAAAAACAGACAGGGCAGCAGTGCTTAAATGATAATTACAGTGCCAATGATTGATGAGTATAGATAATGCTGTTAGTTTTTTAGGACTGGCTCAGCCCAGAACATATGAATCATTATCAGTGGGTTTCACAACCACAGACACTTTATTAGATATTAGATGTGCAACTAGTCTACCTAATGAGATGAAACGTTTAATTTTTTTTTACACAAAAACAGCCTACTCAGTTATTATATTTGAATGATCTGCTATGTATTTAAAATTTCCTGTGAGGTCTCAGTGAAAGGGGGAGGGGGGAAATGCCATCATGAAAAGTAAAAATCCAACACCAACCTTGGCTGGCATCGGTCAAGTGCTCACTGTGGTGAAACAGTGCTCCAATGAAATGAAAAGCAGATGTCTGGGCTGTGGGGGCAAAAAGAAAGCTCTAATGGCTGCCTGTGTGCTATACAGCTAAGCAGAGCATATAGGTGTAGAGAGGCATAATGTATGTCAAGCTCCTTTCAGGTGTTTCTAAAAATAAAGCTCTTAAGAACATGTTTCTGGTCCCCACCTGTCCCTTTGCCTTTGGGGCTCAGTAAAAAAGCAGATTCATTGATACGAGCTAGCAGTGTTCACCACTGATTGCAGGTTTTTTCACTCATAAGCGCAGCTATTTTGAGCAAATTTTCATTCATTAAGCACTGAGCAAGAAGCCTCGGCGTTCAAAATGCTAATTCTCCTTGACTTGTTCAGATGTCAGACAAAAGTGGAGATGGCAGCTTGGACATAAATTTAATGTTTTTCCCTATGGAATCCATGCGGTGGGTCCTTGGGGCAAACAGCATATGTCTCAGACAGTCAGTTATGGTCTGTAAGGTACATGCCTGGGGCAAAATAATAGTTCCATATGAAGGTCATCTAAATGCATGATATTGGGGATTTATTCCCTATGCTATAAAACCTAATACAAAATATCAAATCATTAGTAAATCAATAGTACCTCGCTCTGGATAAGAGTGTGTACCAAATGATGTTGATATAAATGTAAATGTAGTACCTCACCTACACATGCAAACTCATGTTTGACACATGTAACCTTCTAAACAACAGTCTCTTGTAATTACCGGCAATTCCTCACCCTCATTTGCACAAAAAACAGTGTAATTACTACTAAACAAAATGATCCTCTCCTAAACAGACTATTCCACTCCAAAACAAGACTTGCCCAGGACTTATTATAATGTACAAATAATGATGCTAAAAATCAACAGCAGGATCATAAGTGGCTTATATGGCTAAAGAGACCTAATCAAGCTCATCATTAAGCTAATGGACTTCATCTAGCATTACAATAACATGGTTAAAAAGGGGAACATTCTTACTTATTATTGTGTTTCTAAATATTAATAGCTTAATAACAGCAAAAATGTGACATACTTTGCTATCAATGCAAACTTTAATCCTTTAGATGTTAGAGTAGAGCTGAGAACCTTATGGTAAGAAGAAAATATATTCCTAAATATGGTCAGTTTTCTTTTCTGTCTATTTTTGCAGAAGCTTGGACATTTTCTTTGAATAAATACATCCATCCATCCATCCATTTTCTGCCGCTTGTCCCAATCGGGGTCGTGGGGGAGTGCTGGTGTCCAACCCAGCGCACACAGGGCGAGGACGGGGGACGCACCCTGGACAGGTCGCCAGCCCATCGCAGGGAGTGAATAAATACATGTTTTCAGTTATTATTTTTCTTCCCTCAGGAAAGAATGTTATATGCCATGACAAAAATAACTGTATTCATGTCCACCACTGCTTTTTCAACTCTAAAACATTCTCAATCCACAATCTTTAATTATAGTTAACTGAAAAGTTCATGTCTCTGCTTATGCTGCACCTGTTGTTTTGCAACTGAATCAGTTTGCAAATTGCACTGGTAAGCAAATTCTCCTAATGTAGTGTACATTAATGTGGACCCCCCTGAAAAAAGAGAGATTCTAGCCTGAGGGAAATGGGTGAAATAGAAAGTAAGCTGCTTCTAAGTACGTAGACTGTGTTACTCATGTACTGACAAAACATGGCACTGTTAATACAGCAGTGTGGGCTAAAAGACTACCTGAGGGACATTCAGCCCAGATACATATTGTGGCCAGTTGACCTTCCTCATTGTTCAGAGTATCCAAAACAGACTCTGCTTCCCTCCTTAAGATTCATGATTGTAATAACCAGCTGCCAGTAGCTGAGATTCCAGTAATTTCTACTATTTCTCCTGACACTGGCAAGCATAACAAAGAAAACACTTTTGTTGTAAATTTAAAAAGAGGTGTGAAGTGTTGAGCTAAGAGAAAAGGGAGAGGACCTGTAACAGGGCAAAGCGGCTAGGATGAAAACCACTCAAAACGAAGTTTATAAAAGACCATCTGTTGTACTGTCATTTTCATTTACAAATCACCAGTAAGCTAATCTTAAAAAGCTTCCTGTCTCTCGATTTGAGAGGAAAAGAGAGCAAGGGAGAGAGCAAGGAAGAAAAAAAATCTAGATAGAGAGAATTGGAAAAGGGGACAGGCACCTTGTGACAGGCCAGCATTAATGCCTTCTCCCCATTTTCTTTCCTGCCCTTGTGACCCCAGTTACTAGCCAGCTTTTGAAAGCCTGCCCTCGTAACTGCAGGCTCTCAGTCAAGCTAGCGGAGCAGACTTACACTCAGAATACATCTCACATATCTGCTTTGGAGGCTCCCTGCACCCTGCCTCACACATCAGTCTGAAAGTCCACAACTGCATTAGTTAAGTTGTAAAGAAGAACAAACTTTTCTTTATTTTATGGCATTGTTAAAATATGGAGATACATGTACACATACATATATCAGAAGCTTGTATTTCAGAAGACTTTCTGCTACACTGCTTAGTTCTAATGAACGAAGACATCTAGATTAAATATCAAAGACTGTAATGGATGACAGCTGAATGTGCACTTGTTGAATGAAGACAAATTGTTCCAATAAACCTGTGCTCACAAAAAGACACTTTTGCCAAAAGAAACATTAAAGAGCAGTGCACATTTGGATTAAGACAGCTACTATCTGGCTGGCTGTTTCTTTTTTAAAGTACGTACAGTAATTCTTTAAAAGCCTCGTGCTATGTTAATGCTGATTGAATGAATAGCCTGGAATATTACATTTCCATCTATTTAATTACTTAATAGTACACAGTAAAGTCTAAATGAAATTAAATCTACTTGGAATAAATAAGAAAATATCTATACCCTACAAATAATAGAATGTTAATAACTAGAATCTTTTATTTCTTAAAAAGTAAAATAAGATTTGGTGCAATGTTTTTATTATTTAAACCTTAACATAAATTGCTATGTAAGCTCTGTGTGTGTGTAAGGAGGTGCGAGTGCATGTGTATATGTGGCAGTAATGTAATATGTGGTCTTTAATACTGAAACAGAACAGGAATGTAGCATACAATCCCATTAGAAAAATAATTTGTTTTGTATCTTCAGCACTGGATTTAAATCGAACAACAAGTTTCATTAACAGGGTGCTAAATGTGAAGGTGGTTTCTTGTTGGAGATTTTTTTTTTCTGGTCATGCTCAGTCAGGCTTGTTATGCATTCATGTTCAGTTCTTGCTCATTTTAGGTGAATATTGACTCTTATCTTCAATATGTGAAATGCACACATAGTGGGACTCAGGTTAGATTATTGACTTTGACAGTCAAGAACACTATTTTTTTGGAAAGCACCACAGCAGTAATATGCTCAAGGTCATTTTTGTGCTATCCACCAATTTTAGAGATATTTGGCTGCATCTGAGCAGTTTGTCCCTATACAGTTCACGATTTTGCGATCCCAGTTCACGATCCCTTATCGTCAGTAATCATTCAGTCCTATTGTCATTTCCATGTGCTCGGGATGATGTGCAGTTCTTTTTTCTTCTCAGTATTATGTTTCTATACTCTAGTGCAGAGGAGTCCTCTCTTTCTTCCTGACTTTGAAAGAGAACTCATGTAGAAATGGACCACAGATTAAGTACCTTGGATTTAAGTTGGTATTTTAAAACCTAATGTGGTGGAGAGTCAACCAAAGATAACAAAAATTCCATGAACGACCAATCACTATACATGAGTCTGAAGCTGCAATGACTGCTTGCCTGTTGATTGTAAAAAAAATATCATTTGGAAGCTAATTAGCTTTGTAATCACAGCGTTGGGTATGATTTAGCAGCTGAACATGTCACAAGGCAGCACTAAAATTACCATGGAAACAGCAGCATCATACAGTACGCTTTCAATTCACTAGTAAAATTAAACTGATTTGCTTACGCTTTTATGACTAAATGCTGTGAGACTTACATGACGGAGGCTTAATACTGCATTATCCTCGTGTGAAAATGAAGAAAATGCATTTACCACACTTAACTGATGAGAGACCTTGTATTCCTCAGTGTTGTCTTACCTAAACAGAGGGACAGATTGAGGCTAAGAGACGCACAAATATATGAGGGTAAATGCATGTCTCACCTGTCCAAAGATATACAACACAGGTGCAGAATGGAGGCAGTGGTCAGCAGCACGTCCAGCGAGGTGCGGACCAGACAGAAGGTCTCGCCATAGATCCAATTCTGATGGATCAACTCGATCGCCCCAAATGGCATTACCAGTACTGACACCAGCAGGTCAGCAAAGGCCAGTGAAACTATGAAGTAATTGGTCTTAATTTTCCTAAAGAAAAAGAGCAAAAATATTTTTTGGCTACTTTGTCTATTTTTCATGACAGAAAGAATTATTATCGAAATTATACACTATTTATGATACACACTGTATCAGGGTTCTCAAATGAAATCCTTAAAGGCTGGTATCTAGCACACTTGGCGGTTTCTTCGAACACGCCTGGCTAAGCTCACCTGTTAATGTCTAGAGATGTGTTTCTGGAGGGAAACTTCTAAATTAAACGTATTAATATTATAATAGTATTATTATAACAAAAAATAATATAGCACAGCATAGCAAATACCAGAAAAACAAGTTAAATAATAATAGAAAATGAATTGAATTGTTTGACTAGTGGAGCCAATGTATTAGGGTCGCAGATGAGTGAAAATTGTGCCCTTTGATATAGGCTAATAAATTAAAATCCTCCTTCAAACCACTTCATATTTAAATGAGTAAATGGAAAGTGGGCTGTGGAAAAAAGGTATGAAAGGATTGTGTGTACTTAGCGTGTGCGTATGTGTGTGTGGGTATGTGTGTGGTAATCTCCTGATAGGATGTCATACCCTGCTCCACAGCGCCTGAGAAAGGCCAGACCCTCTGGCACTCCATTAATGAGTAATAAAACTCTGGTGGAGGCAACGGCCTGCACGAGGCATAGAAAACACTAGTGCTATATTTAGCAAATGGTTCCTCTAAACGGATTCAGATTGCTTTATCAAGTATGCCAAAACATGGCATCAAAAATATACTCCAGCTGTCTGCTAACAATACACATCTGTAGAAGAATGAAGACTGATTGCTTTTTTTAGCACAGCACATTTGATGTCAATTTGACATCAGATAATTATGCCATCAGATTTGTCAGTGTTTACAATATCCTTTAGACACATCATTAAACCATAGTGGTGGCAGATGGCCCCTGCAACCCTGAGACAGATGTCTTCAGATCAGATCAGATATTCACAGTATTATTAATGTCTCAGTGCAACAATGCTTGACAGGTCACATACTGACCTTCCGCAGTCAAATTCAGCTTGCATACTGGTTTATTGTATTTTTCATTTGAATTCTTTCATCATTTTTCAAGAATATTTGACGATAGAAATATGGGCTTAAATTTACAAACTTCTTTTTTTGCATCATTTGCAATATGCATGTAACAGATTTTTTTTAGAGGTACACTTAATTTAGAATATATTTATTTTTATTTATTTCTATCCCAATTTTTTTTTTTTATTTCTATCAAACTTTTATGTGAGGAAAATAACATCATCTTATTACAGTGGCATGGGTCAAAGACCTTTTAGCCAGCAAGTTAACAGTGAGTTTATGAAGTTTATGTGTTGTAAGCAGGAAAAATGTACAAATATTAGGATCTGAGTTGGGCTAAAGGCAGAGCATCACCAATATGACATGTGCTGCCCAATTACAATTTGTGGACTGGCGGATCATCATTGCATTGATGCACATAGCATAAAATTCGCTGTACACGCAGCCGACCCTGTCCTTACCAAACATATGTCAGATGTGCTGGACAAACTAATCAGAGCCATACAGGCCTGACTTCACAAATTGCAGGACTTGTAGGACTCTGCTACTAACATCTTGATGATAGATAGCACCGCACACCTTCAGAGGCCTTGTGTTGTCCATGCCTCAATGGGTCAGTGCTGTTTTGGTGGCAAGAGGCCTTACTCTTAGGGTGGCGGTGGTCTAGTGGTAGGATACTTGCCTATGGTTCCAGAGGTCCCAGGTTTGAATCCCACCTCTAGCACTACCACCACTGGGTCCCTGAGCAAGACCCTTAACCCTGAGTTGCTCCAGGGGGACGGTCCCTGTGATTAGGACATGGAAGTCGCTCTGGATAAGAGCGTCTGCTAAATGCTGTAAATGTACTCTATATTTGGCATGTGGTTTTAATTTTATGACTGTTCCTTGTTTGCTGTATTATTTTTAAAGCAGACCTCGAAGTAATTCCTCTTACTGCAATTTAAAGGCAGCATACTTATTTTATGCATGACAGACATGATAAACATTTGCACATGTTGACTGTAATGCTGGACACAGTGAGCAGGATGCTGGAAAGTGATTGTAAGGACAGAAAAAGGGCACATCATCATAAATCATGAGAAAGTGCATGGAAGAGAAAAATGTTTTCAAGGATGATGCATGGTTTTTCTCATTCTGTCATAAATTTTCAACAGATGCGACATGCAATTCCACTTTCTGAATGGAGAAGTCTAAGAGACCAGCAAGGATAACGGCACTCTAAAAGCCACTTCTGGGACTGCTATTTACTGCAAAGAGCTGAGTGTTGAGAAAGTACTGTAAAGTACTAAATACAATGTTGCTGTCTCTCTTCTGTGCCCTTCATTTTAGGAAAGAGGGAAATCAAAGCGCATAGGCTCATTTGCTACATACACAGTGGAGACACATAGGTGACCTTGAGTAGCAGCTCCTTGATTGACAAGACATCTATGTGCTACTAGTATTGTGTAATATTGTTGAAATATTATATGGAGAGGGGTTTAACTGTCTTATCCCAAAAGGACTGATGGAGATAATATGGGGATAATGGGTTCATGGTGGTGGAAAGTTATCCAATAATTATATAGAGCTCTTTCGCTCTAGAAAACAATGTCACCACACGCGCTAGTGTATTTTTGTTGATAATGTACTCAAAGCGTCTAATCCTGAGGGACTTCATTCAGGCAGCTGCTTTCATTCAAGCAAAAAAGGACTGCTGCATATTTCTCTAAGAACTCACTTCACAGCAGCCCTCTGGAGGAGTAATTAACCAGCTGCTAATCAAACACTGATATGAAATAAAAGGGAGCTGAACTCAGGGGTTTAACAACTGCAAAAGCAATCTTTAAGCCATTTTGCAGTTTCCTACAACACACATCTACTGCCACCAGACTTTATTGCAGAAAGAAATTAGAAATGTGTGATGGTCATAATCTTTTAGTATTGCCTAATGATTATCCATGACTTACACAAGGCCTTATTGTACACATACAGAGAAAATGCATTAAGTTTCTTAATGACAAATCAAAATGTCACTTTTCAATGTCAAGACAATCATGAAACTCCAGTAATGAAACAGAAGCCTCAAAATTGAAATATCATGTATAAGTCCATCCTTTGCCTTTTTTACAGCTTTTACTACAGTGCCCTCTAAGATGTTGGGACAAAGACACATTTTTCCTTGATCTAACCCTCTGCACCCCAGTGTGAAATATTAAATCAAACAATTCAGGTATGACTAAATGAATATTCTTGATTTTAATTAAAAGTTATTTGCATACATTTTAGTTTCCCCATATAGAAATGCCATCACTTTTTATATCCAATCCCCCTCACTTCAGGAGAACATAACTGGCCTCACAGGTGTTTGTGGTTACTCAAGTGTATTTTATTGCATTATTAGTGCATAGTGCATTAGTGCATATCATTATTATAGTGGATAACTGCCAAAACATGTAGAATCTATGTTTATTTAAAATTTTACACTTTGGAGCAGAGGGATAAATGAAGGAAACAAAGGTTTCTTTGCCCCAAACCTTATGGAGGGTGTATATTCTGTTTCTTGCTCTTAGTTTCCTTGTACAAATCTGCAGGGGTATTTTCCCATGCCCCAACACCTTCAGTCTTAGAAATTTGCTGTATTTTCTCATTTTCACACTACAAATGTATATAAATCCTTCCTCCTCCCAGACATTTGTTTCTTCAGAACTTAATGCATGAATGGAGCTTAATTTCTTAAAAGATGAAATATTAGACAGTTCTAGTGGTCTCATAAATGAGTCCTACTTCTGCGCTGTATCTTTTTATTATCTGTTTAAATGCAGCTAACTGTAATGTTTTTAATAAATAAAAGAAAAGTAAAATTTATCAGTAGGTTGCTCAAAAATGAACAAACTAAAAGGTATAATTTTCCTGATACTGCAAAAACTTGAAATTCATAATAGCTGAACATGTGAAAATTCTCGATTAGGCAGTCCCAAAAATGGCACTGATGTTAAGTGAACAAAACCATGCATCTTCAAAATAGTTAATTTATTGGACAAAGAAAAATGATGAGGTTTAATTCAAAGTAACTTTGAACCATTTGCATTTGTTAGTTCATCATTAATGTTCACACAGTGGAAAGGGCAACAGCTGTTGTCCAGTAGTGTAGAAAAGAAGAAAAGTTGATAGTGCATATTGCAGTAACACCATAGCCACTGGAGATAGGAAAGAGAGACTAGAGAGATAAGACTCCTACCTGAGCTGCCGATCCTTGCAGACAGCCACCATGACCAGCAGGTTTCCCAGGACGCTCATGAGCATGACCAGCGACAGGAAGCTGATGAGAGCAACCCTTTTCGCCATGCCGTTGCTGTGGTAACAGAGAGATGATAAGGACTTATCCTACAGCAATCAATTGCAGAGCACAGACTAACAAATGATTTGAGAGACAGCTGTCATGAGCTGACTGACATTTCATGGTTATTGATGAAACACTGATTAAACACGATCCGTTATAATCAGAAAAATGGCAAACAAATTGCTCAGCAAGTCTGCAAATTTAGGTTGCAAAAAAAAAATAATAAGGACTTCTGATTTGTGCTAAAGTTGTGATTATGAAAAAAAAATCTGTTACTGGGATTCCCATGGTAACATCTCTGTGTGGGCATGGGCCAAGAATAGATGCAGAAAGAACACAGGGCAAAGCCAGAAAAACCGGCTAATTTATTTCATGGATCTTACCTTGACTTAGATGAGACACATCTCTCCCACACATACATACAATTTCACAACTGTAATGATTTACAATAAACCCTGTAAATGTAAATGTATCTTTGTCCAGTAAGAGAAAAAACTTAAAGATGAGTTTTGGATTCTTGTTCATGGAAGTGTGATAATGCATATGTTACAACAATTCACAGCACACAGCACATAGTCTTATCACACTAATTTCAAAGGAACGCAAACTTAATAATGCAGATACAGAGCTATTGTTATACATCAAACTGACTGACTGAAATACTTGTTACACAATTTCAAAATATCAAAGAACTTGCACACATTGGTTTTTCTTTGATCATAAGCTCACACTGAATGTACGCAGTATAAACCTGTGTCTGGACAGTAGAAAGGAGGGAATATGCCTATCAGAGATAATGAGGACACAGTTCAACTCAGCTGGCACAAAACTGACAAATAAAAAAATAAATCTGACCTTGAACAAACAAAACAGGAAGCCACAGACTACCCACAAAGCTATTACTGAGCATGTGAAGAATATTTATTTTAATACTTCAGTACTGTTGCTCAGCCCCCTTGAAAATCGTTTCAGACTCGTAAAAATATACAACTCACCACTTGTAATTTGAGGCTATTGACTATCAACTCTCTTTTTCTCATTACGATGTGGCTGAAGCAGAAATGTCCAATTAAAAGTTTGAGTAAACTGAATCTTTTCTTTCACATTCCAAACCCAAGTCTAGCTGTGAGCACAGCACCTGAGCTAAGAACTCCCAGAGAGACTGGGCCAATGCCTGAGGACCACCGCTTCGTCCACAGCAGCTACAGGCATGCCTGTATAATGACTAGAGAAACCTATGACCCTCAGTGTGTAATCGAACTGAAGCTGCAATCAGCACACAGCAGCTCAATCAAAGGTCTAAGTGAGCTGCAAACAGGTCAGCATGTACACCAGCTTCTTGTCAAATGTGCCAAAAAAAAGCTCATCTCCAGACAGCAGGATGGATTGAATACTTACTTTAATCAATTAGCAGCTTTTGTTTCAGTCATGTCTGATTCATTGCACAAGAAAATAGCTACATGCTTAAAATGTTCAATTACAGTTTTCCTTCATTGACAGGGAGTAAACCAGATATTTTGATGGAGAGAATACCCCCCAGGAAACAAATGAGTACCTCTTAATTAAATGAATTCTTCATATTTAAAAAATGTACGTAAAATTACAGTATAATATTCTTTATAAATATATAATTTTATATTTAAAACTGGCCTTAATTGCAGATTCTTTTTTTTTCTTCTAGGGACCAGTGACTGCAGTGTTTTATAAGCAGCCAGTACCATGATAAGGAAACCACTGTTGATTAAAAACTGAATTACACATTTATCTCAGCAGGAATGTCCTGGAGAGTGATTATGACACTTTTCTCTCTTAGGTCTGAGAATATTCCAAATATTCAGCCACTACCAGAAAACCACCTGAGGGGAGGAGAAACAGAGCAGAACATTTCTGACATTTGTTCTCTCCAGTTTACATGACTGTAACAATCTGTCACTTGTTAGTACTTAAGATGTGTTTAACATAATGTAATCTGCACTAAAAGAATAACTAAAAAATGCATTTTAGCAAAACATTTACAAAAAAGTTATAAACTCTGCATTATGAATTATAGGACAACAACCAGTTAATTTCAAGTTAATTTTTTAAGTTAATTTCAGTGAAAACATTTTTTTAAAAGATGCTTTTTTAAGTAAAAGATTGTTTCATGCACACTATAACTGGCAATGGTCATATTATAATACAGAGTAACCAGCCCCCAGTTTTATACTCTGCTTTTCAAGAACACTAAATATTTTTATATCAGTGACTTGAGTTTGCAGTGGCATATATAACTGTAATCTAGCAAACAGTCATACTGTTATATTACATTTCAAGGTATATTAACATTTTATACAGAGTTGAAAACTCTGTTAATAGTCAAACAGAAACTAACATCTGTAGCCAGTCAGACAGATTTTTTAATTAAGTCTTCATTTATGTGGTCTACCTGTAACATTATGTCATATAACTAAGGCCAAAGTAAATGTTGTTTGAAATTGAGAGTAAACTGGTCTGAAACAGCACATGACATTCTAGCTTTGCTTATTTTTCTTTTGCAGTACAAGAACTGCCTGAAAGGTTCTACTGCTTATAATTGGCTGAAAGATGAACACTGTACAATTGTTCATGTTTGTTTGAGTGAAGTTTGCCATCAGTTCACACAAAACACTTATTATTACAAGTAGAAGGTTTATTTTTAAAAGTACTTTTTCAAATAAATATAGATATACACATGAAAACACAAATCACAAAAATAAACAAATGACATACCATATTTACTCGTGTATTAGTCGCACTTGACTTGTGTATAAGTCGCACCCCTGATTTGGCATGGAAATTTGGTCCAAAATGTATTTTTGAGTGATATCTTGACTTTTGAGATTTTGGATTACGTGTAGGCAAAAATGCGAAAATGCAGCGCTGGCCTAGCGGTTAGGGTGTTAGCCGCATGATCGGAGGATCGGGGGTTCAAACCCCTTCCCAATAGGTTGCCCTGAGGTACCCCTGAGCAAGGTACCGTCCCCGTCACTGCTCCCCGGGCGCTTTCAATAGCTGCCCACTGCTGCACGGGTTTGAGTGTGCATGGGTTAAATGCAGAGGTCCAATTTCGTTGTGGTTCATGTGTGCTGTGCCATGACCTCGCAATGACAAGGGTTGTCACTTTCACTTTCACTTTTTCATATGCATATCACATAACTCAGAAATACTGGGACTTACGGTAAAATGTAATGAGTTTCTATGTACAAATTTGTGCGACTTATACACGAGAAAATACGGTAAATGTGATAAAATGATAAAAGAATTACACTAGTTGTCTTATATAATAAAATGAAGTTTATGAAAAGGTAGTTTAACAGCCCAATAAAAATAGTCAGTGGTTTAGCAGCTTGGAAAATTTATATGGAACTTTGTTTTCTGTTGATTATTAAAGATGCTACAAAGAAAACTGACTGCACTGAGTTGCATGGTAGTGTGTTTTGTCTAGCCTGGCAAGTTCCCTCAGACAGCTCTGGTATGTTGCTGTTATCTTCCTTGCTATAATTCAAGTGTTAGATACTTAAAGTGAGAGAAAACTTGACCTCACTTATTCTGAAATCATCATAGTGTCAAGCTATCGGAAATCTTGGTCTGATTGGTCCTTTATTATCATTAATTCTTTTCTTCTAAAAAATCCATCTCAACTTTTAGATTTATCTGCCTGCTTCAAAAGAAAAATATGCTGATTAGGGGGACAAAGGTCTGTGTATGAATTTAAAATGAGTCAAAGAACAAGTAACCATTACAAAGGTGTCCATTAGCAATCTCACATTTTAGGATGAAGGTGGCAAATGACCATGCTGTCAAATACATAGCAATAAAATAGAAAAAGCACTGATGCTCAGCATTTCAACTGAACCCTAAATGAATGTGGGCTCTGTCTTATAACAAATTAAGTATGTCCAACAATTCATCTTAAAATTATGTCTCAATGACTTACAAAAAAGGTTCCAAGACTTTTTGGTTTGGGTAAATTTCCTTTAGGCTATTAAGCATAAGCCAACCAAAATCAACAAGGAGCTGGAATTTTCCAAAAAGGAAATCACAAGGGCAAACCATACCACTCCATTCTGCTAACCTTTGCAAGATTCATCTATCAGTGGACAGGTCGAAATTAAACAGGCATTAGAAAGTGTCAGCGAGCTTTGAGCTTGGTGCCCATTTGAGACAAAAGCAAGCATGGTGAGTTTATGATATTAGTGCATAATGGTGCATACCTCAAGCATAAGGATATTTCTGACAATGTAAAAATACACTGAAGCATCATGATGAAGGGTAGAGATTCATATGTGGGTGTTTGTGCTAAAAAATAATCCAAAAGAACACCAAAAGAATTTTAGCAAATAGAATTTGTAGATTTAGCCAGCTCAATAACATTAATGTCAGCTAGTAACTTCACATAGTGGAAAAGAAAACACTGAAAGAGTAAAGCAAGAAACAAAAGTGAAAGTGAGCTCAAAAAGACTAATTCAGCAAGAGACCAAAAGAACAGGCCATCCACGACAGGAACGTACTTCGACTGTCTATACAGTTGGTTATTTCCCTCTGTCAAGAAGGACCCACACAAACACAAAAACGGCCTGGTTATGTGGTTTTGCTTCCTTGTCATGTTCTCTGAACTAATTTTGCCCAAACAGTAACTAAAGGTTGATTGAAAAATACATTTTTGAAAATGCCTTGACCTGGATCCTTGGATCTTGAATCCTTGAATCTATGTTCATTATGGTACCTGATCATTAATCATAATGTTAAACTGTACACAAAAATTACACTTCACACTGAGACATTTGCTGGGATTCCGGATCCTGAATGGAATTATAGTTGTTTTATGTGAAAAATATATCAAAGAAATATGTCAGATAGAGGAGAAAATACACAAAAAGTTATGTTCAAATACTCAGAAATACTCTGACTGGCACCCATACATCTGAGGTGCCCAATAATTCTCCTAGTTTCATTTGCATTTGAATGAACAGCTTTACTGAAACGAAGAATGGTGGGTCAATTGAGTTTAACTTTTTCTGTCTCATTCAGTGGGCTAAGATTGATAAATCTATTTCCTGACGAATATCACCTGCCTCATCATGCTCCACAGATTGATGATAATTAATGGGAAATCTGATAATAGCTTGCACCTGGGGATGGATCAGGTTGCCTGGAAACCTTGAAGGCTCATGTGCCTCTTCTGTCCAAGATGACAAAGAGGTCTTTTAGGGAATCATTGTGCTCCAGATGATGACAAGCATGGGACTAAATGTGAATCATTTAGCACTTATAAGCATTAACATTTTGATTCCTGAATAGTATTTGCAGAAGTTATTGCTACACGGTCTGAGATAAAATATGCTAAAGTTGCTGAGGCAGTCTTGTCTTGATCTAATGTTTGGAAAGATGTAATGATTTACTTTCAACCAGTGATGTTCAGGTAAATGTGAATATATTTGTACACGTGTCTGAGTATGTAGTATTTATACAACTATACTTTACAAACCAAAGAATAAGGATATACAGTGGTACCTTGGGTTACAAGTAACCCGGCTTATGAGTATTTCGACTTACGAGCAAAAGGTAAAATGTAAAAAAGTAAAAAAGTAAAGTTTCGGTTACAAGAATACATTTAATGCCAACTGAGACGATGGTTCTTTTCTCTCGCCTGGTTAACAATGGGATGTGAACTCGCATCTATGCTATGCTCTCCCATTTGCTGTCCGTCAATCGTAGAGGAATCATCCTACGAGCATTTAATTATTGTACACGTGTTCTTTGTTCCTTTGTGACCGTGTGTGTGTTCATAAAGCAATTTTGTGTTTTGCTTCAAGAATTATTGAATTATTTATTGTTATTCATTTCTGATGTTAGAAATAATAATTTGTAGAATAATTACCATTAAAAAAGATTTTTATGTGTATATTTATGCAGGTATGGAATGCATCATAAGAATTTCCTTTATTTATAATTGGAAAAATTGATTTGGGTTACAAGCATTTTGCGAGCACAGTCCTGGAAATGGATTATGCTCATAGCCCAAGGTACCACTGTATAGGCAAGCAACAAGGACTTTGTCTTTAATACTGACAACATAACATAAATCTTCAACAACACATTTAGTTTTTAACAATAAATACAGTAATCACAAAAAAAAAAAAACATTAGTAGCACAGAACAGCATTTAATTTCCATTTACTGTAAGTTTCACAATGGCAAGGTTGTTGATATTTTGCCTCAAAATATCCAGGTATTAGGATAGGCTGTTTACAGATACGGCTTTTCTTCAAAATCTAAAAATCAGTCATAGATATAAGCAAAGACTCTTCCTCAAAGGAGCCTATCGATTACTCCTAATAATTTCTGGACCTATTTGTATGTTTACAACAGCAAACCAAACCAAATTTCACACATTTGATGTTGAGCAAAACCAGCTGCCTCTCTTATCCATTGTAAATGTAATTCTATTTTTTATCACACAAAAAGGAGAAAGGTACATTATGTTAAAGAAGCTGAGCCATACATGGCCTCCGTCTGGCTGCCTAATCCCCAGAGGCATGCCCTGAGTCAGGAGCACATGTAGGAGACCATCCAATTCAAACTCAGGTGTATCACAGGCTGCCTTTTCTGCTATCTCAGCACACACAGTCGTCCCAGCTGAAACAGCAACTGATGAATTCCAGTGAGATTCAAGATGGGCCGTGAGTATGTAACAAATGTATGACAGTTTAATTATTACTCTGTCATTGCCTATATGAAGTTCTGTATATAAAGTTCTCTGTGATAGTTTAAACTATAAGAATCTCTTAATGTCTGATGTCTAAGCTTTGGATTGCACTTGTATGGACTGCATTTGTTGTTAAAGTTGAAAAAACCAACATGAAGATCAAAGAGCTGTCATTAGGGGAAAATTGTACCAATCTGAAGCTGAGAAAAGAGAGAAAATCCATTAGAAGCATTTCACAACCATGGGCGCAGCCTGTACAACCATTTTGAATGTGCTGAATAAGAAGGAAACCACTGTTGTACTTGGCAACAAACCAGTTGGTTAAGGAAAACAATGACAGCTGATGACTCACAAATTGGTAAACAAAAACCCCACAACAGTCTGATTTCATGAACAGCCTCCAAAGGGGAGGGGCCAACACTAAAAAGGCACTTTAAAGAGTCAACCCTCTCAAAGGTTTGAGGCCACACAGGTAAGGATCTCTCTTAGAGAGTGCACTGAATAATTGGTGGAGGTGTACACCAGCATTTTCAACTTTTTTTTTAACCTGTTGTCCCAAACTACTTCCATCATTGTTTCCGTCGTCTGCAAAAAAAAAGGGACGACACTCCTGTTTAAACAGCTTCTGCTCTGTCACACTCACATCAAAAATGCCATTTTGAAACATACACTGTGCTTAGCAACCTGGGGGAAGGAAAAAACATACGTGATCATGCATTTCACTGACTTCAGCATTCAACACCAGTGTTCCCTCAAAACTCTTCTATACGCTCATTGATCTTAACCCAAAGTCCTTCATCTGTAGCTGGATATTTTACTTCCTGATGGGCTGGAATCAACAGTCACACATCCTACTCACTGATCCTCAAAACAGACTCACCCTGGCTGTGTACGTAGACTCCTCCTGAACCTCTTGCTCAATTACAACTGTACTGCTAAGAAGAGCTTGTAATGTCATCATTGGGCCTGCTGACAACACAACCATCTTGGGACTTAATGAATAACAATGAGCCATTCCTAAAGAAAGCAGGTGAAGACATAAACCAGATGGTGTCAGGTCATTCTCCCTCAAGGTTAAAGAAACTATGGAGATGATTGTGGACTTCAGGAGATAGCAGGCAGGATTATAGCTTTTCTTCCACACTGATGACACTGAGGTTGAAAGATTCATCAAGAACTGTGGGGGTTACATTACCAAGATCTTCTCCCGGTCACTACATGGGTATTATGTCAATAAACCTCAGCAGTATCTCACTTCCCAAAAAGCCTGAGGGATTTTGGCATTAATGCCAACATCCTCATGAATTTCTAAATATGCAGCACCAAGAGTTTACTGATGAGCTGCATACTCTGTCCAAATCACTGCAGGAAGTGGTGTAGGTGGCATAGCACATCACTAATGAGCAGAGCTGCAACATCCCCAATGAGCACTACTATTGAATATACTCGTCATTTTACTTTTACACATTAATAATTAATTTACAGCTCATGCCTTTTTAATTTAAATCATTTTTCATTTCATTATAAGGCAGCATAAACGTGCATTGAGTAGCGTGGTCACCTTGCTGCAAGAAGGTCCTGGGTTCGAGTCAGGGTCCCTTTCAGTATAAAGTGTGCATGTTCTCCCTGTGTCCTCTGAAAGCTCTGGTTTCCTCCCACAGTCCAAAAAATGCACAGTTGATGGATTGGAGGTACGAATGACTGAATGTGAGAATGAGTATGTTTGTCTGTCTGCTCTGTGATGGACCGGCAACCTGTCCAAGGTATTTCTCTGCCTTTTGCCCTGTGAGTGCTGCGATAAACGCCAGCACCATCAACAACCCTCATCAAGATAAGTGGTTGAGATAATGAATGAATGCAAAGGATAAACCATTAAAATAATGAGTGAGTGAGTGAGTGTTTGAGTGAGTGAGTGAGTGAGTGAGTGAATGATTCTTAGATTCTATATTTCAGACAAGTGTTCTTATTGCTGAGTGAAACTGTTTCTCTATCCAACACATTTCATTGTGCCTGTGTTAACCCATATATGACTATAAAATCTAAATTGAATTAAGTGACCAAAGACCAAAATGAACAGAAGCAAAATCTAATGGTCAGCTGATGGTCAGTTGTACAACTGTACAACTGCTTGATCACACCTAATTACTCAAATACAAATGAATATATATATATATATATATATATATATATATATATATTTTCAAAGGTACCTTCTCAGGGAAAAGGTGATGATAATATTATGGCAAAACTCCCCCCGGGGTCGCGGGGGAGTGCTGGTGTCCAATCCAGCGCACACAGGGCGAGGATGGGGGACGCACCCTGGACAGGTCGCCAGCCCATCGCAGGGAGGAGCGGGACGGGGACGGCACCTTGCACAAAGGCACCTCAGGGCAACCTATTGGGAAGGGGTTCGAACCCCCGATCCTCCGATCACGTGGCCGACACCCTAACCACTAGGATTATTGAAAGTATTGCTTTTTAATATGAATAATTGTTCAGTCAAGTATATTTCTATAACCGGAACAATTGTTAAAATAATACGATTTTTCATTTGATAATTAAATTACTTCCTTAATAATTGTCTGGTTAAGATTAAATCACAGCAGACAGTGCAGCAAAGCTTTAAAGCAAGCCCTCACATTTAACAGCAAGTTTGTGTACATACCAGCAGTCACAGACAGAAAGAGAAAGAGACAGCAATGGCCCTGTCTTCCAATTTTATTCTTGTTTCAATGAGCAGATTTCCCCTATTAGCATCTTAAGCATAACCCACCACACTGGACGTACCACTTAAGCTAAGCAAAAGACAGCTTTACTGTACTGTAGCTCAGTATATCAGAAAAGCGGTGAGTTTTATCGTCTGACTAAAAATAATAAGCAACTTAATTTTCATGTGAACAGTGTGTATGTTTAATTACAATGTTATTAGTGTGGCTTTGATAATACTGCTAAAGTGCATGATCTTTTCTCTATAATAGACTTTATCTGAGCCAAGCCCCTGTTGGTTTTCCTCCTCACTATAGACTGAATTTCTGTGAATTAAAGGGGCATTCGTTTATGATTCATTGTGTACAACAGCACAAGCCGAGGATGTACTGTATTCCTGAGAGAACACTCAGTCTCTCTTGATAACGCTCAGAGAGGAGAAGAGACTGACAGAAGCAGAAGAACATTTAGTTAGCAGTGATATCATGTGGCAGTGCTATAAGTCATGCTCAGATATATGAATGGGAACGTCTGTAGGAAAGAAAAAAATCAAATTCCAAGACTGAGTGCAGACTTGTGGAGCTGTCTGAGATAATAATCATGAGCTGAACCCAAGGAGCCTGCCTTTTATCAATGGGGATTTTGACAGCTTTGTTAGACCTGCTAGAATTCCAATTCATAATGTTCCCTGCCTGAACCCTTTAGCTCTAGAATGCAATATGCTTTCTCTATTTACTATGCAAAGACTTACACACAATAATATCTGAATAAACATCCTTTTCTGCAGCAGAGAATAGAATTTATGTCTTTAATTTCTCAAGTGCTAATCTTTGCCACCACAAAAACAATAACAACAGCAGTACACAGAAAAGACTTTAAGTCAATTCAAGTGTGATAAGTATTAAAGGTCACTTTAGTGGCTGCTTGCTGCTAATTTAACTGCTCCATTGTGGGTTAGGTATAGTAGAGCACTGGATTTGTCACATGATCCTTAAAGAGAATTTTGGTGAGAGGTAAGCAGATACATGAGCGAAGAAAATTGATTCTGGGAGAGGAAGGCCATGTTTCCTCTGAATTGTGGATCAAATAAGCTTGTTTTCTCTGAGGCCAGGCCTTGGTGCCATCAGAGCCTGTATCCAAATCCGTTATTCATCTCACTTTTTTTAGATCTATAAACATCTATACCACATCCGCAGCTCATCTAGGAATTGTTCCAGCTTAATGAGTCACTGAAGTAAGCACACAGTAGTGTGTAAGGGCAGTGTCAATGATAAGGAACATGTGGTAAAGGTCTGGAATGGGAGTGTACTGGACCTCATGAAATGGATTATGAAATAAGGATTTTCTCACTCTTTTTTTGAGACTTTTGTATCAGAAATATTGCATACAAATTTGGAAGAGCAAATAATATTATTCTAACCTCTCACTGGTATCAACTTCCTCCATCACAGGCATCTGGCCAGTGGAACTCAGATTCATGTACCCATAGAAGCACAGCGTCTCTGTAAAGCAAGGACAGATGGGGGTTAATGTAAGGCAAGGACAGCTTGAGGTTGCTGTGACAGAGTGGTTAGCACAGGCCATCTATTTTAACACATTACTGACCTGAAACAGGTTCTTTTAGAATTACTACAATTCATAATATGCTGCTTTAATGTATTCAAAATGTATTTATTACCATGTATTATTACTCTTGTAGATATGTATACGTATATATATATATATATATATATATATATATATATATATATATATATATATATTCAATAATTTTTATTATTATTGTTCTTTTCTTTAGTGAAACTTTATATATATAAGGCAAAAGGCCATCAATAAATCAGCCAAGTGGTAACAAAACATTTGTGCTTACAAAGTCCTCTATTACCGAAATCACGCAAAAGAACTCAGCTTAGTTCATGCCCTAAACAAATGACGTTCATTCATGGAGAGAAGCAGCACGGGGTGTACAGCTTACAGTTTATTTTCTCAGCTGATTCCTAACTATTTGTCAAAGTTTGATGCTTATGCAACTAATAGTTGTAATCAAAATCTAACTTCTTATGTGCACTGTGACTGTGGACATAAGAAGTTGCAACATTATCCCAGGATAAAAATACTGGCTGTTTACAAATACTGTGAAGGGAAATGAATGCTAAAGTTGGTTAGCTAAAGCTGGTAAACTAAAGTGAAGTATGATTGATAGAAAATTAATTCATATCATTTTTTAAAATAAAATCTCACATCTACTACTAATTTTTATTCATTCAAAATGAAGAAGTAAAATCAAGAGAAGGTCCTTTTTAACGCAAGACCAAGGGCAGATGCATAACAGCAGAGCTGTCTGATTCTATTCTTCCAGAGAGAACTCTGCAGCTCCTTCTGAAATTAAATGCCTGCATGTTTTCATTTAGATTTGAAGCCAAAGAGATTTGCAACTGTAATAAATGTTTAGGTCAGCACAGAAACACATAAATACAAACTGGCACAACAGCGAATGGCAAAGCTCCATTTCAGAAGCCTGCCCATAGCCTGCACAACAGAGAGAGAGAGAGAGAGAGAGAGAGAGAGAGAGAGAGAGAGATATTAAAAGAGGACATTAGGTTTCCTGTGTGTCTGCACCCGCAAGGATTCTCATTCCCAAATCACTCAGGGGAGAGAATTCCTGCAGCAGCACACCAGCAGGGAGCCTGGAGTCTCCAGACAGAACAGACTTCTTCCAGATGGCCCCCAGACACTCTTAAATTTGATGTATATACACACACACACACACACACACACACACACACACACACGTACATGCAACATCCACATTAAGTCCCTTCAACAATCCGTGTTCATCATCAGAGTGCTCAAGCCAGTCCCACAAGGGCTCTGTAAGAGTATGTTAAAATGATGTTATAAGAGTGACCAATACCAGTTACAGTATTGTCTCACACCAATCATTCCTCCTTCAAAAAAAGAATTCAAAAAATGTGACGTTTATAAGATTTCCTGAAGTCCTGCTTAATGTGTTTGGCCCATGACAGACTTTCTGCCTTTGCATCACAAATATTCTAGATACCATATGTAACGCAGTTCTTTTGATAGCAGGCACTATATATATTTACATATATATTTTTAAAAAGCATCTCTTCTAAATTTGAATGAAGGTTATCATTCTGCTTGAAGAAGGTAGACAAGAAAAGTTCCCTTGCCTCTATTAGCTAACACAGGAAAAGATTATCACTGCAGATGATTTCCTTTTTTTTTTTTTTTTTTGGCCAATGGCCTTTATTTAAAGATGAACAGTGCAGTGACTGATAACATCTGTTTCCTTCAGTATTGAGACTCAAATATTGAGACTCTTTGTCTAAACTGTCACCTGCAGGTGCTTAAGTTTTGATATTTTATTAATTACATCTAGATAAAAGCCTCTTCTTTAAAAATAAAATAAATATGGAGAGAGAATTTATTGATGAGTGAACCAGGTATATTAGGGAAAATTCTGACAAGCAAAAAAAAAGTTAACTCCAGACATTACTATACACTACTGTAGATTATACACTACTCTTCATGGTTAAATCAATCTTCCTGATCTGAAAGGTGGGAGATCCATGAGTTCAGGCATCAGCTCAGCCCACTGAAACTTGAGAGTGCCTCTAAAAATGTTCCTCCATCTCAATAAAATGGGGCTTGCTGAGTCAGTCGTTTCATGCAGGCAGATTGAATTAACAGTGGAAGCTACTTCTCAATCTGCAGTCAGTTTCTGTCAAAACACCTGAGGTTCTTCAGCCAAGCTGAGCTCCATCAACACTTGCCAGGTACAGGCCTGCTGAGTTTTGAGAGTAATGGAGAAAGTAACCCAGCCAGAAAGTTGTTCACTTGAATCAAGCCTCTTCATTACACTGCGTGTTATGCAAAAAAACTCCCAACCCCTGTGGACTTCATATTTCATTTAAATGCAAATGCTGGCTTTAATGATGATCTCGGGGAACCTAATGCTTGAACGTGTGCATCTGCTGGCTCACTGCATGGTATTTAGAGAGGGTCTGCATTTGTCAGTGGCACTTTCAGCTTTGCTCCACTCTACTCCTCTCCGAAGACAAGGGCAGCTGAGTACTCCATGCTAATTTACCACTCCATTAATAATGCACGTCATGAAACAGTTTTCAGACAAGCAACCATATTTTTCTCTAGTATTACATAGCTACAGGCCAGTTCTTGAGGTTAGTGAAGAATGCCCTATAAAAAGTCATGAATATATGTAATTAACAAAACATTGCTCACAGATAAATGCTATATATGCCTACTGTAGGAAGCAGAAGCACATAGCAACGAAAAGTGTTTCCCAAAACACATTAAGCTAAAATATTGTTTGTTTACAAAAGTGGAACTAAATGTATTGTATGGATTCATCTTTGTCATAACACTTTCCTCTCATGCACTGGCATCTGTTACATCATATCTCATGGAAATTTATCAACAGCTGTAATTAATGGAGCAACAAAATAAAACAGAGTGCATTTCTTCTTGAGTAGCATTGACTACAAACCTAATGTACTTCAAATAAGTTCCAGCAGCTGCCACTCTCTCAGAAGACCAATATCAGCCTGCTCTATTGAGCACATTTTCATATTGCAACTCTGTATGTTAATAAGTAGATATTGTTGCAGTTATACCTATGAGCTTTTGCTGTCGAACTAGATGATTCATCCATTTATAGAGTACCTGAAAAGACCATTAAAAGTCCTGATTTTATGAGCAAGCGCTCCAAAGCCTCTTTCAGTTTGCCTGAAAGGCACATTATAAATCTGACAGCCTCTTCGGTATAAGTGAGTGAATTAATTAGGCTGATGGAAACCTTTGAAATGTTACTGTAATAATGACTGCCCATGTGGTGTTTTACCCTCTATCTCTAACTTTCTAAAATAAAAAATAACAAAAAGGCCAAAAAAACAGTGGCACTGTATTATCTAAATAAAGTGTAGCCATCTAAAAAGGCTGCACAATTTTGTGTGGAACATAAACAGCTTACTGCCAAATGTTTGTACATAAAAGGAAAAGTGTTAACACTCTCCTTGAGTCTGCCTTTAGACATAACTCTCATGAGCAGAAGTGTGAACCACGATGTAAAGCAAACAGTGCCATACAGAACTCCTACCACATGCACAGACAAGTAGGAGCCCCTATGAAAAGCCTTTGACTCCAGAAAATGACCACTGTGCAACTTGAGGTAGTCTCAATGAATTAACTAATTAGTGACTTAACATGCCTTGCAATTCTAGTCAGGTAACACAGCTTGTAAATAGCCTTTCCATGGGCCAAAATTTACTGCTTGCTTCCCTGAGAACAATGCTGCTTGCTGTCTCTGTACCTACTGCAGTAGAGGATGGCATATTTTTACGACTGAAACACCCCCCGATGCTTTACGATGCATTATTGCCAGTGTGGGTTCCTCTCTGCGTACGGCTCAGAGTAGAGTCCAAGGCCTCACAGGCTCAGCCGAGTTTACTCCTGTGCAGTTGTCCACAGGGCACACACGATCACTGCACTTTAGCCAAAAGGCTAATCAAACACTGACTCCCTGACTGCCCAAGGCCTCAATCATATGCACATAATAACAACATCGAAAAAAAATCAACAACACAACGGGGAATTCTTGTGGGTCCACTCGGACTGATGAATAATTCATCTCTGATGACGGAGAGCAATCCTGAAAGCATGGCTCTTCACAGCTTTTCGAATGAAAGGAACGGTGCCCCTGCCCTTAGAAGCCCACCCAAAGGCATCCTAAAATAGAAAAAGATTTTACTTTGTTTCTTACCACTAAAATTCAACTGCCTGTTGGCTCACTCATCTGAAGCGAGGAACACAGCTTGCCCTAACAAAAGTGAAGTCATTTGGTTGAGCCAAAACACCAACTTTATTCTTATTAATTCTGTTTAAAATTACCCTGCAAAACTAATTAACACTTGTATTCTTTAAGGAAGGGGAAATTAAGCCATACAGTAAAGATCTCTTTAATAAAATCAGTAAAGCAAAGATATGTGTATGTGCAAGCACAGTAAACCAAAGCACTGCTGAAGATGTGTGTGTGTTTGTCTGAATGACACAAGAGGGAAGGATTATTAACAGCACAATACAATCTTGAGAATAAGTAGATTTCTATTAAGTGTACAACAGATTAATTAATATGTTTTGTGTCATTAATTTACTAATCGCATTACCTGAGACAACAAGAGTGACATTTCTGCATTCCACAAAGCGCATAATTTCACAAAACAGAATTCAACACTGAAAATACAATAAATATTTGTACTATAACACATGGCATATGACCATTTAGGTTTGCCAAATGAAAGACCCTAAATCACGTATTGAATATGGCACAGCACATCATTGGGATGAAGCTCCCAATACAGGAAACCGTATATGCCAGTTAACTGAGGAGGGAAGGGAGTAGGGACACCACACACCCTGGTCCTTCCATGTTTGAACTGCACTGTCAAGAAAGCACAACAAAATCTATATGATCGTTTATTTATCAACGGAACTGGTCCAAGTTTAAAATGTGGACCAGGTACAGCAAATAATACAGACAATTCATATCAAAACTTGCTGTAGAAGGTGCCGCAAATTTCTGCTGCTATAATAAAGGTTGTTTTGATGAAACATTTACTTAAGCACTCACATTCAACTGCTTTTATAAGGTGTATTTTTAAATTACACTTTAAAAAAAGTATTTACATTTGTTTAAAGCCTTTCTTTTTCCACATAATACAAATCTGAAAAGCAGTGTATCATTAAATAGATTTATTTAAAAAAATAAAAAGTTTTGTTTTTAAAAGGACAAGTGTCAGTCATAAACATTTTGTGCTTTTTAAATTTCTTGTTATATCTACATTGAGAGAAGCCTTGCAGAATTGGATTGTACCTGAGTATGCCAAATAGAAAAAAATGTGAAAAGTCACCAGCACAATGCAAATACAAAACAACAAAATGAAGAATGTCGTTTTTTCAGATTTAATTTCTTCACACTTTAAATATAATACAATACAATTATAATATAACAACTACATGTATTTAAGGTGTAATAAAATTATGTATGATGACTAATAAAGCTATCAATTGCGATGCTTTCTTTAAATGAAACCTGAAATACCAAAAGACTGCTTAAGGAGCAAGAAAAATTAAAAAACCTTTAGAGGAATCCATGTTCAGAGAACAGCTGAGGCTGAATGTTTATTTTTGAGCTGCTGTGGAATCGCTAAGGAGGATGAGGTAGCTTCTCATATTGGGGTAATAAAGTGCTGGGGCAACCCTGCCAGGATAAGCTAGGATGATTTTTACTTGCCTTTCCTCAGAGCAAATAGTTCACAGCTTGCTGTCTGGGTTTCATGCACACTTAGACTGGGTGTCAGATGAGGAGCATTTGGATTTCTCCTGGCAAAGGAATCCAGTCTGTGTGCAAAGTTGTACAATGCACATACATGTGAAAAAGAGACCTTGGTGGTTTGGATGAATAGTTATTGAAGCATTTAAGGTTTTTATCTAGCCTTTCCCATGTAGACAAAGCAGGCTTGCACAGGCATTTGGTACTGGATATTATACCATACCTGTGGTGAATCAGTGGCAGAGTAGTGTATCTATCAGCCGGGTGGCAAGCTAATACTGCACTCTCACCTCAAACACCCAGTGGCCTGGATTAACATTTCACACTGAATATGGGGAAGGGAACTGAAAATAGACTAGCAAATGGATGACCATGAATAGTTTATTTTTGTAGTGTTTACTGAGCATATGTACTCACACTCACTCACTCTATCATTTTCTGAGCTGCTTGTCCTGATAAGGGGCGTGGGCAGTGCTGGAACCTATCCCAGCTCTGACATGGCAAAAGGTGGGAAAACACCCTAGACAGGATGACAGTCCATCACAGGCCAGACAGACTCACACACATACACTCACACCTAGGGGTTATTTTGCATCTCCAATCCACCTCACATGCATAACTTCCGATGGTGGGAGGAAATCCACTTAAACACAGGGAGAACAAACAAACTCCACAGAGAAAGAACCTGGACTGCCCAGTCTGGCAATCAAACCCAGGAACTTCTCGCTGTGAAGCAGCAGTGCTACAAACTCCACCACTGAGGCGTCCCTGGAGTATACGTACTAAAATAAAATTTATAATCTACTAATAACAATTTAAGACAACCAGGAATAGGAATCTGGCACAACAGAGTGTGTTTACTGAAAGCACACGCTTTCTTTTCCTAAGGTTTTTGACACCAAACCAACCAATCTAGAGACAAAAAAACAGCTAATTAATGGGGACATGATGCATATAACCAAATTATCTGACATCATTCCACCCTGTTTGAGTGAGCTCCTGGACCTACCACAACAATCACCTCAAAACCCTCTTTCATCTACCAACAATTTGTGAAAGCTTTGCCTTTCCACTAACTAGCACCTGAAAAATGTATTTGACTGCAACTCTTATAAACAGTGCATTTCCTCAAACCAGCCTTTTGAGGTATAAATCAGTAGTGTATTCCCCTACGTTTATGCAGCCCCTGAAGAGTGAGCAGAAGCATAAGTACTCTGTTCCTGGGTTTGTTTTCAATCAACAGAGTGCGGGAGCTGACATTGCCTTGCATATATATATATATATATATATATATATATATATATATATATATATATATATATATGTGTGTGTGTGTGTGTGTGTGTGTGTGTGTGTGTGTGTGTGTGTGTGTGTGTGTAGTTCAAAACAATACACCCAGCTACTGCTATCCTGCTGTTAGTAGAAAGTGCTTACCCAGAAGTCCACAGTTTATGTTTCTTTAATTGTTTCCTCAATAAACAAAGCTGATCAGGGGAGAGACACTTATTTCTGAGGGCGAATTCCTAAAATGTTGAACCAAGCAGAAAAAAAATACACTCTGCCAAGTTTGTCTAGATTTAAATTTATCTGCCAACCTTACAGAAGATCCCTCAATGGATTTCACAATAGCTATCAACAGGCTGGATTCACATTTCATTCATTTAATTGATTTATATATCTTGGATAGAGATTCAGATCTTCTACAAGCAGTTATAATTACTATTTAATGAAGCAAGAAAAAAAATGAACGTTTAAGGCACACCCTTTTAAGCAGAAAAAAAATGGAAGGATACACTGTATCAATGTACATTGTACAGCCTATGTGTTTTTCCCTAAAAGACCATATAGTCATTTTGCCTCCCTAAACGAACAGCACCATGCCCCTAATAGCAGCACTTTCTACACACCAGCACTGTCCACTTCCTGCTCTGATCTTCTCCCAGATGTAATGTAGTGCTGCTGGTGCACGACAAAACTAATGAGAGAGAACTGGGTGAGGCACTGCAGGGTTTACACCTTCAGCGCATCCCAATGAGACTCGCTTGTTTATACACATTAACATTTCTATAATGTTAGTAGGTTCAGAGTAACAGATGTTAATCTATGTTTTGTATGCTCAGCTATCTTTCGATATAGAATGTATAGCAGTGAAAGCTTCACAAACAGGAGTGCACCAGATTGAACAAGGTCTTATCAACAACAGGAAAAGTGTGCTTGTTGTGGCTTCCTTATCAAATCTAAAATGACTTCACCATGAGCTCAGACAAACAAAAAAAACTTTTAAGTCTGCACTGGCACACACATTTTCTTTCAAAAAGCACTTTCACAAACATTTCCTAAAAATATATTTGTGCCCCTTTCACGACCTTAATCTCCAATTTATTATAGTTCAAATAACATTCACCGGGTCAGTCCACTGCATGACATCAGTTAATAATCATCAACAAAATACAACTACATTTGCACCCAAAAATGTAATTTCTTGGGTCAAATGAGGTGGAAACAGGAGGAGGAGGGGATGGTACAAACGGCATTCATCAAGCTGTTTATGTCTGGGTTCAGTGCCCATTTTTAGACAAGTGAGGCAGAACAAGAGCCCAGTTCACCCCTCTCAACTAACTGGGAGCCGTTGAATTTCCAGCAACCCTCTTTAAAACTTTGAGTCAGAACACATACCACAGCCATAAACCATTCTTTTTTTAAAAATGGTAAGTTCTGACACACACCACTTCCAAGTAAATTTACCTGGATAAAATGAATAAACAGAAGCAGATGCCCATTAACTGCATGGTATAAAATACATTAATGCTGCGGTTGACCTCAGCCTAGCTGAGAAAAATAAGCGGACTGGAAGATTGGCTTTCTTTCACAAACGGATTCAGCTGACATGAGAGAACGCGTGAGGGAGGAGAAAACGTATCTTACTGCCACGAGCAAAATGTATTATCTTTTAATCCTACTTCTTGACCATTGTTTAAACATGCTATGAGACGGCATGCCTTAGTGACGACATTCAAAATGTTAGCCTGTTGCATAGCCCTAATGTGAAGTGAGAGTGAGAGTGTATTGATCTAAAAGCTCCATGCTGTGTTATCCATCTAAACACATCCGTTCCATGCCTGGCATGACAGTATTGACCACTGCACTCACTACTGCATAAGCTCAAACTGACCCGGCAGCCCGATGCGGCTGTGATGAACTTCTCCCGTTGTTTGCTCTGCTTCATCAGCACAGCCGAATGCTGACCGTGAGGGATGAGGTGCTGCTCTTGCTCTGTTTCTCAGACTCAGAAAAGTGGCGAAACACACACAGATCAGAAAGATACCCTACCAAGGCCAAGCGCTGCGGTGTGCTGGCATGCCCAGCAGGGAGCTCAGTTATCATTTAAAACGATGGTGCTGGAGATGCTTTGAGAAACGTGAGTGGAAAACCATCCGCTTCCCAGTCAGCACAGCTTACGGAGTAATGTTTCGGGGCAGCATACCGGAAGAAAAAAAATCTTGATATATCTGCAGATCTCAGAATTAGAAACAAAAGGAAAAAGAGAGAAAAGCAGCGAGCCTGTTTCTGAAACATCCCAGCAAAGGCATCTTCCTTCCATCACTTCAGGAAACGGCACTAAGAACTTGGGAGCAATTTTATCTGATTCACGTGGCACTGAGACCTTTGAACAAGGATCATTACCTGAAGCAGCACTAAAACATTTATCGTACTTTCTGGTAAGCGAGTGCAGGTTACACAACCCTGAGCCCGGTGTCAAACATCCCCAATGATGACAGACTCCATGGAGCACCTGTCTGAACTGAAGGAGAGCTTCAGCAGCGCACAGGTCTCACCAGGATCCACAGGAGCCGCTTTAAAGGCAGCACTGGGTTTGCTTGTCCTGAGCAGGTCGCTGGATTAAAAGCTGTTGACCTTCGCGTCTGGGCCCAGAGTGAGGATGTTGGTGGGGTCTGCCCCCCCCCCCCGGCTCCTGGGCTTATCAACATGAAAACAACAATACAAATAACTTGTGAGAACGAGCAGCACCGAGACCCGTTCGTGTCTGTCAGTTACCTGCGAGTGACGTTAATAAACCTGTTTCTTAAAGCAGTTCACAGAAGACAAAAGCCAGAAAGGTGCGTCAGGGGTGAAGTGAAAGCTGGTGTATCCGCACTTTGACACGCTTTACTGAGAAGAGAGTCGGTTTACCAACAGACAGCGCCTTCAAGGTGCTCCAGGAACACCGTGAGAACACCGTGAGAACACCGTGAGAACAGGAGGCTAATTGAAAAGGCGGTTTAACCTTGTGCGTGAAGTAATGAAGAAAATTCCCCCTCACCATTTCCCCGGAGAGTCCCTGGGTGAGCAGCATGGCGCGGTGGTCAAAGCCTCCTGAGGGGAATCACATCCCGGCCGGTGCGACAGGCGCGCGGGCAACTTTCCAACCGACAACCGCTGAGCGGAACGCGCGCGCGACCAGAAGGACTCTCTCCGCCGCGAGCTCCTGCCTGCGAGCGCGAGCCGCTCCCGGCCAACCAGAGACGAGCGGAGTGGAGCGCGCGGCCAGAACGGCGACAAAGCCCCCGCCCCGTCCGCCCCCGCCGCGAGCCGCCTTCACCCAGCGACGCATTCCGCCACACGTAATTCACCATCCATTCACTTTTATTGATCTGTCTTCATTCATAACTAAAATGGTCTAAAACTTATAACATTTTCTTGTCTTTAATAGCAAGTCATCTTTAAGAACAGGTAGTCTTGAATAACATGTCAACTTTAATAAGACGCCGTCTTTAAGAACATGTAGTCTTTAATAACACGTCATCTTCAATAACATGTGGTCTTTGATATCATCTCAACTTTAATAACATGTTGTCTTTGATAACATGTAATCTTTGATAACATCACATCTTTAATAACCCGGCATCTTTAATAACATGTCGTCTTTAATAACATGTAATCTCTGATTAACATCCCATCTTTAATAACCTGGTGTCTTTAATAACATGTAATCTCTGATAAACATCACATCTTTAATAACATCCCATCTTAAATAACCTGGTGTCTTTAATAACATGTAATATCTGATCAACATCACATCTTTAATAACATCCCATCTTTAATAACATGTCATCTTTAATAACATGTAATATCTGATAAACATCACATCTTTAATAACATCCCATCTTTAATAACATGTCGTCTTTAATAACATGTAATCTCTGATTAACATCCCATCTTTAATAACCGGGTGTCTTTAATAACATGTAATCTCTGATAAACATCACATCTTTAATTACATGTCGTCTTTAATAACATGTTGTCTTTTAGGGCACAAAAGTTCCAACACCGAGCTAATGTCTCTCTAATCTGCCTGCAAAGCTGAAGCCGTACACTTTTTAAAAATTGATTTAGTCATTCATTTATTTATTTGTTTAGGAAGAGACATTTAAAATGTCATACAAGAAAAGCACATTACAAGATTTGTTTTCATAGCTCAAATCTATTTATCTGTTATATTTAATGATTTTATTTTATTATTTATTTAGCTGTTTATTATAACAGTTATAACTGTTTATATCCTGAGATTTCAGGATGTATGATGCGGCTCTGTGAGCTTCTTCTTAAATAATGTTTGATCTCTATTATTTTCAGAAAATACAATATAAATATAAATATTTCATCCTGAGCGCTTGCTGCATTTATGGATGGACTGCATGAGGCTGGAGAAGAAAGAAGTGAAGTGGTCAAGCTGTCTGAGTGGAAATGGAGTTTAATTTCCTGTCTCTGCAGGCCTTGGTCTACATTCAAGAGTGGAGAGACGATCAACATAATAGAGCAAACTACTAAAGCTGCTTGGTGTTTTCCTGCTGTCTCTGCTGAAGATTCACTCGATCACAGATCTGACAGGAAGACAACATCTGTTCAACAAGCTTTTGTTTTTTACTAAAATTTCCATGTCTGTAAATGAAACTTTTTGTGCGTGGCTGTAAATTAAACTTTATGGCAGTACACTTTAGATTGACATCAAAAATTCCAGGCTGCTTCTGTAGCTCCTGCCCAGACACGCTATTTAGATCCATTTGAGTGAAATGCATACTTGATTAAGGGGGCCATAAGTACGCTCTAGAGCTGATAGTGCAGTACAATTATCTAAATGGCCTTTACGGCCCCTAAACCACTAGTGCTTTGCCAAAAATATTTTCTTTCCAGAAAACAAACGTATGATATAGCTCTAGGGATTGTACTGGGTGGAATGATGTTCTCTTTTTCTGCAAATCATCCCATGTGTTGATCTTTTCTTGTCCCCACTGACTGTTCTGTGACACCGAGGTGAACTGCTGCACTGCTGTCAGCGAGCCCTGTCCAATCGAGCCATCAGCAGTCAGTTGCAAAAACGTGACATGACTGTGGCTGTGGCTTTCCACTGCCCAGTATCTGGCCATAAAAAAATATAAAAAAACTACAAAGGAGAAGACCCAGAGCAGCTGCAAAAACAGGGTCTCCACCAGCTGCCTGAAAGTCGCCCGGTGGTTCAGGGTGATGGAGCTTTTGATTAAGTACCACTGTTGAAGAAGCCTCATAGCTGCTCCCTCACTGTCTCAGCCTCTCTCTTCTTGCAATTCACGTGATGGTATAGGGTACCTTGTGCACGGTGAGCCCATTCACCCTGCCAAACCTAGATGAGCACGTCCACGTCTGCCGCTCCAGCCACAGAGCTAGACCTCTCAGTCACCTTTACTGTCCCTGCGAAATCTCACTCCTAATTCACCCACTGACATGACAGCATCCAAGAAAACGATCACCCGCAAGACACTCTCCTTGACATTCCCAGCCTGACATTAACGAAATGCTCATAACTTTGCTTTTTGTTGCAAAATGGGGCGCTGTGTCCTTCAAGATTGCTTGTAGAGCCTAGTGCATGAGGTTAACATCAGCAAATGTTAGCCATGCATCTTTCATGATTAGGCATGCTCCTATTTTGGGGGGAGCCATGAAGTGTATGTTTAATTAATACCTTTAATGAGCCCTTCAGATCCCTTTTGAAATGGGAGTGAAAAGCACCATACTGTTCATATGAAGCACCAGGTTAAAGCCTCCTTTTGGAGAAATGGACTGTCTATGTAAGGCATCAAAATCTTCGGCCAGGTGGACAATTTTCGACTGTCTGGGTGTATCATTTTTCTTCGAGAGGTAGTCTTTATTAATTTAGGCCCAGAACCTGTGTCTGTGGCCTTCCAGTCCATGTGTATTGTAGACAGAAATCATCTCCAGCAGATTTGACCTAATTGGCTTTGTAATGACTGCCATATTGCAGACTTGCATATAAGACTTGCAGACCCTGAATATCACTCATTGCTAAACCACAACTTCTGCTGAGGCTTTGAGTTAAAGTCATCAATACTGACATTGTCCTGCCTTCAGTTCACATTAGGTAACCTCAGCCAGGTTGGTCTGGAAGGTAGGGGGTCAGGAAACTCAATTCCCCAGATGAATACAATCAGAGAAGCCTGTGATTTATCAGGTCTGAGCAGAGTTAGTGATCCTCAAGGGAAAGAGAGAAAGATGGGAGGCAAGTGGGGTGAGGAAGGCAGACTGGGAGGGGGTTGCTAGTCTGGGATGCTACTTCACTTTTTGCTGACCCTTCTGCCCAGCAGCTTGATTATCCACACCTGGCAAACATCTCAGAGTACGAGCCTGTACACTCAGAGTACTGAGTCTTGGTTGTTTAGTGGGCCCAGAGGAATTATGTCTGCTTCCAAAGGTTGTACCCTCTAGTCTGGACCAGTACCAGCTTCAAATGTGATTTGGGAAAAGTATGTCTGTCTGAGGCCCCTGAGTTGGAAGTGGAAATGTGGTTAAGGAAAAGCATATACAATCATTGTTACCAGTAACAGTTAACCAGCCAGAATAAATAAACATAACATACAGCCATGTCCAGATGTTTTGAGAATGACACAAATATTCATTTTCACAAAGCTTGCAGTCTCAGTTTCTATGATGGCAGTTTGCATATACTCAAGAATGTTATGATGATCAAATGAATTACAATTATTTGCAAAGTCCCACTTTGCCATGAAAATTAACTCTGTCCCCCCAAAATAAATATTTCAACTGCATTTCAGCTCTGCCACAAAAGGACCTGCTGATAGAATTTTATCAGAATAGCAGACTGGATGCTTTAAAATGAGGGTGGTGGTTTAAATCAGTGTTCTTCCACTGTTGACCATGGTTACCATGGTTACAAAGAAATGCATGCAGTCATCATTGCTTTGCACAAAAAGGGCTTCACACATAAGGTTATTCCTGCTCGTAAGATTGCACCTAAATCAATAAATATTTACAGATCACCAAGAACTTCAAGGAGAGAGGTTCAACTGTTGAGAACACGGCTTCAGGGCACCCATGAAAGTCCAGCAAGTCCAAAGACTGTCTCCTAAAGTTGATTCACCTGCAGGATCGGGTCAGCAGTCCAAAGCTTGCTCAGGAATGACAGCAGGCAGGTGTGAGTGCATCTGTACGCACAATGAGGTGAAGACTTTTGGAGGATGGCCTGGTGTCAAGAAGGGCAGCAAAGAAACCAAGAAAAACATGAGAGACAGACCGATATCCTGCAAAAGGTGCAGGGATTGTACTGCTGAGAACAAAGTCATGGGGTAAAGTCATTTTCTCTGATGAATCCCCTTTCCGATTGCTTGGGGAACCCCGCAAAAAAGATTGTCCAGAGAAGAGAAGGTGAGCGCCATCATAACTCCTGTATCATGCCAACAGTAAAGCATCCTGAGATCATTCATATGGCCAGGAAGGGTAGAGAAGGTTGGTCTAGTGGTGGGTACTTGCCTATGGACCTATGGATCAAGAAGTCCCAGGTTCGAATCCCACCTCCAGCACTACCATCATTTGATCCCTGGAGCAAGACCCTCAGCTCTGAATTGCTCCAGGGGGACACTCCCTGTAATTAGGACATGGAAGTCGCTCTGGATAGGAGCACCTGCTAAATGCCGCAAATGTAAATGTAATGAAACCAGAAGACGTCCCATTGAGAACTTGCGCTCCATCCTCAAGAGGCAAGTGCACAAACAAAAACCCACAGATTCTGAAAAACTCCAAGCATTGATTACGCAAGAATGAACTGCCATCAGACATGATTTGGCACAGAAATTGCCAGGGCGAATTGCAGAGGTGTTAAAAAAGAAGGGCCAGCACTGCAAATATTGACTCTTTGTATAAACGTAATGTAATTGTCAGTAAAAGCCTTTGACACTTAAGAAATGCTTGTAATTCTACTTCAGTTACCATAGAAACATCTGTAAAAAAGATCTAAAAACAGAAGCAGCAAACTTTGTGAAAACGAATACTTCTCAAAACTTTTGGCCAAGGCTGTAGATAGCTTAGCATTTGTTTGGAGGATATTTCAGCACACTCAGATATGCACACTGAATGAGTGAATCCTTGAAATACTTAGATTAGTGCACAGTGGTGGTGAATCTTACCGTTTACTGCAAAGCTTGTCTCTGGTGTTTGTTTGAGAAAATTTACAGACTTAAATCTTTTGGACCCAAAACCTGAATTTATAGTTTTATACAGATTTCACAGTGCAGCACAGACAACATGTATGTGCTTAAATGTCACACAGTGCCTCTTAGCAAAAACCCCTCCCATTTACAGCAGTGCACACAGATGCCAGACTCAGATTCTGTGATATCAAAAGTGTTTATGGACATTTGCTGTGTCTGCGAATGTTAGGCTTTGATCGCTATTTTTTTCTGAAGTTCACAGCCTTGCCTTAGTCTGCCATTTTGGCCTTTAAGCTGCACCCTACTGATGTCAGGCCCAGCTGAATCCTGCCTTTTCTACAGCAAGCTGATCAACATCAAAAGGAAGGCGCAAAAGAACTGATGTCTGTCTACAAAACAAATGCGCACGCCTCTCTGAGCCCACCCACGCACAGCAGTTTTGTTCAGCTGTTTGATCCAAATTGATTTTTCTGCATGTACAGCATGTGGCGGATACAGGGGCAGAGTCTCTGCAGATTTTTCACCAGCCTGACTAGTAATTATTATTTGACAAACAAACTTGAATGTGGTATGTTAGCCTTCCTTTTGCACGGTCATACACAAATGAAACGCCCATTGAAATGGAAATATCATAGCTGCCACTCTGTTGACACACAGAGAGGAGTTCAGGTGTAATTAAAGATGTAATGATTTACATAAATGCAACAGGAATAGAAAAAGTGCAACAGGTTGATGAAAAGACTCTCTTTATTTAACTTCTCCGCAGCACCATGGAAACAGGAAGAACCTACTATAAAAGGGAATCACATTCAGCATCTTAGAAAAGAAAATAATTGATAGAAATTGAAAGTGAAGAACAAGAATGCGAGGACAGGAAGCCAGACCACTTGTGACAGAAACATCCTCTATAGACGTCTTTAGAGGAGGTTTCATATTTTAGGCCATTATAGCTTATAAAGAACACTGCAAGGATTAGAGTACTTACATTTACATTGATGGCATTTTGCAGATGCTCTTATCCAGAGCGACTTCCATGTCCTGATTACAGGTCCAGTCCCCCTGGAGCAACTCAGGGTTAAGGGTCTTGCTCAGGGACCCAGTGGTGGTGGTCCTAGAGGTGAAAGTGAAAGTGACAACCCTTGTCATTGCTTGCACAGTTAAAATGCTTTTAACCCATGCACACAAACACCGTGCAGCAGTGGGCAGCTATTGAAAGCGCCCGGGGAACAGTGACGGGGACGGTACTTTGCTCAGGGGTACCTACTTTTGAGGGAATCGAACCCACAATCTTCCAATGCGGGGCCAACTCCCTAACCACTAGGCCTACTAACTACTAGGGGTAGCGGTGGGATTCGAACCCATGACTGCATGGTTGCCTATAGGTCTATATAGGTCTATATAGTCAAGCATCCTACCACTAGAGCATCATACTCAAATAATGGTGCGCTTCATCACCTCACCCACTCTCACCTTTATCCATGTTTCCTTAACAGCTATACTTAACTACATTATGGCTCATGTCAGGAGTTGTAATGCTGGGGTGGTGCGGGTAGGACGTAAATGCATAGCCGGGATGCATGTTCTTAGCTTTATTAGGCATGGTGAACGTAACCATAGAAACAAATGAAGGCACCACTGGTACAATGGAACTAACCCGTGTGAATGACTGACACTCTGCTCTGACTCATTGGGGCTTAAATAGCCAGACCCCAATCAGTCAGAGCAGAGCGCCGTCTACCGTGACAGGAGTAGGTCCTAAATGACCTCTGTGAAGTAAGCTCCACACTTATATCATTAGGTGTCTCTTATTTACTAGTTCCTAGAATTATGAAACAGCATAAGGAAGAGCCTTTTCATACAAAGTCCCTCAGCTTTATAATAATCTTCCAGTTAATGTTTGGGCCTTTGTTTCAAGTCAAATTTAAAAAGGCGCTGTCTTCTATGTACTATAATATGTCTATACCTAGAAAGAAAACTGAAAATCTGATTCTCATCTCATATTCATGTATTGGCCTTAGTGTTCCAGTACTTTTGGAAAGGACTTTAAGTGGGATCTTGCTGCTGTCGTTCCATCCCTGTGACGTGATCACACATGGACTCAGGGGGTGCCAGTATCTCAGTGTGCTCTCATGTCTGGAATACCGCTTGTCTCTATTAGCTAGACATTAATAGCTTTATATTTTGTCCAAAGTATCTCCTTTTCTGAGCTGGACAACCACTCATCAGTGCAGTTTGTCTCCTTGGTCTTTGCCCACCATGAATCAACTGCATGGGCTACTCAACACTAACCAAAGCTACTTCTACTCGGTTGCTGCTACAAATGAATCTGATCCTACTGCTGTTAAATCTAGGCCCTACTGCTCATCAGTGGTTGAATCTGTTTACCTCTCCCATATATTCATGCTCATCTCCATAGTGATATTGCTTGTAAAGATAGTATATGCACATAAAGATATTTGCATGTAAAGATATTTGCATGTGAGCAGAGGCGGATAGTTCTTCCTTTGATTCTTGGTTCCTCTCAGAGTTTCCTCCAACATGGACACAAAAAAAAACACAAACTTTTTCATGCCTCTATTAGCTCTCGCTTACTAGTGGCTCTACCTGGGGCCTGTATCGATGTTTAATCCATTAATCCATTTAATCCAATTAATGTCATGGCATTATGAACTCAAAAGTACAACACAATACTTCATAACTTCACAATATACTAATAAATTACTATAAATTAACTATAATTTGAAAAAAAAAACATTTATATCTAATAATGGAAGATGAACTATAAAGGATTAATTTAGGGTCATTCCTGGTGGCCCATATATTGTAAAGGGCAAATGGTTTTTCAAAATTAAGTAAAAAATATGTTATTTTTAGAAAAAGACATACATTGAGATACAAGGTTTTTGATCACTATGCTTCTTGTCCTCTGGTCATGTCCATATATTTTTTAAATCAGCCCTTGAGATTGTGATCATTTGCCAAGAACCCAGTCTGTTTCTGTCTCAAGTATTTATGAATCTTCATAGCATTTGATTTTTCAAACAGACAGAATGATTGAAAGTGTGTGTGGGGTGTGCCTGACTAAAGGGAATATTACCCTTTCACTTACTAGAGGTGGCAGAGACACAGACGTGACATAAAAACAAGCAGAAATATTACCCCACATCTTGCATGTAAAAACAAGCTACTGTGTTGAGAAGTAAATAGATCCGCTGTAATCAGTGTGCAAGAGTCTATTAGAGATTCATTTTAGTGGATCCATGCAGCGCAGCCTGCTCTTAGCCAGAGTGTCAGTAACATTCCGAAGTTCGGCTGCATCTCTCCGTGAAGATATTGCTCTTCCAAAATGCAAGTAGATATTTTGTACAGACAAAACACATTATTTATTTCACCCTCATTTCAATGCCTTGTCCTCACAAAAAAAACTCAAAGATGGTGTCAGTGCAATTCTGATTCACAACAAGCACAGAATTTACAAATCGCAGTGCATAAGCTCATCATTAGTGACATTACATATAATTGGTTTTGATAGGCTATTGTTGTTGATAAAGATGTAGACAATTCAACAGCAACCACTTTTTTCATCATGTATAAATGCCTGTCAAAACAGTTTCTATGTTTTTGAGGCCTGTAAAAAAAAAAAAAAAAAAAAGAACACAAAGGAGAACATTTTCCCACGGTACAACGGAGAAGCACAATTAACGCAGTAATGTAGCCTTGTAAGAACGATTACTGAAAGTTCCTAAATGTGATAACATTATTGTCCTAGAGAATTTGTTGTGTGAGAAATGGATTTGGTTGCAGTTTCTTCAGATGGACTTTGCTCACTTTCAGCTTATGTCAGAATCTTTTCATTGCACTTGCCTTTTTTCTTTGTTAAAATGGTGAATGTCCATATATAACTAATATATAACATCCTCAACTGAATGGCTGCTATATCGTGGCAGTGTAGGCTTTAACAGATTTAAGCCAAAGCCAGCATACCTTTATCAAACAGAATGGACCCGAGGTAAAGAGGACTCATAGCATTCACGTACAAATGTTTGCCTCTAGGGAACTAAAAACAGTGCAATGTGGGCAGAACAAAGGAGGAGGCACAAACAGTTATCTGTGAAATGATCTGGGAGACGAAGTGTTTTGCTCTGCTGAGTTAATTGGGTGTCATTCATCAGTTGTGGGGAGTGATAAACAACAATGCTGATATAACCAGAACTAGGCTGTGCCAGGAGGTTTACAGGAAAGCCCATCACATTAAATTCAATTGGCTGTGGCAAAATAATAAAAACCTAAGTTGTTCAAAAAAGAAGAATTAAAAAACAGAACAAGACAAAAACTAAAAAATAAAGACAATATCAAGCAGATGCTTTTGTCAAGCTGTGCACTTTGCAAATATTTGCTAAAGTGTTTTAGGCTTGAGAATGCTACATTAGCATTATAACCTTTTCAATACTCCTTACTATATTTCAGGTGGCATTTAACTTGATATCAAAGTGTAGAAGTTTAAAGTACAGCAGTGGACCATAAAATGCACTGGTTTATCAGTACACAAATGCTCTTAGACGTTGTGGAAAATGGGCTTGGTGAGATTGGGAAAGAATGAGTTTGCTAAGACTTCAAGGCTTGTCGAAGAAATCACGGCTCTTAGGGGACAGTATTTGTTCCCAGACTCTGGGTACCAGCAATCTGGTTACCAGCACAGAAATAATGTTAAGCCTTGTCCATGACATAAGAACTGCTGCTGGAGTGAGTGAGAGCTTTTAAATGGATTCTTAATGCTTTGATATCCACAAACACGAGCTAAAACAAAATGACAGGTGCTTGGCTGAGAACTGATGACACCATGTGACCTGAACTGGTGCCAAAGGACAATATATGCCCCACTATATTATGGCACACTCAACATCATTAAAGCAGAAAGAGTGTTCAAAAAGAGTCAAAATTTGCCAAATATGCAACGACCTTAGAGCATGCTCAAATTTACATTTACATTTACATTTACAGCATTTAGCTGATGCTCTAATCCAAGTACTAGCTCTTATCCAAGAACTACTATATATATATATATATATATTCAAATAAGGCAAAATGCATCCCTTCATGGCAAGTAGTACAGTAGAGGCAATAATAAGATAAACTCCCCAAATCTGCTGTTACCTTGCTTGAACAACAACGATTCAGGAAAAAAATCTGAAGCTTATGCACGTAATTCAAACTCATAACTCTCGTTTTGTTACTCGATGAGCTTATATTCATAGCAACGGAACTCAAAAGACCACCAGAGCACACAGTAAACCACAATTAAATGCTTCTCTGCATTTGACCCATCAAACACATACACACAGTGTAACAGTGGGAAGTATTATTCTGTGTTGGGGGAGCAGTGATGGGAGCAGTACTTTGCTCAAAGTTTCCTCAGTGACTCAAAACATCAGTCTTTCAATCATGGTGCTTAGTCCCTAACCACTGGGCCACTGCTGCTTAATAATGAATTTCATCATTTTATACAAGGTTTGGTGAGGCTGCAAACCCTGTAGTTCCTGTGCAGCATTGACAAATGGAGCAAGTCTATTACAGAGTAAACTCACTGAAAGGACAGATCAGACCTCCTGGTCTAAAACTGCTGGGGATACAGAGGGCAACCCAAACTCTGACTGCCTGCCTGTCGACCAGCTGCAACCATGTGGAAAATGGGAGCGCATGGCAGTGATGGTTAAGGACATATGAGGGCCTGTTTGTTTGAACTGGCCAAGTGCAGATGGCGGGAAAGGAATTAAATCATGGCTGGGTGGAATGTAAACACTATTGAATAATTGATCTGAGTCTGTGTATGTCACTCAGGGGTCTGCAGACTGCGCAGTGTCTCAGCTGGTAACAGATACTGGCAAACGTTCTACATGATGGACTGGCTCGCCAGTCTAAATCCCCAGGGCATATTATCCCTGATATTCATATAATCCATTATTGCTCGCCCACACTTGGCCTGTGAGCCATGATAGACGAAGCAGCCACCAGTTAACCCTAACAGGAATGTGGCTGATGCTCAGTAATGGGTTAAGCAAACTTTCCATCAGTGCAAATATTCAATACCTGCTCTTTTATTCCCCATGGATTTTTTTCTTTTGATAGTTCCCTTTGCAATTTTAACCACTCTGTCTGTCATTACAAAACGTCTTCTATTACATCTTTCACTTGTTTCCCGTTTTCTTCCAGTTGAACAAATATTTTCTTACTTAGCAGCAATCATTTTCTTGGAACTGCAGGATATCCTTTCTGAAGCTTGACAAGGAGCAGAAGCAAAATACCTGATCCTCATTTTGAATGTGATTAACTAGGCTGTTGTTGGTGCTCAGAGAGCTGTGATTTCTCTGAAATGGATTCCCCAAAGCACACTTGCAGCACAGTTTTAGACAGTTTTCAGTGGACTCTCATTAAAATACCATCTGTGTGGTGTAGGTGGATATGGCCAAATGAAATGTCATAGCTGGTAGTTGTCCTCTGCTGGACAGATTTTTGCAAAACTAAAGAAACTACAGTATGACAAAGTCACATACTGTAACTCCACAGGGGTGACCACAAAATCCTTCTTTACACCTCTCATACCACATGTCATCTGTTTCTCCTACTAGCCATTTGTTTGCTTTCAAGTTGATTGGAAATGCAACTGACCACATACTGGCCTTTTTCCATGAAACTCTCTAGAACACAGTGACTGGAGCGAGTTCAGGTATAATGCAATACATTCCCAGCACAATTTATTCTAATAACCTGAGGAATTCTCACAAATGAATCCATTCTTCTACGTGCCTTAATGTGGAGGGCGGAAAAATGGTAAAAGACATTACTGGAAGGCATTTGGTAGACCAGGCAGTAGGTGGAGGCAGAGTAGGGGGTTGAAGGTGGGGGGTTAAAATGCAGCCCCTCTGTAACTAGTGCCATATCATCCACACACACAGCAAGCCTCAAGTGCCGCCAGGCAAAGAAACAAAGAGCAACTCTAATGTATTACAAGCTCTGGAGGCATTGCTATTCATAGTCCTTTCAGCCAAATGTCACTGATGCAGGGTTATGCACACGCCAGTCATACACAAAACGCTGAGCTCCCTTATTGTAGTCAATGTGAAAAGAGCAGAGTGGAGAACATTTGTTAAAGGCAGGCTCTTAAAAAGGCAGTTATGTGCGGCTAGAGGGATCTTGGGAGCCATACACTCTGTAAAATTCTGCACACTTGTGGAGCACCGAAACGATGATGTGAGAGGCCTGCATGGCAGTGTACAAGGGCTCTCAGTCATTTGGTCTGTTTATTGGAGTGACTACAGTCTTAAGGTCTCCAGTACATAAAAAATTTAAGGGTCCCCATGTGAAAATTGACCTGCGCTTTGCCTATAAATGCGTTCAGCTGTAACAACTTTTGTGAAGCTGGAGAAGCTCTATGCAAAAATTGTTTGCAAAAATTCCCTTTAACGTAAAAAGTAAGGTTCAGGAAATCTTTTCCAATTCTGCAACAGTAGCTTCGTCAGAAAAAAAGCAAAAATTGTGTTTTTTAAAAAAGTCAAATTTGTTAACTGGCTTTTTCTCCAACTTTTTGTTTCTCTGCTTAGTATAAAGTTTTTTTTTGTTTGTTTTTTTTTTTATTACCATAGCCAAAAAAAGCCAAAAAGGCCCCAATGGGATTGCTGTTTAAGCATTGCTGGCACTTATGTCATTAGACCGGTCTGAGTAAGTGCATTCTCAACCATTTTCAAGGGCTGCAGGGCAGACCCTATTGGTGTACAACCTCCTGCAGACTTATCACAGCACCTTGATCTTTCCAAGAGGGGCTTGGGGTAAGCCCTGTGTTGTTCATCACACACTCTATATTTCTTCTTCTGAGCAAGTCTAAAAGTCAAAGGTCTTGCTCCGGAGACCCTCTGTCAGCCCCCACTTAGCCCAATGTGCATTACTCTGATGAAGGAGGAGATTTGCCCATAGCCCTAGCCTGACAGACCAGACCTGAATGCTCATATCCAAGCTGCCACCCTCTTTTGTTTGTTTTTGGGAATAAAGAGGGAGTACAGGAGAAACAATGGGGGCTGTGACAAGCAGTGGGTCTAAAAGGAATGTTCATAAATTTGCTTGGTGTCCTGGAGTGCAACATAATTTGATTGCCAGGAGAACAATATAGCTGGGAGGGGAAGGCATGGGCGGCCCACTCATGTCTTAGACCTTTTACCCAGCTTAAAATAGCAGCAGTACTGAATAGATCGGAGGAGGTAGTTAATATGCGAGGCTCTAAGCAAACATGTTTCAGTGGCATTAAAATGCTGTGTTTAACATCCTCGACCGCTAAATACACACCCAGCTCAGGCGAGCCAGGCTCAATCAAATAAACAACACATCTATAGTCAACCACATGATTGCACTTACAGCTCGTCTTGGGTCAAAGAGCAGTCCTGCTCACCTATTCCCATGCAAAAGTGTAGTCTGTGAGGAGAAGACCTTCCACTGTTTTCTTAAGGACAGGATTTATTCACAACAGTGTTGCAAAAACATGTATATGATCATTAGACTCTCATCACAACTGAATTTCTGGCTGCCTGTCAATAAGCAAGTGGATTGTAAATTGAATAGAAGGGCTAATGTGGCTGCTATATTTAAAACTGCTGCACACTGGTTTAGAGACGGTTCACCACATTAATCATCTGCCTGGCACAGAACAGTATGTTGGCATATACAGTGGTATGGCTAAGGCAATTAGAGCCAAAGTTTAATTATTTACTGGGATAGCAGGTGGCATGGCCGACAGATTAGGCTGTGTAATTTCTTTGGAATAAAGTTCAAGAATTGGGAAAAGTCCAGATTGTTTGTCCACCACCAACAAAATTTAGGAGCCTTTGGACTTAAAAGCCAAGGATTGATTTAATTATGTTAATTCTGTTATGGGCCCAGATTGCAAAAACGGAGAAAAGAAATCTATAGTAATGAGGCAGTGAGTACACTGCAGAAAAAAAATACAACAAAAAAAACTACCTAATTGAAATAGACTGCAATAACCCAGCTTCATCACAGCATGAAACATGAGGGAAAAAAATCAAACATTTTCAGCTCCACCTTTGAGACTACAGTGCATGATTTTGTTTTTCTTCAAAAGACAAAATAGAGCACAATGCATCTGATTTGTGATTGAAATGAATTTTCCTTAGAATTGGATTCCACACCGTTTCTGTTTAGTGCAACCATTCTATTTTGCTTTTGCAGAATTTGAGATAGTGTAGGCTTCTTATGCACACACATTCTTTGCTCTTTCTCTGTTAAAATATGGCCTCTACCCACTGTTGCTGAACGCTTCCTGGGGGAGCCTGCAAACTCTAAGAAACGTTAAAGCCAGTGCCCGAACGGCCAAATTAAATCAGAAGACTTGTGTTTAGCTGCCCTTGGGGCTTTATGCCTTCTGGTTGTCACTATGTCACTCTTGTTGCTGCCCTATAAGGCTATCCCAGCATTGTCTATAAGCCGACTCTTTTCTAAAAGCACGCTGAGCAGTGAAACATTAGTATAACCTGCTTTATGAGGACAATGGTTGAGGTGCTTTTTAGTGACCCTTTGGCCAGTGTGTTGGTGTGCTTGCACATGATGGGAGGGTTGTAATGTGTTTAATTCCACATGCATGACATGACCGCTTGGCATGAAATCCAACCTGACTTCAAAACAGACAACAAGACTACCGAAGGGCTTAGGGAGCAGTGGGGCTGTCTAAAAGTGCTAAGAGGGCTCTTTGAACATTCCCCACTGAGAGGAGAGCCCAGAAAGATGTTTTCAGTGATCACATTAATGTGCACCGATGCAGGTCCAAGATATAAAGAAACAGATTGGATTTAAGACCATAGGTAGCTTAACATGACATGATGGAGATCTTATCAGGATAATTACTTAAGAAAACTAATAAAGCTTCCATGACGTCTGCTGAGACTGTAAGATTATCCTCAAGGGAGTTTTTTTTAGAGTTTCTTTCTCTAGAAGGGAGTGGATATTCTCATTTTTCCTTTAGTGATCCTGCTAAATAAGTAAATGATATATGCAGTTCTATTATTACTTCGATAATGAATTTTGGTAGACTCTATACCTTTTGTACTTTAGATTTTTACCATTAGTTTTGACTTGATGTACGAATGATATATCAAAAATAGCATAATAATAAAAGTAGTAATAGTGGCTAACACTATATTACATAGCATATATTACTATGCTATATTTGTAAAAAATAAAAATAAAAAATACATTTAAAAAAACCCTATTTATTGTGTAAAGATAAAGTGTTGTTGTCAACAATTTTGTTGTAAGTGTAAATGTACGTGTTTGACAGATGTCATACGTTTAATGGCAGATTATCATTCAAGTTCATTTTTGTGTATACTAAGTAGCCACCATTACATCAAACATAATTTAGGAGCTAATGTTAATGTTATCAACCAAATATTACCATGTTATTTTTACTATTAACTATGTGTGTTGTTGTTTTTTACTCTTCTTAAGTTAAGTAAGTAAGTAGACATTATCAATATAGGTAATTATATGAGGGTGTGTACATCTGTAGTGAGGGGCAAAGTGGGCGTGAGTTGTAGTATATTGGCTGAGATGATTAATTGGCTGAGATAATTGTGCATTTTAGCTTGTGTCTTGACTTTGTCTCTACTTTTATATCAAGTATTTTGTATAAATCTTATATCTGCCCTCCCAGACAGCGCAGATGTAAAAGGAGCTTAAAATTTCCTCACTTAATTGATGGTTTTTGATAGTTAATTAATGCTTTTGTAGATGGTGCCAGAGAATACAATAAAGTAGAGCTCTTGAAAGCATGTTTTTTCTGTTATTCTTTGAAACCAAACCAATAATCCAAGAACAACAGCTTAAAGAGTTAAGGCCATACATTGATGGAGGGAGTAAACAAGAAAAGGCCCACACTGTTCATTCTCAAACAGAGCAGGAAGAATTGATCAGCTCTCTGCTAACCTTGATCAATACTGGCAGAAAGAATGTTTCTCACACAATGGAATTAGTGTTTTGTATTAGAGTTAGGCTGAGACTGTGCAGTAACTGAGCCTATCTTAGGAGAACAGTTGCAGGCGTTTTGGCAGCCTAGTGTGATGCACATTTCTACAGTATCCTGACACATAAACACACATTCCCAACTCGAATAACTTCAGCATGCAATAAAGTATATGCGCAACGGGGGGATGGGTTTTTACATGCTATTGTTAGGTGTATGCTGCATAATCTGAAACAGTTATGTATTATGAGGCCATCAGACTACTTTACTAATCCCAACTAAACCTTCATCTAGTACTTGTGGTCTGTTGCATCCTATAAATGCATTCTAGCTTTGCTTAGCCATTCAGCCTCCCTGCAAAAGCCAACAAGCTTGTGTAATGTGCTGAATTTCTCTCCGAGATACACAAAAACACTCAGCCTTTTGTTAGCAGTGCTGGAGTGTCATTCTACCACTTATCACAAGCAAGACGAAGAAGAAGAAGAAGAAGAAGAAGAAGAAGAAGAATTAAGGTCAATAAAAAAAAAAATATATATATATGTCTGTGAAATTAGAGGCAGGGTCACTATAGTCACTGACCATTTCAGTGCCAGTCACAGCCGAGCATTTAGGATGGGATTTTAAGACACTCAGAAGAAAAACATTGGCAGAAAATAAATTTTTTTCTGTTGTATTGTATTGGGGGCAGTGGTGGCCTGGTGGTTAGGGCGTTGGCCACTTGATCGGAGGATCGGGGGTTCGAACCCCTTCCCAATGGGTTGCCCTGAGGTGCCCTTGAGCAAGGTGCCGTCCCCGTTCCGCTCCTCCCTGCGATGGGCTGGCGACCTGTCCTGGGTGCGTCCCCCGTCCTCGCCCTGTGTGCGCTGTGTGCCCTTTGGGACAAGCGGCAGATGATGGATGGATGTATTGTATTGCGTTCTATTTAATTCTATTCTGTTTATTATTATTATTTTTCTTTTCTATTATCTGACCCAGAGAAAGCTTAATATAAGGTGTTCCAAAGTCTTGTAGAGATTGGAAGGAGTTTCATATTTAAGTAATATTTCTTCTGTGTTTGTAGGGAGGGCTGTATCTAGCTCACCGTGTTACCAGTAATATTGGCAACAGTGCTGTACAATAAAAAAATGAAGATTTAAAATGTACATTTGTTTCTTGTAGATGATGTGTCATTTATTTTCTAATGTGTCATTTATTTTCTTTATATTCTAATTTCATCAGACATGTTCAAAAAAATCTGGTATTTGCTGCAATAGTTTTCAATAGGCTGGTTGTGACAGAGTCCAGTCTCTTTCACACTCCTTATCTTGAGCTTAACTGGCATGAAGTCAATAATATGTTTTTTATGCTTTGGTGCTGAATTTTGCATCCTGTCTTTGGCTTTGTCTGCCATTTTTGATGCAAAATATCCATCAAATAATATGCAATATTTGCTTTTATGTGAATGAAATGTGTTAATACTTTTTTTCATGAATAAAATAATTTAGATAAGTGCCATGCTGTTCCTGCCAAAAGTAAGTCAAATAAATTACTAAGCTGTTTTGAAAAAAAGAAATAAATATTCAATGCACTTTCACACATTCTGTGCGCACACTTGAATGAAGTCTCTTCAAAGCCTTTTTTACTCAGCCAATGCAGCAAAAGTGGGCAGTGAAATGGGAGTCCTGAACAGCCTGCTCGGAGAGTTGGGCTGAGAGTTGGCCAGCGTTTTTGGTGCTCGGCAGAAGCGTGTAATGAAGTTAAAAATGAAATCTTCAGCTCAGATGTTTATGTGAAGAGGTTGTGACTGCTCTGAATTTCCATAAAATGATATAGATACTCATGACACTAAAGTAAATATGATATCCACTGTTGCACTCATTTTTGGTTGACATGTCTACATGTGTCTGTGCTGATTCACTCATCCTTGAAAGCGAGCCATTTGGCTCACTTATTCAAGCCCCAGCTTTATAGATTGAAGCCAGTCAAGGATGAACTAGTGCTCTACAGCCTGGGGTGAGAAAAGAGCATATTCTCTGTCAAAGGAATGATATCACAATGAATTTCTGCACCTTAAATGGTCCTTAATTGGTGTAGGTATTGATATGGCATGTATAATATTAATATTTAATTTACATTGATTAATTACATTACTAAATATTGATATAGCTGATACAATATTAATGTCTTTATTACATGATTAAATGAGAGCTGTTCTTTCACAGAATCTGCAGGCTAAAAAGATCCCAAGTGTATTAAAAGTAAAATAATTTTTTAAACATTAAAAAGATTTTTCATCCTTCTCATTTAGAAAAAAAAATGTGCTTTAAAGAACTGCACATTAAAAGAGAATTATTCTACGGCATTGCTCCAGAGAAGCCTTGTTAACCTTTTTTTATGGTTCCTTAATTTTTCCTATTGAGTAACATACAGGATAATATGTGGCTCGACGCTATACAAAAGCTATTATTTGTCTTTTTCATAGTTGTCTACATCTTATACGAGCGTGCATAGAGCCCCTGGTGATGGTCCATTGCATATTTGAAAGCAAATGAGTCAAATCTGATGAAGTCAGGAAGCAAACAAGTTCATGCACGAAGTCATGTTCTTCCAGTAAGACCACTGTACGCAAGCCACCCTTCTACCCCCACCCCCAAACCTGACCGTCTATTTATTTGTTGCAAATGCAGCTATTTGTACGAGCATTTTACTGAACCGTAGATCACAAAGCTCTTTCGCACTACACTTGACATTTAACTAACCTTGTAGTGTTTTTTTCAGCCTTACTCTTTTTTTATTGCAGCAGAACAAGGACAAGAGAAGAGCTGAATAAAAAGCCATCAGGACTAAAATACCCCTCTGAGTGGGAAAGGTTGTACGCAGGCACCATATGGGGCTACGTAAACAGTGAAAAACACTGCTGGGCAGTGTAAGGTGGTTCATAGGGACATGTTGCAATCATACTTCACAGGTCATTAAGCTGGAATATGTTGCTCATGTACTGCTGTGGAGGATTTTCCCTAATGTGTGATGCTACTCTGCACTACAGTTGGTCTCTGAATGACGACCACATTACAGTCTACAGAGGAATCTGGAATCAAGCTCTGGAGGATACGATAGCCTGCTGCATTTTATGCATTGCTATACATAATAACTCATTGTAGTCACACTTTCCTACACTGTGTCTTTGGTCCTGTAGTTTGTATGTTATGGGAATATTTACAGAACTGTATAAACTGGAAGTTTGGTAGTAGCCCTTAAAAACCCTTTCTTTACACACATGGAATCCGGGGTTCTCCCATAAACACTCTTTAGACTTTCTGCCTCTCCTTAGTAATGCAAACGTTCAGCTCTATTTAAGAAGGCTGGACAGAGACGGCTGCAGATTGCTGCTTCCTCAGAATGCAAGGATTAACTGAATTGGGGAAACATTCCTCTTTATTAGGTCTCACAGACCTCATTCTTATGATGCTGTGCTTAGTTATTTTTCAAGCACAGAGAAAGGACTCAGATTCTGGTGGGCTAAATTTAACACACAGGCTTGCAAAGCAGAAGGTCTTATTAAGCTTTTGATGGAACTTCTCATCTTGCAACCAGTGGTAGCGTGCAGTAACAGATAATCAACTTGCACACTCACTTGTCACTATGCAAATCCGTGCAAGCTGACTCTCGACTCCTTCCTACTGCGCAAAAAGCTCGCTAGGCCAGTTTGAGACTCTGATTGCATTATTACTGCTGGGCCACTGACGGCATGAGTCACATGAGGTTTAACGCAGTGTGTGTCAAGTGGGTGTTCGAAGAGTCTCCCACAGTGTGAGAGAGAAAGAGCTCCATCAGCCAGCAGTGATACGTGTGAGGTCTCTCTTCTACCATCTCCATCAGGCCTGGTTAACATCAGCCCGCAGCCTGGCCCTTTACCGTCCTATTCAATCATCACCTCCTGCCAGACAGATCAGGCCACAGCGACAGCTGTCCTTGCTAAGGAGGAAGAGGAAGGAAGGTGGAGGAAGAGGACGGACTCCCAGCATGCTCCGCAGTGCCCCAGACGGCTCCACTGCGTCTGACAGGAGTCTACGGTCGGCTGCTAGAATCTCCCAGCTCTTTGGTGGTCCCCTGGGAACAGGGCTCAAGATGAACCAGGGCTGTGTGGATCAGCACTGAGTAGCTTCATTAGAAGATTATGTGAGCTCAGAGATTACCTGCAACAGGAAAAAAAAAAAAAAAAAAAGAGAGGCTTGCAGTGAGCGCCCCTTTCCGACAGCATGAAAGAGATTATTTTCAGTAGGAAAATTCCCCAGCCATTCTGGCGCATTTCTGAGGCAGTGCGTACAGCAGTTACGTAACCTGGGCTCTTGCAATTGTCACAACATCCTTATGCTGATTTAGGGTTCAAGATAGGAAACGAAAGCAAATACACCTCACACAGTCTCAACTGTCAATTGAGCAAGTCCTGCAATTCTTAGAGATTCTTTGCAGGCTGTACATGACCCCAGGATGCAGTTCTAATAGCAGGGGTGTGCTCAGAGGTCTTAAAATGGGTAGTTCATTGATTTTGCTCAGTGATTCAAAGAACGATTGAAGTACAAGCCTTTTCTCCTCATAATAAAATCTTTTTGGTTGACACACTGTTATGACAGCAGTTTCCAGCCTTATCTCTTATTAACACAAGAATTATGTGTCTGTATAAGTGAATACAGAGAAATCTTTTCAAAGCTTCAGTGATGTCATGAATATCAATTGGGTCCTTTTTCTGGAAAACAAGTTTATGTAGACCCTGGATCCACCAGAAAGCTCCCTTCTCGTGTATCTCAAAAGGCTTGGTCATTTGTAACTGAGTGTGATAAGGCCTGGGTATGTAGCCCTGATAAATAAGGGCCACGGGGGTTGTGCAAGTTATCAGACTCAGAAGTGTTTTACTTTTTCAGTAAAAAACTTCCCCATCATGGATATTTGATAAACAGTGCTGAGATGGCAGAAACTATTGTTCTTGTGGTGGCAGACTGACTACTTTATAATGTTGACGTGCTTCTGTATCTTAAGATTAAACTTTATTTATTGAGGACATTCTGGCAGCTGGGTTTCAGAAGAAATTTTCAGTTCCATGGAAATACACAATGATTCTGGTCACTGAGGCAAAGTGCAGATTTTTTCCCCCAGGCATGGTCAGAAAACAATCAAATTTATCTGTCAAAATCAGAAGGGAATACTTTATTATGAACAAAAAAGAAAGCCTAAATAAAAATGGACAGATTTCCTCCTGTGGACCAATGCAAGGGATGTTCAGAGCCAATATTAAACTGTAAATAAGAGAGTAAATAAAGAACGGATAAGACAGTGAATTGAGAGGCAAATGTACTTGAAACATCTGTTAAAATTCCATTTAATCAGGGCGAAGAGCTTTTGAATAAATAAAGACGACGGGTTAGCGGTCATCCTTGTCAGACATAGCTAGGTGGCAGGCAAGCAGAAAACAAGCCCAGCACAAGGGAAAAAAGTGAACGCAGGCTACAGCATTTGTCAAGGTTGAGCCTTTGGACCTCAGGGGCAGGCACCTCTTTTGGACTGGGAAGGAATAAGAGATGAGGCATTAGCAAGGGAAGCGCAAAGACTGAGCATGGAAATGAGATGCAAATGGCTTAAGTTTACTGCACAGGAAGAGCGAGAGAGCTTGCTTGGTATGATGAATGAGGCTTGGTGTAATCAGTGTTCATGTACGTGTGCAGTTAGGTCAGACTGGAAGATTAAACAAACAAGATCTTGTACTGTGATAAATATATATATGTATATATATATATACAGTACTGTGCAAAAGTTTTAGGCAGTTTTGAAAAGATGCTGTAAACAAAGAATGCTTTCAGAAATGGAAATGTTAATCATTTATTTTCACCAATCAACAAAATGCAGTGAATGAACAAAAGAGAATCTAAATCAGATCAATATTTGGTGTGACCACCCTTTGCCTTCAAAACAGCATCAATTCTTCTAGGTACAATTGCTCACAGTTTTTGAAGGAACTCAGCTGGTAGGTTGTTCCAAACATCTTGGAGAACGAACCACAGATCTTCTGTGGATGTAAGCTTCCTCACATCCTTCTGTCTCCTCATGTAATCCAGACACACTGGATGATGTTGAGATCAGGGCTCTGTGGGGCCAGAAGAACTGATGCTGGTTTGAAGGCAAAAGGTAGTAACACCAGATATTGATTTGATTTAGATTTTTCTTTTGTTCGCTCACTTTGCATTTTGTAAACTGATAAAAATAAACAATCATTATTTATATTTCTGAAAGCATTCTTGGTTTACAGCATTTTTTCACACCTGCCTAAAACATTTGCACAGTACTGTATATATATATATATATATATATATATATATATATATATATATATATATATATATATATATATGTCCGTGCTGGACATATCTTAGTAAAATCAGTAAGCATAGGAAGCTGGAGCTGCTCTGTGTTTTATATTAATGTATATTAGAAACTCCATGCTGCCTTTACTGTGATAAAAGAATGATGTGCACAAATCCAGAAATTTTAGATATTTTTATATCAACAATAACAATGAATTCAGATGTCACAGTACATTATCCCTCCAAACCATGACTTATTTCTGAACATAACACTGCTTCAGGGACAGTCTATGAGTTAGCTGAGCGGTTTCTCTCAATAATATGTGGAAGTGGGAGGTGGTGGTGGTGAAAGACAATATTATTAGGAAAAGAGGGGACACGAGTGCTGAAAAAACATCCCAAAGATAGACAAAAATGTGTTGCACTGGGTAGATTTGTAACATGGAATCTCGATCCACTGGACAGCAAGTTGCAGAAGCTGAAAACTACCACTGCTTGTTAAGTCCAGAGTGTCTTCATACGCTACTGGGAGAAAGACATTTACTGTTGCCAGGACAGCAGGGAGTGTCTCAAGAAGGTATCAGAGCTCCACGGGAGGCCAGAAGGTCACTGTGTCCAGCCTGTGTCTACTGATTCACCACAAACAGCCTCACACCATGACACAGATTATACTCCTGGTTACCTCTGTGGGAAGGAGCTGTTCTGAAGTCTATGACCCCCAATTACATATGGTCAGTAGATTCAGTCTGAGGTCCCGATCTCCCCCAGCAGCCTCTGCAGGGAAATTTTAAGCATGAATGCATAGGCTAAACTGGACACTGCATCGTTCAGCGTGATTCATCTTTCACACACCATTGTTCACCGTGGCACATGATGTACAGCTGCAGAGTGCAGTGAAATGAGAACCTGAGACCTTCTTTAGAAGAATGTTTTCCCAGCATGAGATGTTAAGTGGTAAGGAGGAGACCGTGTTTGCAAGAAATATGCTGGTGGAGATGTTTACAGTATTCGTCAGGAATGGTCTGCGCTGCTTCTGTTATTTTGGATCTTCTCGCGTTAGCCTCATCAGTCTCAGTCACATGACTGAACTACACTAAGTATATATTTTAAGCATTTCTCACTGCTGGATATGTCATCAAGAGAACAAGCCTCCAATTGTTCCTGGGTTTGACAGTCCTGGAAGAGAACTGCATGGCTCTTACATCAAGTGTCGACAGATGTCAACACTCAACAACAGGCTTTCCTCCCAAATTAACATCCATCAAGTCTATTCATCCATATATATGTCTCTTTTGAGATTTTTAGTTTTTTCTTTTTTTACGAGGGGAAGAACCTTCTCACATGTTCCCAGAAATGTTTCATTATGTATCATTAATCTGTCTCTCTGGAATGAAATGTCTGTAACAACTGATTAATTACAGATGAAACCTGTTTAACCCTTATAAGTATCAGTTATCCTCAACTACAGCAAAAGTAATTGTCTAATTTAATATTAGGCCATTATCAAATAATTGAATGAAGTTTTGTCTTTTGCACACGTCCTTTGTACTAATATTTAACAGTTCTCTAAAGTAAAAAGCTTTCACATTGTATGCATTAATATGAGTCATTTCTGCCACCGAAAAATGATAGCTTTTAACATTCTGGACAGAGCCATGACCATATATAACCCAGATGGTTTTGTTCCACCATGTTTCCTGACTATAAATCTATAAATCGTTTCACAGCACATCTTGTTCGCCAAATTGTTCTTTCGGCATTGCAGTGTTGTTTCCCCAATCTAGCTGCTGACCTAAAAGCGGGCTAAAGCGCAATGAAAGTTTTTCAATTTGGTGTAGGATTTTCTTCAGAAAGTTACCCTTGTGATCAGCAGTATTTTTTGAATTTTTCATTGTCTGCTGTTGTCTTTTCTGTATTGTTGTTGTTGTTGTTTGTTGTTTGTTTTTACGTAAGAAGAGAATGAATAACTGTTTGATGCGGCATAAAATGAGTTGTTACTTAGCAACCTGTGCTCAGCCGGATGGTACGGTTATTATGACAGAAACGTGCTATTATCACAAATAAGAGCACATCAGATTTTGCCATCGGCTTACGGTTGTATAATTTGAGCTGTGCTCAAAATTTTACGCTCCTGCAGAAATAGAGCTTGAAATAATGGGTCAGCCATGTTTTAATGCTTTTCTCTTTAAATCCATTTCATCATCATGCTCCAGTCAGTTCTCACTACAGGAGGCTCAATACAGTGAATGTGCACACGATCGCGAACTTTTCAAGAGCAGCATATGATTGGAAGTATAAAGGCAACAGGGAATGTTAAAGTGCCCAGAAAAAAAAATTCCAATGTGCTTTAAAGTCAACCTGAGTCAGGAACCAGATTGAATTATTTTTCCTGAAAGAATTTCAAAATGAAACAGGATGTTTGATTTAAAAATACCTGCCTTCTTTTCCCATCATAATGGCAATCAAATTATGTAATGATCTGTACAAACCCTTCTACTGTTGATGTCCGTTTAGCTGAAGAATAATAAAAAGTTTAAGAAAATGATTTCATATTTTCAGTGGTTTCTGAACCATTTTTCCATTTTGGTTGAAAATTCAGTTGGTTATTATTCCAGGAAACAGGCAAGCAAGGAGAAGCACCAGCTTCAAAATCTTTCAGATAAATGTTTGTGTGGACCGCAGTCTGTGTACACACTGATGTCTTGCAAATCGTCACTCAGTCACTAAAGGTGAATTGCTAAAGGCACCACGATGTCTCGAAGACACCTGACTGATATCAAGCACATTAAATATCTGGGCCTGTTAGCAAGCCCAGATCCTGTGCTGGAAAATAAGACGGGCTGTGATTGGCAGTTGCCAGTGGTTACAGGGTGAGCAACAACCGCAGTGCACTGGATGAAGGGAAACATGGGATAAAGGTTTTGTAATGTTCTTGTAAAGTGTGAAGCTCTATTGCTGATCAGCCACAGTGTGTTTCACAAGCTCACTTGTTGGACTACTAGTTACGAGTCAGCAAGTTGTGTAGTGTGGTCAGGTCTACTAACCACTTTAAAAGCTGTACTGTGTATCCAAATCTTTATGGCAGAAAAGGAAACTTGTGAAAACCAGTTCCAGTTCTCAAACATACTTACGGAGTTCATTCAATAACCGGTCCAAAACACTAAAGCTAGAGTGACAGAGCAGTGCTTTGCTTGCCTACAGCCGGAAAACCAGCATTGCATATCTGACATCAATGTATGTGCAGATAGAAACAGATGATGAAGATGGGCAAAAGTCACCGCACTTCAATAGAATTTCGAGTGACAATTTAATTATTCAGTCTGAACATTTCAAAGAATCTGGCTAATTTAGTAGATTTTTCTATTTTTTGAAGATAAATCAGGAGGAGCAATGTTTTGTACTGGAATGTGTGATCTTGAAGCGATCAATACAGAATATAAATAGAATGTAAATGTAATGGAAGTGCACCAAAGTTAAAGCAAAAACAATATTGACTTCTGAGCTTTATAATATAAGCAGCAAGCATAATGCATTTCAGATTGGGAACAAAAAAACAAAAAAAACAAATAGCATTGTTTTCATGATTTGGGTAGTCTGTAAGTATGTCTTATTAGGTCCCTTACCGATTTCCTTTCCTCCAGCTTTTCAAACAGCTGTTAGCTATGGTACGGACAGTCCTTCCTTAACTCAGATGGATGCATTCCACTTGAGGGAATTGGCTACCAGATCCACGTGCTACCATTCTATTTCTGCATCACTTCAGCGCATTTTACCAATAATGCTCATCCAAATTGTGCATCCCCCTAGAAATCGATACTTCACCCTATTCCTAATATTAGCCATTAGCAATTGAAGTCTTAGTCTTAGAGGTTATAAGCCAGCTGATGAATGGATTATGGCATACAATTGGTAGCTAATTAAAATAAATTGATATATGGTAACATCAACTGAATTTAAGACAAAAATTTGCATTTAAATGATTTCCAAGAATCCATTCGGTCCCGGCTCTTACTGGAAACAAAAGGTCCCAGTTATTGCCGTGAAAGCATTTAAATGAAGAAATTAAGCGGAATGATACCATGGTCACTCTCACAGAGTGCTCGTATTAGTCTTTTTATAACCCCCAGCTTCTTGTCCTGACTTGCCAGGGTCAGGCAATCAAAAATCTCACACTAGATGTCAGGTCAGATCTGTAGTCTGTAAGTTTATTGTCAATATACTATTGTCCTTATCATGTAGGTCACTGGATCAAACATCCTATAAGGTCACTCTGTTCCAGTATAACAAATGCTAAAAAAGGCTGCACTGGACATTGAAGACTGATTAGTATTCACAGCGTGTGATAGAGGTTTGTGTCACCTTGGGTGTTCAGTCCTATGGGACACTTAAATTAAACAGTCAATTAAAATTCATCATTTACACTTAAGCATTTGGCAAACACCCTTATCAAACACCCTTATCCCCTTCAGCTTACAGTTAAAGGGGGAAGTACAATTGACGCCCATTGACTATCCACAGTAATGTAAACTGGTTGGTGAAAGTGAGTGTATACCTTGGGTTAAGGCCTTGCTCAGTGGCTCAAATAGCACTAGCACTGGAGATAGAACCAGCTACTGGGGCAGCGGTGGCCTAGTGGTGGGAAGTTGGCCACGGGATCGGAAAATCGTGGGTTCAAACCCCTTATCAGTAGGTTGCCCTGAGGTACCCTTGAGCAAGGTACTGTTCCTGTCACTGCTCCCTGGGCGATTTCATAGCTGCCGCCTGCTGCACAGTGTTTGTGTGCATGGGTTAAATGCAGAGGTCCAGTTTTGTCATGGTGTGCTGTGACCTTGCAATGACAAGAATAGACATTTTCCCTTTTTTTCACTTCAGATAGACCCACAACCTATTGGTCCGCATGTGTATCCTATCTAACGCTAGGTTACCACCAGCTCTTCACATGCCTGTTTTATCAAACCCCAGTCTGGTAGATCTGGAGCAGCAGTTTTACCCCCTGCTTAACCAACAACCTTTTCCATGTTAATGCTACAGCTGCAAAATATTATCCAAGCATTACAAAAGGGGATTTTGGTAACTATATATTGTCACTGTTATATCAATGTCTAAAATTCAAAAGTTTTAGTCCACTTGATTTGCAGCACTTTTATCAATTCATTGAACATGAAATGTTTACACAATGTAAGTTGTACCCAGTGGTGTGAAGCTTTTTAGTTACTTAGTTTTGCTGATGAAAGAGTTTGTATTTACAACGTTAAATTGATTGCAGGCTGCTTTTTAGTCTGATCAGCTGAGTGACTGAAGTAAGAGGCACCGAGTGGGATGTAATACAGACTTCTGCTCTGCTGGTGGTATTGATGTATGTGTAAAAAAAAGAAATCTACTGTCTCATCAAGCTTTGATAACAAAAAAAAAAAAACACATGGCATGCTGACATGGAGCAGAGAGGAATGAGCCAACCAGCATAAGATACTTATAACCCTCATTCCATAAAACACTTGTCCTTGGCAGATAATATTGACAGTGTCGATATGGATACAAAACAGCTTACACATCAATCACATGGTTCTTATATCAAAGCTAATTTCTCTAATAGTACACTAAGACTAATGTATTGCTAAAGCTCAAGTGTTGTTACCTAAAGATGTTACTTTAATGGAATAGTGAGTAAGTAAAAAATAGCCCACACTCAACAGGGAATACATCTAACTGCATCTTATTTTGTCTTATTTACGAAAAGTAGCATATCGGACCAAATAGATGTATATATATATATATATATATATATATATAGTCCATATACAGACCTTATACAGAACTTTCTGTGAGCAAACACTCAGGCCTCAGCAGACCTGTGATCTGCATCTGCACTGAGAAGAGGAGGTGAAAGTTCCTTCCCCCACATGCTTGTCACCAAGAGCCACAGAGCAGCCATCCTCATTACCATCCACTTACACACAACACTGGAAGTTTATGAGCTATTTTTCAGCCTGATAGGCATGTGCCATGGACTGTACAAGATGTCACAGCTAATAAACATTCTTTCCTGTGCCGGTCACAGAGGGTGCTGGAGCCTATCCTAGCACGCACATGGTGAAAGTCAGAAAAATACCCTGGAAAAGTCGTCAGTCTGTGGCAGGGTGAAAAATCAGTGTGACATAATTTTTGTAAATGTTTGAGGGAGCTGAGAGAAGTTTTGGTGATGTATTGGTGGAAAAATATTGGACGGCTGTTATATATAGAGTCTGTTACTATCATTGCCCCACAGCTCCAGTGCTAGACTAAATAAAACAAAAAAGGACATAAACTACACGTGGAGAACTTACTTTTTTCAACAAAACTACTCTGATGAATTTACTTGGAAAGATCAAGCTACTCTGATCCTCTGAAAGATCAAGCTCACTGAACAGGTGAAGTAAGTAATAATCATGTTAAAGTGTTAGAGGTGTGAGGAGAGAGTGTTTTCAGAAGATACGTGTCTTCGAGAGCTTCTTGCTGGCGGAGAGTGACGCCCCTTTTCTGATAGAATTTGGTAGCTTGAGAATGAGAACACGCTGGACTGAGATTGCCTGGTGTAGGGATGTCAGCAAACGTTCCTCAGAGGAATGAGAAGGAGTATAGGCCTGTATGATTGAGTTTAAATAGCAGGGTGCAGCTCCTGGAGTCACTCTGTAGGCAAACGTTAGTGACAAATTTGATTCATGTGGCCATGGGTAGCAAGTGGAGGTCAGTCAGTAGTAGAGTGTTATAAGGCCTGTTTGGCTGATCAAATAGTACCACATTCTGGACCATTGGAAGGGCTTTAACTTTGCATGCTGGGATGCCTGCTAGCATAGCAATGCGGTAATCAAAGCAAAATATAACCATGGCCTGCACCATAAGTGGGTTGGCTTATTTTTCCTATCTTACAGAGAGCAAAGCAACAGGAACAAGAGACAGATACAACATAATCAGAAAGAGAACAGGTCATTGATCATGACACCCAGGTTTCTCACACCCTTGGGTGTGGAGAGAGATGAAAACTCTGTGATGGATGGACTAATTGGCTGGGATGGCCAGTAGTTCAGTCTTCAGATTGTAATTTAAGTTGAAAGTTGTGTTCCTTCAACCATGAGGAGATATTGGAGAGACCAGCTGAGATGTGTGCCAATAATGTAGGGTCGTCTGGCTAGAATGACAAGTTTGGTATCTTCTGCATGCTACAACACAGTGCATGACCATATCTATAAACTGGACTTGATACAACTAGTGTTGTCGAGGGATTTTACAGAAGGTCACTAACTTCACATTATTAATGTCAGACTGGTAAAAATGGCAGACACTGGTTTGAGCTGGATTAATAATCGATATAATGAAGAGTCTAAAATCTGAAAAATCTTTCAAACCTTTCAAAGCTAATTCTATGTAATCTCTCATAGACCCAGTAGGAAATGACAGGCATGATTTAATTAACCACTTCCTTTGTGCTGTGAACACTAAAGCCTCCTGACATTCTGAGCAAAATGGATTGATTACCTTAGAGAGTGGTGAATAGACAAACGATGATGCCTCTACTCAAGTCTGGTTATGCGTGGGAGAAGGCAGGCCTAAGCTGGCCAACTCCTAGGGAGCCTCAGCGGAAGTCAGTCCGCAGATCCAGAGGGGAAAAGGCCAGAGCCGATACACACAGTGACCAAGATGCTTCACTTGCCGCACACAACAGTGAAGCGCTGCGATTGGATGACAGCAGCACACTTCTGGAAGAGCAAGATATCAACAGTGGCTGGACACGGCTATGAATCACGGGCAAATGACTTCAGCCCACCAAATGCCAGCGTAAATTGCCGTAGCCCAAGCTCATAGGTTCCCTATTCACATCAGGATAATACCTTCAGCCATGCACGGCGGGGGGTTGTGATTGAAGGGTGGTCCCTCTCTCTGTCTCTCTCTGTCTACTTCTCTCTCTCACCCTCACACAGGGAAGTCTTCGGCAGCCCTGTTGCTTCTAATGTTGCTCCCCACCTCAAAATCCATTAAAGACCATCACGAGAGAGAATGCTCATGCCTGCTGAATACCTGAAGTGATCTTATCTGTGTTGGACCATCACTTCTCTCCCTACAGTTGCTTTTTGTCTTGTCAGCCCTAGTTGTCACGGAAACAGAGCTAAGCTGTCACTGCCCAAAATGGCGTGATGCAAAGCCAATTCTCCTGTACCACCAACAAAGTGACACATAGAAATGATAGCTCACAGCACCTGTGAAATTTGTACAGCCGCACACAAAAACCCTACACTGCTGAGCATGAGGAAGTCTGAAAGAGTTTTTTTTTCTGCTACTACTTTCTAACATGTCTAAATCAACACAATTTCACATCTCTGACTTTGTCTCCAAATTGTCCAATCTGAGCTGTCCCTCAAATAAGCTTTTTCCTAACCCTGTGCATCGTATTAACTCTCAATGCAAATTTTAGCATTTTTAACTCTGTCACCTCTGGCTCCACTTCTCCTCCACTCCTCAGGCATCCTCTCACTTTCATATAATTGTGTTAAACAATCTGGTTAGGGACTCAACTGCCATCTCTCCTAAACACCTCCATGCTTCCACAGGTACATCATGTGGACCAACAGCCATTCTTCATCTTCTTCATCCCTACCCTTACTTCCACCTTGCTAATCCTCTCCACTTCCAAGTGCACCATCCTAAAGTCATCCAGCCTTCTCTCTCTCTCATTCCCTTTTTTCCTCAGCCCCTCAAAGTGTTCCTTACATCTTCTCAACACGCTCCATTCACTTGGGGTGTTTCAATTGATTCCCTTTATCGCCCTAACTCGCTGCACATCTATCCCGGCTCTGTCCCTCTGTCTAGCAAACTGGTAAAGGTCCTTTTCTACCTTTTTAGTATCCGACCTCTCATACAACTCACCATAAGCCTTGACCACCTCTTTCTTCACTCTGTGCTTCATCTCCTTGTAATCCTGTCTACTTTCTTCATGTCCATTAAACATTCAACATACAACATGCAACATTCATTATCACACCTTCAGCTTCCAGCCTCAAACTCATCACTCATTCTGACACTCTTTTCATCTGCAAAACACTCTTGACAGATTCTTCACCAACACCAACCCCATTTCTGCTCCCATCCACACCCTGGTAAAACGGGTCAAATCCACCTCCAATACACATGGCTTTACTATCCTTCTATCTTGCACATACAAAATGTCCATCTTTTCTCCAACATATCAGCTAACTCTCTCCCTTTACCAGTCCAGCATTCAATGTTCTTACCATCACTTCCACCCTACTTCCCACCCTACTCTCCTCCTGTATCCAAACATGCCTTCCTCCTCTTCTTCTTTGGCTAAGAGTAGCCCAATTTCCGCTCTCACCCTGTGTACTGTTGGCTAATAGTACTGTTGGGACTCGTTTTTTAACTAAAAATATTCAAATGTAAAAATATAAACATTTTGTTGTCCACATATTATTTGGCAAAGGTTTTATACCGTACACCCTTGCTGATGTAACTGTCCTCATTTATCTGTGTTTATGACTGGCGCAAAGAAACACACTGGCTTGTGCATCCCTAGTGGCTGGGTTAGATGAATAAAGAGTTCAATGCCTCTAAAAGCAATCCCATAAAAAGTAATAGCATGTAATGATAATAACCATGCTGACAGACCTTGTTTATGATCATTTTACACTGAAATGTGTGTCCTAAAATGCATCTTTCTATATCCATCCATTATAGTCTGGCATGCATGGCATTTTAAAGCACAGCTAGTTTTACAAAATAGTAATTAATTACCATTATTGCCGATTAAAAACCTTCTGTAGGTTCACTGGTCATTTTCCTTAGAAAACAAATGGCTGTTAGTGCAGTAAATGCCATGACCTTTGGTTCCCCTCACTAACACGTGTTAATTTCAGATTTCCTACAAAGTCGTGGTTGAACTGTACATTAGATGTAATTTGAAAGTGAAAATCAGTGGAATTTCTTTTTGGTCTGACAGTAAAGAGCTATGTGACAGAACCCATTCCTTTTACCCTCTTACAAGCTAGCGAAACACAATGATTGACACCATGGTGCAGTGGAAGGATTACACTTGCATGGTGCCTGCATTTTTTCCCATCACTTACAGCATTATAAACTCAGTTTAATTGCACCCAAGGAATCATATGCTGCCAAACATGCCTTTCCAGTTGCAACATTGTCATTTTGGATACATTCTGGGGATTAGGCTGAGGGTCAGTCTTGAAAGCGGTGAGGCATTTCACCAAATAAGGGTTTTGTAAATGCCTATAGTGTGGTCTTGATGTTTGGAGTCGCTAAACAGTTGGTTTACTGGCTCCCTGTTGAGAGGAGAAGAGTAGGAGGAGAGGAGATGTGAGAAAGCTCTAATGGAAAGTCACTTCACCCCAAAGCCTCCGCTGAGCTGCCTTAATGAGTCTGGTCGGAGAAGGGTGTTAATTAGCACTCTGCTGACTTTTCATTTGAGCTTTAACTAGATACATAATAGCCAACACCAGACAATTCACACAGAGCACAGAAAGTTAAGATCTGCAAAAGGACTGGCAAAAGCATAGACAGCCTGCGAGCAGAAACTACACGATGATAAACTGAAAACGGCCTTCCCACATTTTTCATCCTTTCAGCAGCAGACATAGGAGGCTTAGTAGGCTCCATTTACTCCTCTCGATCCAAACATCCTTCTAACTTTCTGGTACAGAAACTTTATCTGCTAGTGGATTAATGTTATTACGTGGGCTCAAATTCTGCACAAAACCTGCCTAAGAAATGTTTTTGGGCCTTTATTGTGTTTTTTGGGTTCATTGTTGGTATGTTATTTTACAGAGAAAAGAGTTACAGTATGGAAAACAGTTTTGAATGTGGCATCAGAGCAGAGGTATGCTGCACATCTATTTGTTTTTGCATGGTGTGCAATTTTCTGAGTAAATCAATTTCAGAAAGCTCTCCCTGAATGATTAGTTGTTAGTACATAAAGTCCAGAGAGAGAGAGAAAGAGAGAGAGAGAGAGAGAGAGAGAGAGAGAGAGAGAGAGAGAGAGAGAGGCGAGATGTGTTCTGGTGTTCTAGCCTGGCAAAGAGTTTGGGACAAAGTGCATCTAGAACACAAACAATACCCTCATTCATTCATTTGAAGCACTTTGAAGAATAAAGGGGCCGATGCCACAGAAGAACCACTTTCGTTTCCTTTAAAACCCTTCAATGGATGAATACTTCCTGCGACCTCTATTTTCTAATTCCTGTCTGCTGAATCTTTGTCACATGCTCATGCTCAACAATAGGTCCTTCCTGCTATGGATATAACCCAAGAATGACTGTGCATTTGGAAGTGCCCTCCCATCGGCTATTTTTGTCTAAATATTTCATTGTGATATCTGATGCATGTGGGCCTGGAGTTTATAGCCTCATCTTTGCTCCTCACCTTTTACAGCAGCAGTAAAATCCCCGGTTGTTGGTTTACACAATAACATGTAGATTTCTGTGCTAATTGTCATCCATGTTCTCCCTCTTATGCATTTGAAGTACATTCAATAAAGGAAGAACCCAAAAATGTTAAAAAAAAAGAATAATAAAATAAAAACTGCCTGTATGGTTGAAAGAAGAAAAAAAATTAAAACATGGTGAACTGAGCATTTTTGTTCAGTACTGGTGCCTGGTCTGCTGACCCGCGTGTTATGGGGCGGGATCATGAGGAAGTGTATTAGAAAATTTATTTTAGTTGTTAGCACACAGCAGTAATATCAAAGACTACTCAGTCAACTTTAAATGTATTTTCAGGTACCGGTCAGTGTACGGTATAATAATGTCATGCTTGATTTATTGCAAGGTTGCCTTTACAGCTTCAGCATAAGATGAGTCATTTCTATGTGGTTAAACTTTAAATCTAAAGTGCAGCTTTATGCTAAGCTAAATGGAGCTTTATGGCAGAGAGATTTATAAAAAAGTCGAGATAGTTTAAATGAATGAACACAAAAAGTATCAGAGGTCTTTCTATTAATGATTATGAACAGAAGATATGTCAATGCTGTAAACAATCCGGGTCCCTAAAAGACAGAAAAAACATTCCTCAATAGATCAGCACTGATGGTACAGCGATTCTCCCGCTTTGGAAATTGAAATAATAGTTTTACTGAGTAAGGATTTCTCATTCGATGGAGGAAGGATCTGAGTTATAGTAATGAGGCAGAAATCTAGATTGTTATTTACAATCCAGTATTGTAACACGGACTTCATGTCACGTAAGGAGCTGACATTAGTCTTGTGCGTTTAATAGCCTGGGGCAGGTCATTATCTTCAAATTGGAGGCACATCATCACACCTAAGGAGACTCCAAAAGCACTGTACGGGGAAGCAGATCGGCATGGCATTTATAGGCTTCAGCTAAAGGTTATGGCTCTATTGCAGTTTGAGCTTTTGAGCTCGAATGAAATGAAGCCTCTATTAAAAAAAAAACCCCTTCATTTCTTCCTGCTTTACTGAGGCATGCATGCAAAAACAGTGCTAAAGGAAATTCCTCCGTTTTTTTACATTTCTGCATAATATAGAGTTATTGGGATATAAACAAAGTCTTTCAGGCTCTTTAAAATTGTTTTACTGTAGTTACAGAGAAACTTTCTTGATTTCAAGTGGTGGTAATGAAGCAAATGTCTGCCACAAGCGTGGTCATTTCATTTTACGATCCAACCGCAGGTTTACAATCCAAAGATTACCTACACATCTTTTTGCTTTTGCAATGTTGATAAGTCAAAAAACAGTATTTGGAAGGCTAGAAAAAAACATAGTGATTATCACTTTTATAGCCTATGGAAGTATTGTTTTATCTTGAAAACGCACCAAACTATCTGCAGCAAATTATTTGAATAAAATATTCATTTTAGCCTCAAACCGTTTTCCATTTTAACACCATCATACATTCATATTTCGTTCAATAACTTTGTCAAGTTAGTTTTATTTATGTAGGACTTTTTACAAATGTTTCAAAAAGCAGCTTTATACTATCAGGGTCCGAGCCCCTCATGAGCACGGCAGCAGAGGCAGAGAAGAACTCCATACTGGTCCATGCTGGATAATCAAGGAAAAAGAAGTGACATTATTACAAGAAATTTGGGTTAAGCACTGATTGCGGTACAGTGCTGGGTTAGTAAGAAATCAGGTTGAAAGTTATGAAGTTGAGTTCATCCGTGGTTTTGAGCTAATAGTAGCAGTTCTGTTTGAGTCAGTGTAGCTTTGGTTAGTCTTGGTTTGTGGCAGCAACACATGCAGGTGATCAAGATAATGAAGGTGGTCAGGAGTACAGGTGAAGAAACGTCTGGTTATGGTCGATGCAACCTAGAAGGCAATAGACTCTGACGGTGGACTATCTAATCTGGATTACAGTGAACCACTAGTGCTTTCCTGAAATGATTGATGAACCTGGGTGGGCACACTTTCCATTCAGTTGTCTCCATGTTGGAAAACAGAGAAAAAGAGAATTAGTTCTGTGCTGAAATCACCGGGTGCAGACTATTATAGAGTGCAACACATGCTGTGACTCCAGTGAATGCGCTATTGCAGCCTGACCCAAAAACGAGCTGAGATTTTTACAGATATGAATGCCCTCTGAGACTCTAGTGTCTCCCAACACAACCGTCAACAAACCTGATTGCGTGAGAGTGGTGGAACATCTGCACAAACAATCCAGTTTACTATAATTCTCTGTGTCTGTGAACCCCTTGGAGTCATTTGGAATTTGATGGCACCAGCATGTCTCAAAAAAGTTGGGAAAGAGGCAACATATGACTAGAAAAGTGGTACTAAAAGAAACAAATGGAGGAACATTTTGCATAAGTTATTTAGCAAAAAGTCAGTAACATGATTTGGTATAAAAAAAAGAGCACTCAGGAAAAGCAGAGCTTCTCAGAAGTAAAGATGGGCAGAAGTTCACCAGTCTGCAAAAACTTAACAAATTGTGGAGCAATTTTAGACATAAACTTAAAATTAAAAAAACTTGGACTATCTCATCATCTACAGTACATATTATCATGAATCAGGAACACTTCCAGAAATCTTTGTCTGTAGGCCACAGTTATTGTACTTTCTACAAAGCCATGTGTGAACATGATCAGGCTTCTCGGACAAAGCTCTCTTTTAAAATGGACCTTGGACCACCTTCTGTAGTCTGAAAAACAAAATTAAATTAATTTTAGAAAACATGGATGCAGCGTCCTCTGAACTAAAAAAGAGGGACCAGCTTCTTGTCAATGCTCCGTTCAAAAACCTGCATCTCTGATGCAATGGCGGTACATTAGTTCTTATGCAATTATCAGCATGCACATTTGGAAAGGCATCATTGATGCTGCAAGACATAGAAGACATGAAAACATTTGGTCATGAATTGAAAAATATGATGAAATAGGCTCAGGACTCTTGATCAACTAGAATTCTATACCAGACATGAATGGGACAACTTTCCTTTCCCAAAACTCCAGCAACTGGTCTCCTAAGCTCCCAGGCGCCCTGCCCCAGCTTTTTTGACATGTGTTGCTACCATCAAATTCAAAATGGGCTTTTTTTTTTCTTGAAATAGTAAAATTTCTGTTTGAACATTTGTTTTCTATGTTCAAGTTTGGAGTAAGGCACATGGTTATGAGATTTTGTAACTTGTTGCATTATTTTTTATATTACATCTTACATTGAGCTCTAGCTTTTATTGATTGGGATCACAGAAACAACTATGGAATTCTCATTTAAAGGCAACCAACACACACACACACACACACACACACACACACATACACAGCATGAAGTATGACTTGTGAAGTCAGGGCACTTAAGACAGATCTTGCTTCTTCACTTGTCTAGATCAGGATAAAGTCTTATTGAGGGACTGGAATGTCATCCTGTTTGGCCAAATCATTTGAGATGCACTTGAAACAGAGGGGTTTCTCACTTTTTTTCATTTTCACAGTTATTTGCAGATTAAAGTCAGAAGCTTGATTCTGCTTTACAGACTTTCTCCTGCTTCATACCGCTCCACCAGCCCACCTGTTGAGGTGACTGACTCATTTCCCAGGATGTGACACTGATGAAGTAGCACACCCAGCCACCCACACACACACGCACGCACAACGGACACCACTGCACATCACTGCTCTCAGGCTGTTGGACACCTGTGTGACTCACCCTGTATTTTAAATGACGTGTGGCTTTGACAGTGACTGCAGAAGGGCTAATATCTGTGAGCCATGCACTAAATATATCACACCTGCTGATTTTCTTGTCGCTCTGATTAGCTCCTTAAACCTGCACACATTCATCCTTCACAGAAATGGAATGACCTTTCAAACCTGAAATTGGCTCCTGCGGGCTATTAGAAGCGAGGGGCGAGAAGCTACCGCAAATGAAAACCTGCAGAATCCTCAGGCAGGCAGTAAACAAGAAATAAAGATCTGGTGTAACCTCCCTTACACCCAACCTAGACCCTGGATTATCATTCATTTCCAGTTCAAATCACATGTGACAATACTTTTCATCACCATTCGTCGAGATACGCTTCATCAGACAACAGGAGTTTATTTGATGACCTCAAGGGAAACAATTAAAACATCCAGCCGAGGAAGACTAAACAGGATAATACATGTGAAAAAGATGCTGAAGCTTTGGGTTACAGTCACTTCTTCTTCTTTTGGACTTAGCGTCTTTAACTCTTACCTCAGCTCTTTTCATCTAAACTTACTGTCTCCAACCCTTATAGCATAGCTGGACTCACTACCGTCCTGTTAACTTTTCCTTTGACCCTTGTTGTTACCCATCTGTCAAATATCACTCCTGCCATTCATCTCCATCAGTCTCAGCCTGCCTGAACTCTTCTTTACGTCTCTTCCATACTCACTATGACTCCGAACTGTTGACTAACCCAAGCATTTCAATTCCTCAACCTTAGTCACCTTTACTCCTTGCATCCTAACCACTCCACTTTCCTTTCTTTCATTATCTGCATCTATATCTGTTCATTTTTGAGTACGTTTCCACTTCTATCTGTAATTGCTCTGACCGGCTGCACATCTTTCCCAGCTCTGTCTGTCTGTCTAGTCAGTCGATATGTCCTTTGTCCCCCTCTTACTGTCCAACTTCTCATGCAATTGACCAAACACCTTTTCTTTAGCCTTAGCCACTGCTTTCTTTACCCTGCAGCTTCATCTCCTTGTACTGCTGTATACTTTCTTCATCTCTCCGATTGTCCCAGTTCTTCTTCACTTGCCTCTTCTTCTGTATACACTACTGGACTTATGGGTTCCACTGCAGGTTTCCTTATCCTCCTTCTTCCTTCCAGATATCACACCAAGTTCCTATCTATCTGTTTACCTTACCATTTTTGCAGTCATTTTCCAGCAATTTGGTAACTTTTCACTACCTACCAGTGCATGTCTTAACTCCTGCCTGAATTCCACCTTGCAGTCTTCCTTCTTCAGCTTCCACCACTTGATGCTCGATTTTACCCTCACTTTCCTCCTCTTCTTAACCTCCAAGGTCATCCTACAGACCACCATCCTATACTGTTTATGCTCTCCCCTGTCACTAATTTGGCTCAATCTCCAAAAGTATAGGTAACATGTGAATCTACTTTCATGAATTTTTGTGCCAAAGCTTATAAAGAAGTCTTACCTGTGTGTTTTGCCAGTAACAGAACAAAGCGAAAAACAGTAAAACAAATACAGATCATAAACCTTGACAAGAACATTAGATTTTATGTGTTTACAGGAAATGTATTGCCAAGCAATCAACAGGTGACCTTTCATGACAACTGATTTAAGTCTATCAGTCACACGATTAAAACAACTATTGGGTGAGTAACAATGATTACTCCGAATAACAATTATAAAGATAATGTGAGCTAATGCTCCCTGCCACACTACTAACATGTAGGAACCGTTTGAGAAACGATAAAGAGTTCAAGGTGTTGTCTTGATCTCCCAGAAATACAGAGCTAAACCTGATCTGTGAGGTGCTGAAGTTGGCTGAACAAACCAGTCTGATCAATAGAATCCCCATGTCACAGCTTATTAAATCTAAAGAATCTTCTGCTTTGGTGCCAGATACCACAGCAAATCTTCTAGTGGAGTCCAAGCTCTGATTCATCAGATTTGTTTTTTGTTGTGTTTTTATTTTCTGGGATCTTACACATTAATGAGCAGATGGTTTCAATATGTTATGGCTGCTTAATAATATTTGTAAGGTAACACTTATAGACATTTAAAAAAGCTTATTTAACCAAGCCAAGAATTAGTTGTCAGACTTCTTTAGTCAATTGATATAAAAGTGTTAATCATTTATTTTCATCAATCAACAAAATGCAGTGAATGAACAAAGAAATCTAAATCAAATCAATATTTAGTGCTTGACCACCCTTGCCTTCAAAGCAGCATCAATTCTTCTAGGTACACTTGCACAGTTTTTGAAGGAACTCGGCTGGTCGGTTGTTCCAAACATGACTGTGTTTCAGCCTCCGTGTGACACTGATGATCATCAGCACCTGTTCGGTAAAACTGGTTGATCAGACACCGACTATAATCCTACCCCACAATCCTGACTTTGTGCAAGTGTACCTAGAAGAACTGATGCTGGTTTGAAGGCAAGGTAGCTCAACAACAAATATTGATTTAAATTAAATTTTTTCTTTAATTACAGCTCACTACATTTATGAATTGATAAAACAAACAATAATTATTTATATTTCTGAAAGCATTCTTTGTTTACAGCATTTTACTGTGTATATATATATATATATATATATATATATATATATATATATATATATATACATATATATATATACACTTTAGGTTTGAATGTAAATTTTTGGGTGCATGATGGGACACAACAGCAGCCCAATGCATAAAGCAGCACAAGAACAGAGGAATAACGATTTCACACTGCAGAAAGATTGGGGTAAAATATCCCCAAATTATCATTTAAAGAATTTAAATATTATAGTAAGCTATAATTTCAGAATAATACAAATGAATATTGTAAAGGTAATAAAAAGTAGGTTAAAACTCAAATAAGGCTTTTTTAGATAGTGTGCAGTAGGCCTATAGTGACACATGGCTTCAATTTAACAAGTTACACAATAAATGTCCTTCTCATGCAAAATATTTTTTGATTTCTACATAAATATCAATGTGAATTAGTTCACCATCAGTGCATCCCTGGAAAACGTCCCACAATTACCAGTAAGTGCTTAATAATCTGACAAAAATAAATTGTCCAATAACTGCCATCAAGTTTGATGTTCAGTAATATCTTCCCTAGGCTGAAATCGACTGAAACATTTAGATCTCCTTAGTCACTGACCAAACAGCTGCCCAAAGTGTGGCGTTAGAGGGTCTGCATGGATGATTTTTCCAGGAAGAAACATGATGTGCCGAGCAGCTGGATCAGCACCATCATAAAAAAATCAATTTCTCTGCCCAGATACAATATGAAATACACAGGATTTCAGTAAGGCTGCAAAGAAACATACACGTAAGTGCCACAGAGAGATAATGTAGCCAGTACAGCTTTTTGGTTTGTCCTTTTAAGTAAGCAAACTTTACTAAGGGTCAGGGTTACCTGTGACAGGCAAATGCAACTTTAATCATTCGATTCCAAGAAACTGTAATGTTCTCCAGCAGTATCTTCATTATGGATTTCCAGTAAAACATAAGTCATGAATAAGTAATTATTGTAAAGCAAAGGAGAGACCTAAGACTGTTTTTAACATCACTACTTGAGTTCTTTACAAATCTACAGTAGGTGTAACATCAGTTCCGCCAAAAAGATTTTACTCCATTCAGCTTCTTCTGCCCTGTTTTATCTGTAGGCTTATTTACTAATGTCATTTTTAAAAGCTGTCTAAAGTGTTCTTTTCCCTTAAACACACATTCTGATTTGATGCGGTCTCACTCTGCTTAGGTTTTATTTCCACAGTTTTATCCTCATCATTCCATCACTCTTTTTTGCAGCTGTTCCACTCTGGTCTATGCCAAAAGCAAGCCAGCTGGAGAGCCCACCGGCAATGAGAGAGGAGGGGAGAGAGAGAGCGAGCGAGCGAGAGAGAGAGAGAGAGAGAGAGAGAGAGAGAGAGAGAGAGAATGCCCAAGGTTTTAGATGTGATACTGAGCACTGAGGAGCAGAGACAGACGGTGGTCAGAGCCTGTAGGGGAAGAAAGGTGACGACCCTCCATTTGCCAAGCAAAATTTGTTTATCTGCTGGAACTCGCTAATGAGATAAATGGCAGAATATGGCAGTGGTCAGAGTCTTACATCTGCTGCAGTAAGAGTTCCCCAATGTCAGCAGGACAACCTCACAAAGAGAGCACTGACAATGCAAGGAGAGATGTATTAAAAATCATTTAAAAAATCTGAAAAAAAAATCTGAAAAGAATATAAAAAATCTGAAAAAAGTCAGATTTGAAAGCAGCTATTTGTCATTTTGAATTAACAGTACAGTAAACCATGAATCATAAACTAACACTACTGTGCATTTACACAGAGTGCAGCATGGGCTGCCATATCAGACGCCCAGAGCAGTGATGGGGATGGAGATTGTAGCTTCTTCAAGGGCATCTCAGTTCAACCTACTGGTCTGGGATGCAAACACATTACCTTCTGATTATTGGTCCCTAGACTGATAGTCTATCTGAAACAGATTTATTAACATGGAAGCGCTTTAGTCTCACACAAGTAGCCTCTGTTCAGCTAAAGACATCTGCTGGCAGGTGGTTGATTGTGAAATCCTCTTTTAATTCCCAGTTGGGTTGGGGCACTGCACTTTAAACATGTTAAGCTAACCCGGGACCGCAGGATTAGTCATTGATGCTTGTTGGGAGACAAGGAGACAAAAAGTTCATCCAAACAGTGTTTCCATTTAAAATCAATAACACAATGTAAATTCAAATATTTTAACCAAAGCGTAGCTCCAGGCTGAATCAGCTTCAATGAAATTTTTTTTCAACCTCCCAAAAGTTGTTCACAAAAAAGGCCATTTGTGGGAACATGTTTATGTCTATTACAGAATGGCGTAACTAACAGAATGCATTTGATATCTCCTTGATGTTTATTGTTGCATTTTCACACTTTTTGATTTGGACTGTATTTGATTGGGTTTGTTACCCTCCTTATGCTTATATGGGTTCAGCTTGGGCTGCTGCCTGAGTTAAATGAATGTCTGCCTCAAGGGCTACAGTAATACAGAATATATGCCGAGTGAATGCACCGCAACGTTGCATCACTGCAGTTGCATTGTTTTTATCTCAGTTCACTGCACAAAGCAACACTAACACTTCGCAAGGAAGTGCCTTCCAATTACTGTTCGTCAAAAAGAGGAAAGGAATCCTGCCTGCTTTCTTATGAATATAAATCAAAGCCCAGTCACACGTTGCAGAAGTTACAGCACAAAGCACCCTAGCGATTTCAAATGGCACTCCTCCAGTTTGGGTTATGCAGAAACAGCGTAACTTGAAGGCAGAAGATGAATGGAGATGCCAACAACCTGCCCTTATCGCCACACACCGCTTTTCCACCTCAGCCCCCAATACAAAAAACCATGGCACAACAATTCACTACAATCACAAAGCTGGAGCACTAGAATGCATGCATGAAACAGCAAGAAGGAACTTTATTTTTAACCACAGCCACATGCTGAGCTTTGAAACCTCTGGGTAAAATGGACATTTTCTTCCTTTTTCGTTTTTTTCCCTTCCCTTCCATTTCTTTTCAGAACATATCGATTGGAAGCAATGAGGGACTTTTTATAAGAACACACGAGTGAATTATGGTAGCGAGGAGATAGCTGTCATATGTGCTATTACTCAGAAAGCAGAGCAGCGAGTTTTATGGATGCTGACAAGCGACAGCCAGCAATTAGTTACACAATTATATAGTTATCACCGCTGTAACACAATTACACCTGCGGTTTAAAACGGGGTATCAGCACTACCTAAAGGGACCCCACAGGCACTTTTCCTGTCACTGCAGCCAGAATTCTTGGAAGGAGAGAAGATAAGATCAGTATTGCTTGTATGACAGCACACCTAGAATATCAATCAAAAGTAGGATGCCTAGCTTTTCAAAATGGAATGCTTTCTTCATCTGTTTGCGCTGAAAGTCACAGAGGTTTATATAGATGGACTGCTAATCCATTGTGCTCTGCAGCCCAGCAGTGGCTTAGTGGTTAGGGAGTTGACCCAGGATCGAAAGCTCGTGGGTTCGAATCCCAGGCCTGTAGGTTGCCATGTGGCACCCTTGAGCAAGGTACTGTCCACATCACTGCTCTACAGGCACTTTAAATAAAATAAAATAAAATACTCTCAATATATGTAATCAAATAAAGCTATAATAAAGCTTGGGAAGGAATTCTTCCAATTCACACTGAGGACACTCTGTTTCACATGAAGATTGGAGCCAAAGAATAAACTAAAAGTCGTGATACATAGTAATGTTGTAATCGTTCTGAATGAAAATTTTATATTTGTTGATAATTTTTTTCATTGGCAGAGTACGTTGCAGGATAGAACAGGCTTCCTACATATATGGCCAGTGTCAGTTTCATTGTGCTTCAGCTGCAGATTTCCAACTGAGGTTAAATGTGCTTGAGCCACTAAATTCACTGACTCTCACTCACTCATTTTCATAGCCGCTTGTTTTTATTAGGTTCTTGGGGGGGTGCTGGAGCCTATCCCAGCTCTCACAGAGCGAAAGACAAGGAAACACCCCAGACAGGTCATCCCCTGAATGACCTGAAAAACATACAAGGCAAAAGGCATCCTAATGAAGACAGATGATGAATTAATATTCCATAAATTAATGAAACCAGATCAACAAGATTAAACAATTATGGTTACATATTTTTTAGTCCACAAATCTCCACGATGCATAAGAGCCACAACACTGTCCCTCTTACCAAGGTCATCCAGAACACTGCATTTTTATTTTTCTATACAATATTGTTTTATCATAAATGGTGGCAGCTGTGATTACTGTGATGTTACTCATATGGGCACAAGAAACTGAAAAGTTCAGAGTAATAGGAAGCTGCTCTGCTTCAGACCCAGCCTCATTAGTTCTGAAGGCCTGTCTGACTTTATGTTGAATTCATTGCTGTTTGTCAGGAGGCTAAAGGTGGGTTTAGCTCAAATGACTCATAAACATTCCTCAGTTTGGAGATTCGAGGCCTGATATTCTGACAAACAAGCTCAATGAATTCAGGGCACTAGCTTGTCGTTTGTTTGCCTCAGCTCTCATGAATCTGATTTGCGGAGAGTGAAAACACATTGCGGAGAGAGAGGAAGGGCTGCTTTCACTTCGTCCCAACACCTGCAAGTATCATTGGGACACTGAGTTCCTCAGAGGCAGCCGAGTCCCAGTCAGCCCCAGAGACGAGGCTGGAACACAATTTTTCTTGACAGGAGACAAACTGGCCTGATGGTTTTAAGACATCGTGAAGTACAGATATGAAAACGGCCAAAGTGCCAACTGTGCTGCGGCCAAACCTCAGCCTCATCTTCCATCATGGTTTCCAGTCTGAAAGACCTGTCAGCAACGTCATAAAACCGGCAGAAATCTTTGAACAGGTCTGATGTGACTTTTCTTCAGTATGGAGAAAAGGGCAGGCTGCTCAAGCTAGGACAGCACTGCGCTCTGGTTGTGATATCAGTGAACTGCACCTTCAGACTCTTTGCACTTGTGAGGCCCACGCAATGGTCCCCATTTATACATGCCTGAAATAACCACAGGGGTGAAGGCCAGGGCCTTATAATTCAGGCCATGGAGAGCTGGTGTCCAGCAGTTTGTTATTTCTCTACTCAAGCGTATCCGCCAGAGCTGGCGATTAACAAAAGGGGGAAATTGTTCTGGACACTGCCCTGAATTACCCATGAGAAGGCCTCTGAACGTAGAACTAAGAGGGAAAACAACGGTGCCTTTCAGTTCTCAGCTAAGCATAGTCCAACAGTTCAGTGCAACGTTTCAAATCTTTCTTCTTTCTCACTTGCACTGGTTATCTGCTTGCGCACCCATAGCAACTGGAATGGTTTCGTTCCTTTCACCAGCAACAAGCAAGTCAATCACAGGCTTGGAAAGATTCTGCCATTGAACAGCGCCTCCTAGTGGCAAGACTGAGGACTTCCTGCAGACAGGAATGAATTAAGGGTGGATTTGTTAAATTGATGGTCAGTCAGGGGAGATTAGGGTCTGATCCGGGCTGTTTGGCATTCAGAGCCACACGCAGAGAGATAAGTCTGCCTCCACAGGATGTATTAACTGTCCTTTTACAAAACAGAATCAGACAAAAGGCAATGCACAAAGTACATGTTTTATTCATTGTGTGAAAGCTAAAAGAATCTAAAATGCATATATAGATGTAAAACAATAACTCTCCCCTTTGAGTCTCCAGCGTAACAGATTTAACAGCCTTGTGCAGTGTCAGAACATTATAAAGTATCAGTGAAGAACAATTCTCAGTGGACCCTCAGTGACAAACAAGACAACAGAACTGACAAATAAGAACGGAAAAGCCCTGAAAGCTTTATTAGAAAGCCCATTTAAATTAAAACTATATTGATTTTAAAAGGCAGAAAAATCCATTTGAGAAAGTCCATATTCCCTCTCAACGGTGTTACAATCACTAAACTGGCTATAAATTAAGTATCTTCAAAGTGTTTCATGGAAAATCTTTCATTCAGCTGCCAGGACAGTGGGATTGTGCGACTAGTTTAAAAATCCATGTTGGGGTGGTGACTCTTTGGTGGAAATGACTCCACTGACTCACCCAACAACCAACAAGTCCTTGTGAATGCCAAGTTCTGTAAACGCATCTCGACCTCAGCAACAAATCCAAGAGAAAGAAAGCACATTTCTTCCCCTTGTTGACACAGTTAACTACCCCCCCCCCCAAAAAAAACCCCTGACCTTCTGATATTTACACAGCAGAAAGGCTACGCATGTCTCTTGCTGAATGGAACACAATTCATTTTCCTCAAAGGCAGAGGAAACATGAATGCTTGGTCCTGCTTTGGCTTCTTAGTAAAAAATATTTCACTCCAAATGTACAACCAGTATGTGTTTAGAGAACTGCCAACTACGCAATCCATATTCATTTGTAAAAGCAAAGCAAATATCCTGTTTACAGGGTAAACAGTGGAGACATTACTTCTCATTGTAATTTCTGTTCTGTAGAGAATTCCTGGTGAAGGAGATGTTAATTAAAGGCACTTAACACTTGCTACAAATATACCATGAAATCATCAGACCATTAAACATGACTAGAAATTAATATTCAAGTTGTAGTCTTTGGAAAGACTTCATCTGAATGATCTTTGCATAGACAGAATCATCCTATTTCCTTGCTTTTGTTTGACCAGCAAAATTGAGCATAAGCCCTGAGAGACAAGGTTTCAGAAACCAAACAAATTTAAAGTGCTAGGAAACACACCAACATAATGGATTGTGTAACAGTGAATTATTTGGTCTTCAACGGCACTCGTTCTTCTGAACTCTGCAGTAAATTCTTCATTTCCACAGAGAACAAACTGAGGCTTGGAAGATTCCATTCTTCCCGTGTTTAACATCTTACGACTGACAAGAACCCCCGCAACGGAAAAGAAAGCTACAATTAGACAAGCTACAAAAATAATCAGCACATAATTGATTCTCAATCTGAAATTGCGATGGTTCGATTGCAAAATGGAGTAACACATAGCTTAAAGAGAAACAAACAATAATATTTTAACATCATTGCAAAAAAATTAATGAAGTGCTTTCCTGAACATAATACAGGTACTGTCAGTATAGAACTAATGCCAATTTCATGTAACGAGATTAATTGTAAAGAGCAAATATATATATATATATATAAAAAACTAAAAACAGGCCCTTTTGCAGTACTTTTCCTCAACAAGCTCTCGGAAAACTTCAGCTGAAAGTCTCAGAAGGGATTGGTGAGCGGTTCCTTCTTTTAAAGGCAATAAACTAGTTCTCTGCTTGGTCTGTCTCTGAGTGCTAATCAGGTAAGCATACTGACTCTGCAACGCAAAACTTAAAACATTTAAACAAACGTACAATCTTTTTTTATTGAATTGCTACGTTGTCTGGCTCTGGTTGAAAACTTTAGCTTAGTAGGCTTTGTTTAGCTAGCAAAGTAATGGTGAAGCTCCAGCAGTATGACAGGTGAAGTAGTCTGTAACCTCGGTGGTTAAGAAGGGAATCATATCAGACTGACTTCTGAGCATGTTCTGCTGCTGAGTCCGACACTGCTGTTTCCTTGGACACTCCCTCCCTCCCAAAGCCTTTAAGATGGCACATGAGAGTTCCTGAGAGAGAGAAAAATAAATAAAAATGGTGACGCAAGCAGACAAGGACTTGTGAAAGTCAGTAACAGGCTGCAGTAAGGTTGTAAAACTATAAGTAACAAAGACCTGCTTTATTTTCTGCCTTTTTCTTCTTATCATACTGAGAAAAACAAACCTTGTCGTATGCATTTGTATATCAGCAAATAGTCTCACAGTCACCATTCTGTGACTGTATACTTTTGGCGTAATGGACGGCATCACTGATACTGTGGAAAATGACTTCAGGGCTTCCTGTTTTGGGGTCATAGTAGCCACACCTGCGCAAGGAATCAATCACAGAGGTGCTGCATTGAGCTAACAACAAGCATACGCCTAACTCCTTGTACTCTTTGTGCACCTCTTTAAGAGCACCAACACCAGCCGTATCCAGAAACAGGACTGCACTGCAGTCTACGACCAGCGTATGAAAGGTAGGACCTTGTGGTAGGAAGATATTATTGGACACTTCAGGGTCTTGCTTGTCTCCATGCTCAAATGCTTCCTGCTTCTTCCTCTGCTTCTCCAGCTTCTTGCGCCTGACTTTCTCCTTCAACGGGTCTAGACCCACATTGCGATACAGAGACTTCTTAAACAGAGCCTGGTTTGCATAGTAAATAGGAGCTTCATAGCGAAATACAGCCACCCCAGGCTGTGTGTGAAGGCCCTTATATGATGCCAGGTCTTCAAAAATTTCATAGTCTTTAGCTTGCCCCAGCTGGAAAGCCTGGGCACGTTGAGTGCGTCCCAGCACACAGAAGGCAGACACAAGAACCCCCACCAGCAAGCCTAGCTCAGTGTTCACTAGTGCAGAGATGGCCATGGTCAAAACCCAGATAGTGGCATCAACACGGTTCCCTCGCCACATCCGGGGAACATCCCGGAACTTCCGGAGAGCTCCACGCAGGTTCACGACAATGATGACAGCCAGAACGCATCTAGAAAAAAAAGGTGAAAGGAAATATACATAGAAAGAAGATTAAAGTTAAAAGCAACAGAGCTATATTAGTTATTAAACATTTGGTGATAAAAGGCAATTATAACACAAAGCTGGTTAGACCTTTATTGAAAAATTGCAACCTGAGAATGTGAATTACATCACATGTTTTATATCCTGATAATAAGGGAAAATTAAAGCATTAAATCAAAGTAAAGAGTACTCCTAAAATCATAACTTCACTAAAGTTGCATTGTTTGGTTTAAAAGCATCAACTTTTTTAAACTTTCCATCCAAATAATCAAGTCCAGGACTTGAGTACCTTAAACGGAAATTCCACCGATTGTTCAAACTGGCTTGATAGGAAATGGGCCATTCCTGAGAAACTCCCTGACTTTGAAGGGTTTAACGTGGTTTAAAAAAAAAAAACGTTTACATGAAGTGATCATGAATACACGGCCTGAGCCATTTTTCTAAGACGGCTTTAAACAAAAACCAAAAAATTTATTTTAAAAAATCACCTGAACAGGGACTGATTGTGGACAAGACCATTCACACTACCACTGCAAAATAACTGGTGTTTCTATAATAAACCCCATCACATCAAACAATTCTGCATGTCATTCATTTCAACAACTAAAATATGCACAAAATTCATTCAGGAACATATTTTAGCGATGAAGCATTAAATCCATTAAATATTCTAAACTGATTTAGTTTCATGGCTCCTCTCTCATACGGATGTTATTGAACTGTACTTTGACGTGCACTTACTTCTGAAGTGAGTAGAAGAGAGGAGCGATGACAAGAAGCACCAACAGCAGCACCAATGCAGTGACCAGGCCTGAGATCTGAGTTTGGCAGCCAGTGGACTCCTTCACCAGAGTTTTGGTCAGAGCAGCACTGGTGGTGAAGCAGCGAAAAAATGCTGGAAAGATGTTACAGAAACCAATAGCATACATCTCCTGGTTGGGGTCCACTACATAACCATGCTTCTGAGCAAACATCTCAGACAAAGACACAGTGATTGCAAAGCCAACAATGGCTATAGAGAAGGCATCGACGGCAATGTTGGGGATGAGAGACCAAGATGGGAGCTGAGGGGGCATGAAGCCTGTGGGGATGGCTCCAGCTACCTCTGATCCATATTTCTCCTGAAACTGACCAAAGTGGGAAGCCAGTGTTGCAATGATGACTACAAACAGTTCAAAAGGAATTGGTGCTTTGAGCTTGGATTTAAAGCGGTCATTGAGTTCTTTGGTAGGAACCAGCACCAGCAGACAGAGGATGCTGGTGACAAGGTCACAGATATTGGTTTGGCCCAAGTTACTGAGCAGACTGATCCAGGTTTTGATTAGGGAGCCCCAGCCCTGGGCACGAGGCAGCTTGAGACCCAGCAGATACTTAAGCTGTGAAGTGAGGATTGTAAGAGAAGCACCAGTGGCGAAACCACTCAGCAGAGAGTCAGAAAGGAAGACTGAGACAAAGCCAACCTGTAGGAGACCCATCAACACCTGAAATCACAAGAAAAAGAAAATAGAAAAAAATAAATGAGATGCTTAGTTATTTTAGATTTGGTTTTTATAATAAAGTATCAAATACTGACACACTTTTAGCTCATTTCTTCCTTTCTATCTAGATTTTCTCTGTTATAACTGAGCTCCTGAAAGCTGATGACCATCATGTGTTTCTGTTAAATTAGTAAAAGCTGGTAAGAACTTGGTGTGACAGGTGTTCCTTTCTGGTGCTTTGGGAGACCAACGTGTCTATTGCTAGCACACAGCCCACACTTTGTTATGTTTGCCTGTGTGTGTTTACTTTATGGAGTATCATGGTTAATTTGTTGTGTGAGCGACAAGTTGAATTTGCTTGGATTTTATATGTTTGTGAGCCACGTATCAATTTTCAAGGGTAGAGGTGGGTCTCTTGATTCTTTTGACCTTTGTTCGAGATTGCACAGACACTGGATATTTGTAAAGCAGTATCGGTTTGTGCACAAACTGCACAACTCTGCAGCAGGTATTTTTCTTGTTTTTACATGAAGTATAAACAGCTACCCCCCCAAATATCAGGCAACATACAACACTAATAGTACTTCCCAGATACAGTGGAACCGCTGGTCACAACCATAATTCGTTCCAAAACTCTGGACGCGACCCGAACGTGATCTCCTCATAAGACTGTATGTAAATATGATTAATGCGTTCCAGACCATACACAGTGTAGCATACAGAGTGTAATAGTAAACTAAATGTAAAAACATTGAATAACACTGAGAAAACTTTGAACATCAGAAAAAACTAACTAACCCAAGAGTTAGACCAAGTTCACACAAAACCCTTATGAACCGTTCACTGTAAACACCTTTATGAGTTTGAAGCACAGGGGAAAAAATAAGCTTTGAAAAATCTTTAATTTATACATAAACTAAACCTAACAAAACTAAGAAAACTAACCTCGCATGAGTCAAGTTCTGCAGAAGTCATTGTGCAGAACGAATGCAGAAGCACACGACAACACAAAGAGTTCACAGTGAATGAACACACATCTGAAAGAACATCGAGAAGGATGTGCAGGGAGATGATGGATCGTATTTAGATATGGGGAATTTGGTGGCCATTGTTGACAAGTTGAGATTTTTAAGACTTTTTAACGTTTCATCAGACCAGGCCATCAGTCTTCCATTTCTCCATGGTCAAGTTCTCATTTCAGGCACTTAGGTTGTAGAAAGGGGTCAGAAAGGGGGCACTATGGTCTATGGCTAAACAATTAGCAGTTTGTGTTAAAGTGGTAGGAGGAATCCCATCATGCACACACTGATGAGCCTTGGGCATCCATGATCCCATCACCAGTACATTGAATGCCCTTCATTCAAGTAACAACCAGTGCATACCACCTTGTAAGCGGCTTAGATTTCTAAGCTTGCCCAAGTTTCTTGGCTTCAACACATCAACTTCTAGACCTGATTGTTCACTTGCTCCCTAAGAGAACTCATACCATGAAGGAAGCCACTGTAATGAGATGTATATTTAACAGAAAATCACACAAATGTTTCTACTAAATACTTTTTTCAATCTGCTGTCACTTCAAAGAAACCTATAGAAATCTTTGTGCTTTTTTTTTAAAAACACCTGCTAAGTTCAGTCTTAGACGTCAGTCTGAACATTGAGAAAATGAAAGAAGCATTAGGGTGCATGAAAGTAAAGAGTGAACAAATTAAATACTGCTATTAAATTTAATCACAGTGTGATTTCTGTGTAATTATCTATGTCTAAATGTCCTTTTGGAAATCACTGTATCTAAAAGAAACAACCATATTTCTCACATTAAACATTTAAACAAAAGGTTCTGTCAAATATCCTGAAATAAACAAGAGCAAACTGAATTTAAAATACTGATCTATTCTTCAGTGCCGTATCACTAATGGTTTAACCTACTATAAAATCCCGTAGACAGACACTTACCTGGTAAACACCTGCTGTGAAGGTGACCGTGGCCCCTACGATGATGGCATAGCAGCTGCGATCGCAATGGGGGATAGTGCCGTTCTCCAGGCTGCCAAGACTGGTCAGATTGCTCTCCTTATCAGTGATATACCCAGCCACAGCCAACTCCCTGTCCACAACCTGTCCCACCAACAGACACAGCACTCCGAAGATCCCCACTGAAATGTGCTTGGATGTCCCCAGGAGAGTGTAGATAATGCTGGAAAAGAAGGATGTGTAGAGGCCATAGATTGGATCCTGACCTGCCAGCAGGGAATAAGCAATGGACTGGGGAACCAGCAGTACGCCTACAATAATACCAGACATAATGTCACCAAGAAGCCAGTCTTTGACTCGATATCGTGGAAGCCATTTTAGAATGGGTATGGAGTTGAGGAGGAGGGCTTTGGCTCGTGCAGGGCTGAAGGAACACTGCTTTTTCAGCTTCTGGCGAAGCAGCTTCTTTAGAGGTTCTTCCTCTCGCTCACATTCCTCCAAGATGAAGGGAATGTGAAGGTCGCCATCAAGTCCAGCATCTGCAGCAGTCTCTCTGTCCTCACCACCAGCCATGATCCAAACAGATCCCTTTGAGAAAAAGGGCCTTTTCTGTTAACTATCAGGGCTATCAGAAGTTGTGTTGCATATCATGTGATCACAAATTCAACAGATCAGTTTTTAAACACTGAGACAAAGCAAACAGAAGATTATTCGAATAGATTGGGCAATGTTATCGTTTATTCAGAGAAAAGAAATTTTATCAAGGTCATTCATCAAGGCAGGCCCAAGAAAGCAAATATTTGCTACATGACATCGCAATCAAAACGTCACCAAGCAAACATGATCACAACATACTTTTCTATATTTTCCCCATACTCATATATATGATATATAGATGCAGACCACAATAAATGCATATACCTTTTGCAGACATTATTTATTAAGTATCAATCAATAAAAATACACTCGCTGTAGTGCCACGACAGCTCAGTTCAATGTTGTAGTAAACGGCACTGTTCAAGTATATTTACATTCATTTGAATATTCTATAACTTGGAGCGTATTATCTGATTGAGCCTGTGGTCTAGGCTCTGTAAAGGCTGCTTGTTAGTAAGACCCCACAAAGTTAATCCAGAGTCCTGTCTGCAGGTTGGTCCAGACAAGGCTGGAATTCAGTCCTTCCAGGCCCACTCACTCATGAACCAACAAGCCTCACTTTGTGTGAGAGAGCCGCTCCGCCTGCAGCCTTTTCACTAACGTTCATAAAGTAGCACACGGAGCAGTGTGTGAGTGTACTTTAAGAAACAGTGCCACTTTAATAAGGAACCTGTCAAATAAGAAAATCCTATTCAAAAAGTTTGGACTACTTTTTACATTTTAGGCTTTAATATTTCATTACTTCTTTCTTCATTTGTTTAAGTTCCTTAAGTCAGAGATTACATCGAGACTTCATTTCTAACATCTAACGGTTATTACTTTAAGGTTAACTATATAATCACTATAGATCTTCAAAGAGGAGCCTTAAAACCTTCCCATACCAAAACCTACTGGGTGTCCTGGGTCCGTCATCATCAGTATCTCAGCACCTGCTTATTTTTACTGTTTCTTGTTATTCTTCTGGAAAAGAGTCTTTATTTGAATATTATTTCACCACATTGTTGATCAAGACCTGATCACGTGGTCAGGCTCATCAAAGCCTCTTTCGCAGCAGTTCCATGATCAAACCCAGATCAGACGCTGTGATCTGCAGTTATGACTCGGAGTTAGGATATCAGATCAGAAGTGAAGGAGTGAGTCTCACCCCGTCTCAGGGTGCAGAGCTCTACTCAAACTTCGTGTCCACCTGAAGCAAATGAAATTAACTCACCGCATCCAAGTTACACATGAACTTGAACTGAAACACTTAAAACATCAGAACGAACCGTGTGTGTGTGTGTGTGTGTGTGTGTGTGTGTGTGTGTGTGTGTCCGGTGTGAAGGGGGAGCTCTGAAGTGCAGTCTCTTTTCTGCTACGTGTCCCTAACCGTCCCCCCGGACCGGACTCTGAACTTTAAACAAAGTTTCCTCCTTCAGCTTTCTCCTGCTACTCACCTCCTAACAATCAGGCAGTCGCTTATTGCGGCCCTCCTTCAGCGCCTGTCCGCCGGGACTCGGGTCTCATCCTGCCTGCAGGTCCGTTCAGCGGCCCTTCAAACCGCAGCCGCTCGGCTCCTCTCTTCCCCAACAGGCGGCGGAGCCATCGCGAGGAAACCGGTCACGTGACCAACTTTGAAGACATGTCCGTCACGTGACCAGAAAAGAAGCCGTTTTCGAGGTGAAAAAAATGATATTCAATAATATTATATAATGTTACACAAATACACTAATATTATACATGTGCAGTTACAAACACTGAGACAAAGCAAATGGACAGAGCATTTATCGGGCTGTGTGACCGGGTGCAGAGTATATATATAAATATAAATATTAGTATTTATATATTAGTATTTCTATATATATATATATATATATATATATATATATATATATATATATATATATATATATATATGAGAGAGAGAGAGAGAGAGAGAGAGAGAGAGAG
>CM029376.1:20484999-20504999 GCA_017165825.1 Hepsetus odoe
ATATATATATATATATATATATACATATATGTATTTATATATTATTATTATTATATACTTTTATTTTCTCTTTTCTCCCTCTTTTATATACATATTTATATATATGAGGGAGAAAATAAAAGTATATAATAATAATAATATAAATATAATAATAAAAATAATACCATATTATATAATTACTGAAAACATTGTATTATTATTAATAGTCCATCCATTTTCTGCCACTTGTCCCAAACGGGGTCACAGGGGAGTGCTGGTGTCCAACCCAGCGCACACAGGGCGAGGATGGGGGACGCACCCAGGACAGGTCGCCAGCCCATTGCAGGGAGGAGCGGGACGGGGACGGCACCTTGCTCAAGGGTACCTCAGGGCAACCCATTGGGAAGGGGTTCGAACCCCCGATCTTCCGATCCGCCGGCCATGGGGCCAACGCCCTAACCACTAGGCCACCACTGCCCCACTATTATTAATAGTAATAATACGTCTGCTAAATGCCGTAAATGTAAAATTAAATAAATAATAAATTAAAAAATATGTTTCCGCTTTCTCATTCTGGAGTCAGATCAGGTATCTGTGGGATGTGCTGGACAAACCAGTCTGCTTCATGGAGGCCTCACCTTCAAAAATCTTATCGAGACCAATCTTTGATAATTCAGGGGTGTTTTGGTGGGGGGTGGGGGGACTTACACAATCCTAGGCGGCTGGTTTTAATGTTTTGGCCGATCAGGGTAAACAGTATTGACCTTTCACTCAGGACACCACATATCAGATACAGTACTGTTGCTGAATTATCAGGTATCTGTATTATCTGTATATAGTTTACTCAGGTACAGTGATCCATAGAGATCAGAAAGAAGATGCTGAGTTTGAGTGTATTTATGAAGCTTTTGTCTCATAATGATTGTGTCTAGCTGAGTCTGCCTTAACAAGCAGGATGTCACTTTCCACTGTCCTACAAATGAATAGATTTACTTTCTCTTTATGTTTATGAAGCTTTATCTGAGGTGAGTGCACCGTTGTGTGAATTTCATAATCCAAGTTATAATTGGATGCTGGATTAGGAGGACACATGCGTCTTTAAAACAATCCCCATAATCCCCAGTTTGTCTCCACTACCCTCAGCCCAAGTGTGGAACAAAGCACAGTCCTCTGAGGTGCTCACAGTTTACAGAGCAGGAAAAAGAGGCACCTTCTCAACTGAGGTCAAATGGCTACAGTGGACAAAGATGTGGCTGAGAAGTTTCTGGACAGCAATCCGGCCTTCGCCAAGCAATATTACGACTCCCACTTCAGGGCCAAGGTCATCTCGAACCTGCTGTCCATGTCCAAGCAAACAGAGGTGGACATCAGTCAGTTTCACAACCTGAGCTCTGTGGAGGAGAGTGAGGTGGTTTTTGACATGGTGCGGGACCTGCAGGAAAACCTGCAGATGGAGAGGGCTGTGTTCAATCTTATGCGCCACTTGAGTTTTATCATACGGTCAGACCGCATGAGCCTCTTCATGTACCGGCAGAGGAATGGGACCGCTGAATTGGCCACACGCATCTTTAACGTTCATAAGGATGCCACTATGGAGGAGTGCCTTGTGCCTCCGGACAGTGAAATTGTTTACCCACTGGATACAGGTATTGTGGGCCACGTGGCCAGTGTCAAGAAGACAGTGAATGTCCCTGATGTGACCCAGGTAGGGCAATCTTTCTGAAATGTTTTTTTTTTGTTTGTTTGTGGGGAGACTGGTGAGAATGGTGTGTCAATCCTCTGCTTAACATCAGTCATTAATATCCAAGAACATAATTCAATTAAAAAAAAAAACACTTTAATTTTCATCATACAACTAACTACATAGCACAAGCGATTAAATTCACTTTAAAATCTCACCTGGGAGGGCTCAGCTATCCTTGAGTCTTAAAGCCAAATTTGGAAGGTTGGAAGGAAACCCTATTAATCATATTTCTGCTATTCAGTGTCTTCCAGGTCTGGGTTCCTTTCAAGATTCCTTCTTTATGTGAGAGTTGTTGCCCTTAGTCTGCTCATTAGAGGTTTACACCTAGATTTCTGTAAAGCTGGGTGAGGACAAAATCTATATAAATATGCTTAAAACTAATTTAAATTGATTCCCTTTCTGAAGTACTGAGAAATGGTGAAGGAACCAAATGGTATCATCCAGTTGCACACCAGCAGAGGGAGTGCCTGGCTGCAAAATCTCATAAGATTCAACCACATTTCCAGCCCCTGGCTGGAAGAACACCTGGTACCTACACTTTTCCATAACACACTGATAATATACAGGCCAATGAAGCAGCTCAGAATTTAATACGGTCACTTTGACCAGTATTATTTGCACCTGGCAGTCAGAGCAAACACAGCAGTGACCTCCTCGTGCCCATGCATCAAGAAATGACTGCAATGTCTGTGATAATAGCTTCATATTAGGTCAAAATGCTTTCATTTGTTTGTGAGCAATGACTAAAGAGTATCGTATTGCCGAAAGAGAGGGCCTAATTTCTGTTAACACTGCTCATAGGGCCAATAGATTCATTTCAACCTGAATCACACTGCTGCAGAAATGAGCACATAGCCAGACGTGCATAATGGTCTTGGGCCAAAGCCGTGAAATTCTGTTCTTTCTTTGATTAGAGAAGAGCAATCATTTTTCAGAGGGACAGACTGTCTCTCTCTCCATCAGCATGAAAAGCAAAACTCCTCCGTCTGGAAACGCTTTCCTCAGTAGAACACGACCTCTCCAGAGCACATAATCACTTGTAACAAATTGGTTTCCTTTATCTTTGTCGATGGTAACGTGTGACTGAAATACAAAGTCTCCCAAATGCAGCAGTGCCACTCCCTCATTACTTTAGGCATCTTCCACATGGGTTTGTAGTAGAGACCATTGGTGCATGCTCAGCAGCTCTGGATCTGAAGTTTTGTGAAGGGTTAATTACTCTTTGTGACTTGTTGACCATGCTGACCCTGATGCTGTTGATTCATCTAAGTAACAAATCACTCAGGTTGATTAGGCGACTCAGGTGGTTTAGTTTTAAGTTGCGTTCTACAATTCCAGCACCATTTGGAGGCTACAGTGGTATTACTGCAGGTTTCTCTTTCCTTCCCCTGGCTATGGGTGTTACTGTGCACAAGGAATAAAGCTCTTTAATCTCACTTGAATTAGAGCGATCCTGGATTAAATCTAAAGGTCAGTGCCTAAAGCTGTGTTCTCCAAGTCAGCGGAACGGCAGCAGCTTACCTTTACTCCACACCTCATTCACCTTCTATTTTTCAGAGGAATCATAACTACTTCATATGTGCAAGTGTGAATATCTGCAACCTACTGGGTAAAAAAGCAAAAACATAATATGTGGCCAAACTCTGAGCCCTGAATTGCCAAAGAATGGTACTTTTCATCAAATTGATTTGACAGAAATGGTTATTACCTGTCAGGAGAGGCCAGTAGGAGATTTAAGAACCGTTCTAATGGTTCAATCCTAATATTGTGGCCTTCTCATATAAGCTGGTATACATGTTTAGGGAGACTTTTTTTCAAACCAATCTGATGTATATGAATTTAATCAAACTTCAATAAGTCTAGCTGTAGGTTTACATCAGTGGAGATATTGGATACACATCCAACAACTGATGAAGTCTAATTGAACTCCTTGCCTAAATTATTTTGAAGGAAACATCCTTTCATGCTACATGACTTGATTTGATTTGATTTTTCATTCTCTAGTTTCCTAAAAGTTTCCAAATCTGAAAACCTGGTTCTCTCTTCAGAGTTCCCACTTCAGTGACTTTGTGGACATACTGACTGAGTACAAGACCAAGAATGTGTTGGCCACGCCCATCATGAACGGCAAGGACGTGGTGGCTGTCATCATGGCTGTGAACAAGATTGATGCCCCAAGTTTCACAGCACAGGATGAGGAGGTGCAGCCCCATCCTCTGTCTTTCCCTTTTTTTTGTTTGTATGCGTCTAGATTTGTCATGTTTTTCTTTCTCCGATGCTGTTCTCCATACTAACCCCATGCTATGCCCTCTGTTTCCAGTTGAGCCATCAAATGCTTTGCCTCATCTTAATGTGTAGCTGATGTTATTGGTCATTTCTAAAGCGTGTCTAATTCTTGTAGACGCTGATGAAATTTCTGAACTTTGCCAATCTGGTTCTCCGAGTGTTCCACTTGAGCTACTTGCACAACTGTGAGACCAGAAGAGGGCAGGTGAGATGGAGAAGATCAATGTCATTCTTTCACCCAATCCAAATAAATCTGTAAAAAAAAAAAAGGATGTAAATAGATAACTACAGTATAAACAAGATTATTTGTAGTGTTTCTGTAAAATATACTGTTGCATATCAAATAACAAATATTGTTAATATGGCAAATGAGTCCGGATATCTGTTTCGCAGGTGTTGCTCTGGTCTGCCAGCAAAGTGTTTGAAGAACTGACGGACATTGAGAGACAGTTCCACAAGGCCCTGTACACAGTGCGAGCCTTCCTCAACTGTGACCGCTACTCCGTGGGCCTTCTGGACATGACCAAAACAAAAGTGATTTTTCTAAAGCGAATGTTAATCTAGACCTGTTTCCTGTCCTGCTTCATTTTACTGCATATTTTTAGTTTTGGATGACAATGCTTCTCCAGTAGATTAAGTCAGACATATGTCTTTGCAAACCACGTCGGCTTGGCTGACATTTAAAGATGACACATGTTGTAAACACTGAGAATTCAAGCGTGATGAGATGTAAGTAGAGCAGAGCTCTTCTGTGATCTTCAGATTAAGCAGAGAGTGTTTTCTCCCTGACCAACTTGTAAATCAATGAAGTCTTTTAGCCATTTTGACTAAAAGCATCACTTCTTGTTCCTGTAGGAGTTCTTTGATCTTTGGCCCGTTCTGATGGGTGAGGTTCCTCCATATTCAGGACCAAAGACCCCTGATGGCAGGGTGAGTGTCTGAGAATAGGACTCTAACTGACCTTCAAAAGACAATTCAGTTTTCATAAAGATTACATCCCGTGTTGCTCGAGGAGAGGCTTAAGATGTTGTTTTCTTGTCAGGAAATTAACTTCTACAAAGTGATTGATTACATACTGCACGGAAAGGAGGACATTAAAGTAATACCGTAAGTCACTGCATATTCTTGGCTCAGCATTTAAATGGAGCCTTTTTAGATATACTTTGAAGGAGTGATAACTGTTGCCATCTTGAAGAGGTATATCAGAAGTAGCACACTGTAAATCATGCTCAGAGATTGGCATTATTTTAACAGTAATAATGCAGGGTGAGTCAAATGCCAGGAACCAGCAAAGTTCCCCGTTAGACGCCTGATGTCAGATTGATGTTAACTGTTATTTAATAGACTAGCGGATGTTTCTAAGGCACGTGTGACTCTACCTTTCTGCCATGTTGAAATGTTGAGTAGCCCCTTGAATGTCTGGCTATTTATGTTGCAGCATGTGATCTTAAATATGCAAATACTGGCCTTTTTGCAGACACCCTGCATAAATTACCAGAAATGTGCTGAGACCTCATTCTGTTACTGCACATCTGTCGCTCACACGTTTAAAAAACATTAAATTTTTTCATTTTAATGAAGCCTTCATTTTAAAATTTGCATGCAGCTAATCTTCAAGTTCTGTTTTGTGTTAATATTTTATCTGTTATGTTCTTATTTATTTTGTTTTTACTGCAAAACTATCATTTATAATGACCCTCGAATAATGAGCTGCTAAATTTAGTTAAACGTACTTTACAAAAAATGTAAGATAGCAACAGCAACAACAGCAAAAGCAGGTATTATTATGATCATTATTATTATTATTATTATTTTATACATTAAGTGTATTTTACTCCTGACTTTTAATACTGGAGATGAATGGATGTCTATGAGGATTATATAGTCATATAATAGTTAATGAATTTATCATAACTGACATGTGTTTGAGAAAAATGTGTTTTTTTCAAACAGATTTTCTGGGCAGTTTTTGGGCAGTGGTGGCCTAGTGGTTATGGGTTGTGGGTTCAAGTCTCAGATCAGTAGGTTGCCCTGAGTTACCCTTGAGCATGGTACCATCCCCAACACTGCTCCCCAGCGCAGGCATTGCAGCCCACCGCTCCTGTTTCTGGTGTGCGTGTTCCCTACCAGTGTTTTTAGATGGGTTAAAAGCAGAGGACAAATTCACTGCTTACTGTTAGTGTGTGAGTGCCTGCAGAAGGAATTCGTTTCATTAATTTAATGTTTCTACTATATTCTACAGAAATCCCCCTGCTGACCACTGGGCACTAGTGAGTGGACTGCCTACCTACGTAGCAGAAAACGGATTGGTGAGAGTCCTTCTCCGACAGCTAAGCCGTGACAGTCACACAAGCAGAAAAACATTAGACACAAGGACATGTCCTCTCATGTGCACAATGATAAGAAAACAGAATGTGAAGGAAATGTAGGAGAGCTGCAATTGTGTGACAGGCTAATTAACGGTGTTGCTCTGTACCAGACAGTCAGTCTCACTGCTGCTATTCTTCCCTCTGTCTTTCTTTCAGATCTGTAACATAATGAATGCTGCTGAAGATGATTTCTTTGAATTTCAAGTAAGCTCAGCTTTTTTCCTTCATTTAAAGGAATTGTCAATAGATCAGTTCAATCACTTCATTTTAATGACCGTACTCTAACAAAATGGTGACATTGTTGATGAAAATGATTTTGATGACTATGACAATGGTGATAATGATAATTATTATTATTACGATTGTCATAAAATCATGTTTTCATTTATTTTTCAGTATTGATATATAGTAGATATATAGTCCCCCTCAGTGTATTTTATAATTATATACTGGTATTTACTATATTTTGCTCAAGCTTTTAAAAAAGTTCTCTGAAACGAATGTTTCTCAGAAAGGGCCTCTGGACGAATCAGGCTGGAGCATCAAAAATGTCCTGTCGATGCCCATTGTGAACAAAAAAGAGGAAATAGTTGGAGTGGCAACGTTCTATAACAGGAAAGATGGGAAGCCGTTTGATGAAATGGACGAAACACTAATGGAGGTATTTGTAGACTCGGCTTTGGTAGACGCAATGAGTCATGGTTTGTGTTTGCATCATTTATTCATGAGGCCTTCACTTCACTACGATACCTCACCCCAGTCTTGTGCACAGTATAAGTACTTTGGTAAAAGTTCGTTTCATCTGTTTGAATTGCTCTGCAAGTTGGTTTTAATAGCAGTTCTGCTTCTCTTCAAACTCAGTCTCTTACTCAGTTCCTGGGATGGTCAGTGCTGAACCCAGACACCTACGAAAAAATGAACAAGCTGGAGAATCGCAAGGACATTTTTCAGGACATGGTCCTTTACCACGTCAAGTGCAGGAAGGATGAGATCCAGAACATCTTGGTGAATTTCTGCTGAGCACTAAAGCATCCACAGTAGTGTTCACTGAACATGGCATGAAAACAAGTTACTCTGCTTCTTGCTAGACTTCACTAAAATGATGTTACTAAAATTATATTTTTAATACCGTTCTACTTTCTTTTTTTATTCATCAAGCAGACTGTTAATATAACCCGTTAGTTTTACGTTTATGCAAGAAAACCTGCTAGGAGAGCAGTGCCTCAGGAAGTTCAAATAAATAAATAAATAAATAAATAAATAAATAAATAAATAAATAACAGTACACAAAGTAGAGAATTATCACTGAAATAAAACTGATCTGTCTGCTAGAATACAAAGGAATTGTATGGAAAAGAACCAGAGGAATGTGAAGAAGATGAACTGGAGGATATTCTGGTAAAAATCTATTTACAAAGCAAATAAACACTTGCGCTTTATACGAATGTATCCGCTTTAGATATTTAAAGCTGTCTTCCACCTGTTCAATAGGTGGAGGTGCTGCCGGACTCTGAGCAGGCGGAGATCTTTGAGTTTCATTTCTGTGATTTCGAACACTCTGAGCTGGACCTGGTTAAATGTGGCATTTTGATGTACTATGAGCTAGGAGTGGTGGACAAGTTTCATATTCCTCGTGAGGTATGTTGGAGCTAGATGTGTGCCTGCTGGTTTCAATCCTGCTGTCAGAATAACCTGATATTCAAGACTAGTTCTATTTTGTCATTACACATTATAACTTTTCGTCTGAAGTGTTTGGGGAAGCTGAGACAAACGTTGGCTTCATTCATTCAAGTTCATTAAACTTTAAACAAGATCATTGTCCTTAAGTACATTTTATATTTTTACTTGTCATACTGGTTATAGGTAGCAGTGATGCTTTTACTGATGAACGTGGCTTAGCTGGACTAAAATGATCTGTTGTCCACAGGCGCTGGTTAGGTTCATATACTCTCTTAGTAAAGGCTACCGGAAGATCACCTACCACAACTGGAGGCATGGCTTCAATGTGGGCCAAACCATGTTCACGTTGCTCATGGTGAGGTTAATAACTAAACAATGACCTCAATACGTGAGTTTTTCTTTTTTCTCTTTTGAGGATCACTTGACATTTTGTGAAGCAAAGCATTTTTCTGTTTGACCACACCATCCCTTTTAGAATTCAACAGGCAGTTTGCCTTGAATTTTCTCCGTTTGGATTGGACTGATTGGGCTCATTTCAGTGTGACACCCTCCTTATAACATATAACTAATTTCCCATAAATAGACTTTACGGATTGCGCTTTGAATAAGACATTTGAAACTTTCTTTTGAAACAAGTGCCGAAAAAACATTTATCACTGGTATGCTGTATTGCTCAGTGGCTGTTCTGACTTATTTTGGTACTGCTATGCAGGCTATGCTGGTCCAAGAGTGAGGAATTGAAGTGTGAACCCACATATATGCCTTTGCTGTTTGTGGAATAAATACATTGCCAGTGGCAATGCGTCCATGATTAAATTTCACTGCTTCTTACCCTAAAAGCCAAATAAATGCGCCCTCTAGACGGCAGCGCTCAAGACTTTGATGGATTCTTTCCATCTGTGTTGTGAACATTTCAGATGTGGCTGCATGCAGGTAATATGTACTGTTATTGAACCTTCCTCCAGCATGCAGTCCTTAAAATGGAGAGCAGGCCAAACTAATGAGGCAGCCAAGCATGTAACAGCTCAATGCTGCCTCTTCGGTAATCACAGGGAGTGAGTCAAGTAGGGCGTAAGTCAGGCAGGATGGAGGTGTGGAGTCGGCATGAGCACGGCCATTAATGAGCTTTCCTCAGCGCTGCTCCCAGGTGTCACTGGGCCTAATGAGCTCTCTGGAGTCAGCAGGCTCCTTTACAAAAGGCAACTGTGGGGTATGGGTGGGTATCCTTACGCAGCTCTGCCAAGAGGCCCATTAATGCAGGCTCTAACATGCTCTCAGACAGGTGACCTGAAGCGCTACTACACGGATCTGGAGGCCATGGCAATGCTCACCGCTGGACTCTGCCATGATATAGACCACCGTGGGACCAACAACCTCTATCAGATGAAGTACAATCTACTCACCGTTATTTAACAATCCTACACATCAGTGTCCCACTCTTCTCATAGCAAACCATAAGCTGATGTTAAAACTAGGCTAGTATTGAAAATAAAAAATGTTAAAACCAATGGCAACCTGTAGGAATGGCTTGGTGAAATATTTCCAGCTGTTGATTAAGACATGTTCAGTGTCTAGAACTAGTTGTGAGATATTTCTAACACTAGAAGTAAACAGACATCCTAAACGTTTCCATTAGAGCATCCTCAGAACGTCTCTCAGCATGCTCAAAATGCAATCTGCAGTTCATTGATGTTGCATAGATTTTCGATTTGGTTCATAATACAAATTTCAACATATCAAGGTGGGATTAGGTTCCCATCGGAAGAAGGTCATGTTTATTGTCAGATTGCATAGGATTAAAAATACTAGTATAAATGACAAACATTGGTTTTAACTTTATTTAACACACAGCCTTCAGTCCAAAACATTTGCAAGGAAAACATGGTTTAGATGATTTACTTTTCTTAATCTTAAAATTAGTCAGTTTTATTGATGACAGTTTTGGTTGGGCATTATAGTTACAATGTTCAATTCAGTACTAAAATCAGTACTTTAAAATTATTCATCATTATGAGCTCCCAGGCAGAAAAAGACACAGGCATTAGGTTTCGTCTAATACTTGGGTACATATTCACGATCCCAAAGCACAGCACCACTTTTCTCAGATTATGATTAAGTCAAACTCTTGTATTCCACTCTATTTCGCCAACACTTTCACTAACTGAATGCTTCATGTGCATGGAAACCACAACACTCTCACGCCCACATTCCAGGAGAACAGCTGTAGAGCGCCTTTGAGTGGCTGTTTAACAGACCATCATGAGATACTGAGACATTTTTGACTGACCAGCTAATTCGGCAGGCATCAATATCAGTTCTCAATCCGGAACAGCAGGTGAAATTCTGAAATAGACGCACAGACTCAGGCTGAAATGTGCACCAGTTAGAGGACGAATGAACAAGAGCTATCTCAAGAGACTGATATAATCATTACCTGACAGTAATGATGTTGTTATAAAGGAAAGCAGACACATTATTTATCTGGGAAGAAATGACGAACGTGACCCATTTGTTTTTAGGTTATATTTCAAACTCTAGCTCTACTACTACTCATTGACACGGCTGAATGATTTTCATGTTTTGAAGCATCTCTTCTCTGTAATTATTTTTTTAGGTCTGGGAACCCACTGGCAAAGCTACATGGCTCCTCCATTCTCGAAAGGCACCATCTGGAGTTTGGCAAAACTCTCCTGAGAGATGAAGTGAGTCTGAGACTGAAGATGCTTTTCAAATGTTCAAAGCCTTTTATGTTATTTTAGCTGAAAAACAAAGGTGCATGTCTGTTCTGAATCAAGCTCTTAAGAAAGTGGCAAGTTTTTGTTTTCCTTCCCATTCAAAAGGGTTTCTCCATCTTCTCTGATTTTATCATTTCAGGCCTTGAACATCTACCAGAATCTGAACCGGCGGCAGCACGATATTGTGATCCGTTTGATGGACATAGCTATCATTGCTACAGACCTCGCCTTGTATTTCAAGTGAGAGTGCTGCATGTCATAGAGCACCAATAGTATAAAACGAGGCCTTTTTTTATTTCGCGAATCACAGAGAAAGGCTGCATCACCATAGAAACTGCAAGAACGTTTCTGAGCTGTCGGTGGAGTGCCACTGTGAATGACGTCGAGTTAATTATTATGTGCACTTGCAGGAAAAGGACCATGTTTCAAAAAATTGTGGATCAATCAAAAACCTACGAGAACAAGGAGGAATGGACCAAATACATGATGCTGGAGTCGACCAGGAAAGAGATAGTCATGTGAGTACTGTACACTTATAGAATCAACAGCAAGAGAAAGCCTATGCAGCGGACAGTGAGAGATACACTGCTGTTTGCTTTACATAAAACTATCAAACACTGAAGGACCAACAATCTCTCACACATTAAAAATGGTGTGCTCACACTTATTACTGCTGCAAACAGCAAAAAACAGCAGTGTGCAAAATAACACGCTTTCTTCTGGTATTTAGGGGGTTAATAAGGAAATCCTCTACAGAGAATATTTTACACTTTTCATTTAGCAGACTTATTATTCCTAACTACAGGGACAGTCCCCTGGGAGCAACTTAGGGTTAAGGGTTTGCTCAGGGACCCAATGGTGGTAGTGCTGGAGGTGGGGTTTGAACCTTTGGCCTTTTGGTCTGTAGACGAGTGTCCTACAACTAGACCATTACCAGCCAAGAACAAACTTCTGCACATTTTAATTCACTTGATTAGTGACCAAAAAACGTATCAAACACAATTAACTCTCAGAAAATAAATAAAAAATGTGCTGAATTATTATTTCATATTATTAATTATTAATTATTAATTAAGTTTTGGAGTTTCCTGTAGAGGATGTACAATTCTTTCTAGGTCTGCTCCACCCAGAAACGACACAGGTCACCTATCCATCTATCCAACCATCCATTCATTTTCTTAACTGCTTATCCTGACTCAGGTCCTGGAGGATGACAAGAGAAAATAAGACTTTTTTAAAACAACAGAAAAAAAAAACAAACAACAAAAAATTACAATTTTATCAATGCAAAAAAAGAAAATGGCAAAAATGGCAAAACATATGACAGAAATACATGGGTGTCCATCAGGCTGTTTCATAGTTAAATGGCTCAGTAGGAGAATCTAAAGGTTTGTGATTGTTCTCTTGAAAATGAGCAGCTAATCACTGTTGATTCATTCTAAAGGTAAATAAAGGTGAATTATTTTAATCAGGTTTAATCAAGTAACTATTCTAATTGCTTTACGATTATCCTATGGATCTTGTTACATTCATGTAGAGTGTCAGCATGGGGCTGATGATGTTTTCACAGGGCAATGATGATGACTGCCTGCGACTTGTCTGCTATTGCCAAGCCATGGGAGATCCAGAGTAAGGTATGGCAGTCCTATGCATTATGCAGTAGCAGGCCAGATTCGATGGCCCCTGCTCTGGAAACAGGCCACGAGTGCACAAAGGAAATAGCCGTGCTCCCAGGCAATATACTGTAATGGGACTTGTGCTCTATTCATATGTTAATGTGATGGCCTGTTCACACTCTGTTATTGTGTGCATTTAGAAGACCACAGTTTTGTAGATGATTTCACACAAAAGGCTATCAAAAACTGGATATTGAAATATATGAACAGTTTGCGTTTTCTGCTCATTCTATTTCATGCATTAAAGTACGTAGGCAAGCCGTGGAAAGGCAGATGAAAACGCTAATGACTGAACATCATGTCTTGCTCCAGTTAAAATGTGCAATCTCCCCAGCAGATGAGCTTGTTTGAGTTCAAGCAATATTACTTCTGTCCTGTTGAGCTAATTAATTAGCTCTAGTTTGCAGGCCGTGAAGTTCTCATGCCAACAAATTATGCTGAGTGCTTGGGAGTTCCCGAAAGCATTGCTGCACAAAAATAAAAGTAGAAAAGCTGGAGAATGATTCTGAATACCAACATTAATAGTTAAGATCAACTTATCACTATAATGCTTTTTGGAAACTAATCACTATAATTTTTCACCATAATGCTTTTTTGGCTTTTTTTCTGCAAAGTTTCTTTGATTCTGCAAGTTGACTTGTACATTTCCCGGGGGGTGGTTGATAGTTTTATGTTTTATGTATGAAAATTAAGGTGACTAACACTGAAAGTGGTGTTATTTTCAGAGAAGTTGTAAATGTAAAAGCAAAAATGATAAAAGTCCACACAATAAAACATATATTAAGATTTTAACAGTCATTCTGTTTTAACACTGAATTATGTAAATTTGTAATTCATTGCACAGTTAAATTATGCAAGGGATTACAATTGCATCATTCAGTTCCATGAAAAAATGACTAAAGCTATGTATACAACTTCCTTTAGTTGGTAAGACATGTGTCTCACTCTACAGGTGGCGCTGTCTGTGGCTGCAGAGTTCTGGGAGCAGGGTGACCTGGAGAGGACTGTGCTGGAGCAGCAGCCCATTGTGAGACATTCACTGTAATGATGGCACAGAGAGAGAGAGGGAAAGAGAGCAGGAGGAGGTGGTGGGAAAGACAGAAAGAAAGGAAAGAAAGAAAGAAAGAAAAGAAAGGGAGTTCAAAGAGAGAAATTTCCCATGGGCCACGTAATGATGTACTGCCTATTATGTGGTGCAGTGAATCAGAAAGAGCGGTCGTAGTGGCCCAGTCAGCCGCACCATTCCCTAACTCCCCTATTTTACACAACTCTGACTCCAGATCCTTTAATGTCAAGGTCTTCAAATTGCCATCACATGGCTACCAACATCCTTTAAGTCCAATGATTTCTACTAAAATGAAGGATTTAGCTTTTCTTAAAATTTCTGCTCCCTGCTTTTACACAAAGCTAACCCTGTACTGTTTGCCCTCTAGCCCATGATGGACAGGAACAAAGCAGATGAACTGCCCAAACTGCAGTGTGGTTTCATTGATTTCGTCTGCTCCTTTGTGTACAAGGTGAGCTTTTCCATTTTGATGAGCTAACACATCAGACACAAGGCTTCACGGACGTAACTCAGGATGTTCTAAACAGAGACATATTCACATTTACATTTACAGCATTTAGCAGACGCTCTTATCCAGAGCGACTTCCACGTCCTAATTACCGGGAACGTCCCCCTGGAGCAATTCAGGGTTAAGGGTCTTGCTCAGGGACCCAGTGGTGGTAGTGCTAGAGGTGAGATTCGAACCTGGGACCTCTGGATCCAGATGTCCCACAGATGCCCCTAACCACCTGTTGTCAAAACATTTTCACTTCATTTTTACTCCACTTGCAAAGCTATAATGATAATACTCCTTATATTATCCATAATTATTTATAAATAACTTGTAAAAGATCTTACCGTTCATTATAAACATATTTTTTGTTTATAGTTTTATGCTATATATATATAAGGTATAGCATACCTTGAAAGGCACCTTCTATCTTCATTAAACTACAAATAAATAAATCTAATCCTGAAGGTTGGCGTGTTCACATTAGCATCAGTTAAAGGCAACATTTATAAAATTATGCAAAAGTTGAATATAAGATCACGTTACAAAAGAATTAAAAAAGATATAGCCTCATTCTGCTGGGCCCCGAGTAGCCATCACAGTGCTGCAGCGGCAATCACATTATCATAAACTGGAATTAAAATAACCACATGGAATAATTTTTCCTTGTTACATTGCTTTCATATTAACGAAGCCATCGCTGGCTCTCAGTGTGTGAAATCTCACTCTGTGACTCTATGACTGCTAGTGTGCAAGCAGAGGTCAAACTGGACAGGTCAGCTAACACGGCAGGTCAGCTAACATGGCAAGAAACAAACAGACAGCACCACTACAGCTTTTGTGATATTTAATGATCATGTAGTGCCAATCGAAAATGAAATAAAAATAAGTAAAGCATCGTTTTATATGCTTGCTCTATTGTTGGAGAAATCCAAAAAATCCAGTTTTGGAAACAATGTATTTAAAAAAAAAAAAATTCCATAGTCTGCGATGGGCTGGCAACCTGTCCAGGGTGCGTCCCCCGTCCTCGCCCTGTGTGCGCTGGGTTGGACGCCAGCACCCCCCCGCGACCCCGTTTGGGACAAGCGGCAGAAAATGGAAAATTCCATAGTTGCGCAGTTCAACTGATGGACCTCCAAAACATGGCATTTTCTAGTGACTGGTCTAACAGCACTGGGTCTGACAGCACTGGCTTTACAAATGCATGATTGGCTGCAGGTAAATATTTACATGAGATAACCCGAGGTAGTCATTAAGGAGCAAGTGTGTGCATTTGAATATTAAACGCCTGTGTGCTTAAGTGTTTCAGATGAGATAATAGGTAGAATAACACAATGTGTATTTAAAGACATACTGAGGTCATTGCAGACTATAAACCAATAAAACTATAAAATATCTGCTTGCAGAAAACACTGTTCGGTGGAAAGGAGGTCAATACCCCTCAGCCTTAGTTGACTCCTTAAACTAATCTTGCTCAAGTAGTAACTCCTCAATCTCCTCCTGCAGGAGTTTTCTCGCTTCCACGTGGAGATTACGCCTATGCTGGAGAGACTACTGAACAACAGGAAGGAGTGGAATGCTCTTAAAGAATTACACGAGGCCAAAATGGCCAAGATCGATGAGGCCAAGAAGGCCAAGGAGGAGGCTGCAGCTTCTGCATCAGCCAACAAACATGGTGAGAACTTTTAAACAGTCTTGTAAATGGTTAGGTCAAAAATGATTTCTTGAAATGCACTGTATTAAGGTGGACGTTACGTTACACCCTAGACATGTCAGACCTTTTCAGAAGGGCAGAAGCAAGAGAAACTTTAAAGTTGTCATTGTGCTGGGGTGGTCTCCTGTTATGGCATTTCACACTGTGTAGGTAAAGATGTTGACAGAAACGTGAAGAGTGCTCTTTAAGCCCTTTTGTTAGGGGGTCAGACCCGACACACAGGCTTGACCTGAGAGACAGTGACCTTAACCTGTGCATGTCCAACTAAGTCCTCTTCTCTCTGCTTTTACAGAAAATGCTGCCCCAGCCTCCCAGTCCAAGACATGTGTGCTCAGCTAGAACCCACCAAAGGTGCACCAAAGCAGATACTTTCCATATGTATGGAAATATGCTCGTCCATATTCCAGTCAGCTTTCATTATTTTCACATTTAGGTTTTCAAAATCTCTCTTTAGAAGACATTGTGGAAGATATTAAACCAGCTCTGCTTACTGTCTGGACTGGATTGTTCTGTTTGAGACACTGGAGATTGGAAATATCAAAACCTTACAAAAATGAGTGATTTTACTCATTTTCTGAAAAAGTTCAGTTTTGGATAGAAGTGCAGAAATTGTTTAAAAGTGCTTGGAATAAAATCTTGCTTCAATATAGAGAGCTTTGGTCCATGTTAGTGTACGGCAGCTTGGTTCTGAGAGTAATATCTTTACTTCATGATGAGTAGATCATTTCATAGGTAGACCTATCCACCATCTTCACTCACTGGCCATTTTATCAGAAACACCCGTAGACAGATTATAGCTCCACAATCAGCCACTGCCTGAACAAATCCTGTTCTCTTTAGCATAAAACACAATTTATGTGGAGTGAAAGTGGTCTACAATCGTAAAAAAACATCCATCCATCCATCCAAAACAATTTATGTTGAATGAAACTGGTCTACAATTGGAAAAATCATGCATCCATCTATCCATCCATCCATCCATCCATCCATCCATCCATCCACCGTTATGTCCATCCATCCATCCATTCATCCAAAACAATTTATGTTGAATGAAACTGGTCTACAACTGGAAAAATCATGCAACCATCAATCCATCCATCCATCCATCTATCCATCCATCCATCCATCCACCCTTCTATCATCCATCCATTCAACCATCCAAAACAATTTATGTTGAATGAAACTGGTCTACAATTTGAAAAAGAAATCCATCCATCCATCCATCCATCCATCCCTCCATCCATCCTCTTAACCGCTTGTGACGTGGGTGCTGGAGCCAAGTGCTTGTAGAACAAAAGTCAAAGAAACACCTTGGACAGGTTACCAGTCCATTGCACCAACCTTCTGCCAAAAATCCTGTACATTAAATTTAAGTTAAAACGTTCTTTTCCATCTCCTTTAAATTCAAAATGACAAGGTTTCTGTTTTCTGACAATGATGGAATTACCTCTACCCCATCCTTCGCTGGAGAGGGAGCACCACAGGACCACAGCCAACTGTGGGTGGTGGACCTTTCTCAGCACAGCAATAAATTTAAGGTGTGTGCCAGCATGAGCATAAACATTAAAGCAGAATGGCTGGAGTTTTAAAAGCCCACTGAAACTGATATGACTGACATGTTGTGAAGCCACTGGGATACAGTCAGCTGATAAGCTGCAGAGTGTATTTATGTCTAGAAAGATTCATGCTATTTTTTCATCCACACTATTTTTGTGCTTCTCATTCACGTCATCGGGTGTCGAATATTTTTGCCCCAGCTAAAAATAAACCAAACCACATGACAACCTTTCTGCTCTTCCTGGGGTTTGTGAAACAGAGTGGCGCTTTGTAGATTTTCCACAACAGCAGCTCAGCTTAGAGGATGCTGCACACTCGGGTGAGTTCTCTTGCGTGTTAACCGTCCCACAGGGACCATGCATAATCATCAGACAAAAGCCAGGATGATGCCCTGAGGGGAGCAACATAATTGAGTGGGGAGGCAAGCGAGCCTATCGTGAGGGTAGGATTGGGGGACGCAGCTACACCACTGACGTCATCTCACGCACGCATTCCGTGCACGTCAGCAGTGTGTGTGACGTCACGGGTTACTGACTGCATCTACAAAGCTGCAGAGACAGGCGCTTCTTCTGACGCCAAGAAATTCACACGCACTTGCACACGCATTGACACAGTGGTGTGCAAAATGACTATTGGTTCCTTAGAATGCTGCAATAATAGGGTGGGCTTTCATGATGCTTTGCTAGCCTTGGAGTCTTTTCTCATCCAATGGAAAAGCTAGGAGTTCTGCCAGGAGACAGAATTTTCAACACAGTAGCCAATCACACATTTTGTTCACACAGGGGCCGAGCCAGACTGGGGATAAGGGCGATGATTTCAGAACAGCTGCTGCTGAGGTTTCGACACTCATTCCCCCCCACCAAACTCCCTTCCAAATCTGCGCAATACTGTTCCCTAATACTCATTCCCAGAACCATTTCATAACACTGACTCACAGTTCTGCAGAATCTATTGAGCCCTCCTAGCAGCTTGCAACATATTAATCCTCACAAGAACTCTGTATCTCATGCTTCTGACTGCAGAAAGGCAGATATTCACTGTATGTTCTTCATTAGATTTTTTTTTTTTTGTTTGTTTGTTTTATTTTGTGGAGGCAAATCAATGAATATATGTACCCATTACAGTATATGAGGATCAATTTCTACAGTTTAATAATGTAAACAATCTCAGAAGAGAAATGTATTCAGTTTAAAAGGAAGCCATTGCCTTTTGGAGCTATTTACATGAATTAAAATATAATTTATAACATCAGATAATTTCCACGGTATAGATAATCTGTGAAACTAGATTTTAACAGTTCAAAAATACTGAAATACATTTTGTCTCCATTCTCAAGACATATGAAATCACACAATACAAAGAAAACAAACAAAAAAAAAACACCATTAAAAGACATCCAAGCTTAGTGGCATATAAATAAAAAAAAGAAAACCAATATATGTAAAAATATAAAATTTTACTAGCAGTATTTACCATATACCAAAAACTAAGTTAAAAAAAAGAAAAAAAATCAGTGAATTTTATAATTATTAGATGTCAAAAAAAAAAAAGAAAAGAAAACAAAAAGAAATTAATGTATGCCCTTTGACATTGATTTTGTTTCCACCAAAGACAAGTTCTCGAAGCATCAAGACTATGACCATCACGGCCTTCATGGATACACGCAGACATCAGAGGCATTCTGTTTACCCAGGTTCTGGCACCAAAATGACACAAAATGGGATCAATTTCAATATTCATGATCATGACAGAGTGGAATAGCACACAATATAAATATTTCCAGAACACGATATTATGGTGATTTTGTGGACGAAGTCTTTCCAATATTGCGAGTTACTTTGTGGAAAATGAGCTCATAGGTAATAGATGTGACATGACTTAAAGTGACATATTTTATGTATTTTTTATTTTTCTTGCATTTATTACAACAATGATCACACACGCACACGCACACACACACATGCATGCACACACATTCCCATACAAACGAGGCTGGTCAAGACATTCGTGAGATGGTTTCTGATGTGGTTCTGCACTTTTCCTGCACAAACATCAAGTATTTTTTTGGTCAACTCGCCTCAAGCTCATATAAGGATTGCTGAAATGAAGATGTATTGCATTTTGAAGAGGGTTCCCTTTGGAAGGTTTTTTTTTCTTTAATTTGGATCTTTGCCGTCTGTACATTCGAAACTGATGATGAAATGTTCTGAAGTGCTTTCAAACGCTGAACAAAATGGTTCTCCATAAGAAATTATATCATATATCTTTATATATCATCTACATATATTTATCTACACAAACCCAAATACATATATCTCCATATATATGTACTGTATACACTTTTCATAATATGGCTGTATTGAAAAAGTTTACTTAAGAAAACAGATTGGACTTTAAAAGGACAGTAGACGATAGTAAAAGCTAGATAGCTGTGTTTCCCCTATTATTTTTAAGGCTCTCCTTGTGAGATTGGGCTGTCAGTGTTTTCCTCATTAGACCCGCTGAAGTAACCTATCACTGTCTACCAACTCCAGGCTTCACCAGGTCTACAATTGCACGCAAACACACATACACACACATACACACTGCTGTCACACATCGAAGTTCGTAGGTATTCGCTAATACTGTGTGACGGTGCAGGTTGATCAGTCAAGTGTCGTCCATGTGAGAACCAGCAGAAAGTGGCAATACTATACAGAAAAAA
>CM029376.1:20509999-20517496 GCA_017165825.1 Hepsetus odoe
AGGGTTGGTGAAGTCTCCCTGATGTCATGACGGTTCGAGTCCCCCTGACTGAGAGCACGACATTACCTGCTGTGCCACACAGCTCCACGCAGAGTGTCTGCTCAAAGGACCTGCTGGCATACTGGGTGTCTCTGATCATGACAAAAGAAAAGGAGAAAGAGAGAGACATTGCAGAGTCAACATTAAGGCTTTTGAGAGAGAGAGAAAGAGAGAGAGAGAGAGAGAGAGAGAGAGAGAGAGAGAGAGAGAGAGAGAGATGAAGTCTGAACAGCTGACTCAGATTTAGTGACTGATGAGGTTCATGTTGTGAAAGCGTTAAATATTCCAAATTTATTTATCTTCAAACCTGAGTTTACATTACTGGCTATGACCCACAACAATACGCTATAATTAGCAAAACAAACTTGCTCCAAGTTATTAATAGACCAGTGTTACCATGAGAGGCCAGTGGACTGCTTTAGGATATTAAAGCAGCAGTATCACTACAAGGCCCCCAGAAGTCATTTGAGAGACGTCCAGGCGCGTTCTAAGGCTTTAGGCCTGGACTGCCTCCAATGTTCTAGAGTAGATTAGGAGTGAAGGGGACACACACCCTGTTGATTTGGGAGTCAGTGGCAGACAGAGGCAGGCACGTTTCTCTGCAATTAGAACAGAAAGAGATTACCTACATGGTCAGAGAACACCACAGATTATCAACCAGCACACACAACAAATTCACACTTTTTGTTTTTTTTACTGCAGAGCTGTTGATTCGGTCCTGGTCCCCACATTTTGTGCACATTTGAATGTTTTCCCTGCTAAAACACAAGAATGTTAGGAATATTATCAGGGAGCTGGTCCTCCCTTTTGCTACAGCCTCTGCTCGGTCTAGATGCTGGAATGTGGACGTCTGAGTTTCATTTAGGCCAAAAGAGCATTAGTGTGGTAAACCAATAGCTCTTCAGCTTATTCCAGTCAAATTCAAGGGTGCTTCATTACTCGAGAGCACATTTAAGCTAAATAGTCCAGTGTGAGTGTTCTATCCAAGAGTGCCCTATCCTGCGTTTCTGTAGAGAATCCATGACCATGTGCAATTTAACACCCGTATGAGCAACAGTTTGATCTGATAAACATCTTTAAAAGTAAAGGGTCTTAAATGTATGGTTCTAAGACTAACCTTTAAGAGGTTAGTCCTAGACAGTTACTTAAGGAACCATGCACTGAATGGGATCTTTTTGGCAGCTTTATGTTTATAAGTGTAGTGGAGCTAACAGGCCTATCAGAGGCTGACGCAGGTGTGTTAAAGCAGGGTAAACACTAAATGTGCAGGGTTGAGATTACAGTGCAGAGAGAGAGAGAGAAATGGACATTATTCATTGCTCATCACACTTCCTGGGGAGAAGGTTAGGTGATTCATCCCTTACCGTTGGTACAGCAGGACTCAGGGGTTTCAGGGCTCTTCTGAGGGTTCACCTCCTGGATGCTGTCACTGGCAGGACAAATAGGAGGGTGTTTGACTGAAGCCTCCTTGAATGAAGCCTCCTCCTCCTCGCTAGTGTGCCCTGTTGGCTCTGAGCGACTTGGTCGTGGCTTTTTGGCGTAGCGGCTAGGAAAGGAGGCCAGGCGGCGGGAGCGGCGAACAGAAAAGGAGCCCTCTTCCTCAGGCTCGGGACTTTTGGGCCTTTTTGCAGGCCCCTGGGAACCCTCAGTGCTGGAGTCTTTGGGTTCAGCTTTGGACCGCTGGGGTGCTGCAGAGGATCCTCTGCTGTGGCTGTAGGGTGGATTGCACAGTCTGTAAGGCTTGCTGACGTCAAATGAGGTTACAGCCTCTAACAGCTCCTTGAGCAGTGAATGGGCTTTGAATTCCCTCCGGCGAGCAAAGGGGTTTCTGGACTTAGTTCCACTGATGCTGGCTACAGGAGTGGTGGGCTGGGCAGCAGGTTTTGGGCAGTTTGAGGCTCCAGTGCGAGTAAGCAGAGCGTTGTCTGCCTTTGCCCTGCGTGCCTCGCGCTCTCTGCGGTCCCAGCTGACCTGCTTGCGAATGGGCAGACAGTATGTGTGCATGTATCTGATCAGCTCCACAACTGAGTGCAGTTCCTTCTCTGAGCTGAACTGAGGTTTGGGTGGTTCAGAGCATGCTGGGCTCTCCACTTCACTGCTGGATCCAGATACCTCCTCTTCCTCTTCCTCCTCCTCCGAGTCACTGTCTTCTTCCTCCTCCTCCTCATCCTCATCTTCTTCCTCAGAGTCAACTGAAGGTACTTCCTCAGTATCAGCCTCCTTTGTGGTGGTGAGATGGCGGTGCAGTTCAGTGCAGGGATGACCTGAAGGCCTGACCGCTCGCGGCTTTCTCTCCACCGGACACATCCTCTCACTCTGCTCGGGGTGGGGTGGGGGAATGGAGGGTAGAGATTTGTATTTGATATTAAAGTAGCTAGCTATTGCTACTCATCACGTAAATAACCAGGCCTTTCAAACTACATTCCTATAGGTTTAGTAACACTCTTAAAGTGTATTCCATGTAAATGAAAAACATCAAAAAACACAAATATGGCAAGGATGCACTATGGTTTAGCTTGAAAAAGATATGTGATTGGCTTTTATGAAACCGGTCACACCCATATGTAATGCATTTGTTGCACAGCAGACCATTTAGGCAAAGCTGGACTACTATTCTAAAATGTTTTTTTAACAAATGATTGCATTTTATTCATCTGACCCTGTTGGTAATTATATAGAGTAAATTTTTCTGTAATGCTGTTCCAGGTAGATCCCAAATTCTACATTTTATAAATATATTTATCTTGGCGAATATGCTCTTGAAAAATCTTTTTTATTTAAACTTTATTCAAATTTCTCAATAATCACTAATAAACAACAGTGTGAGCAAACAAAATCAGATCTCACAGCAGGTCCACAACGTTTATTATGCTCACTGCAGTGATGAGCATTTATGACTGAACACCTTCTTAATTCTAGGTTTAAGAAGCAGAGCTTCAGCATGCATTACTGTGTGCCATAATTCAGTGCCAGTGCACTACATGTCTGATTTGTTTTATTATTTCTAGACATAAAAGGATGGTTAGCAGCCATTTCTGCTCAGCTGTGCAGAAGTGTTTGGATTATTCTTTCTACATAATATCTGTGCAAATGGCACAAATCATCAAAGTTTACATATCATATAAGTAATGGAATCATAGAACAGGCCAATATGAGTACTTTAAGCTTAGCTCTGCAACAGTTCATGGATATAAAGTGTTTTAAATGATGCATCGTATTTTGGTGGAATTATATCACATCTGTACACGACTGTAGCCTGTATGTATTAAGGTAAGTCATTTTCAGCAACTTAGTAAGCCATCTCATCCTCTTGGTGTTCAAACCATTCAAAACAATTCAATTACACCAAGAGTTATTCTGCACCCCACAGTGGGGTCTGCCGTGATCTGGTATTACAGTGACAAATGCGCCAAGGTTGGGAGCAGGCAATGAGGAGCTAGATTGTGAATCAGGCTTTATGTAAGCTCCCAGTTTGAGGCAGGGTTGCCCTTTAGCCCGCTGGGGGCCACGGCTTTGCTGTGACAGATGGCCACAGTCAGCGTTAATGCCGCACTAGCCTTGGCCGAGCTACAGTACGGCAAGGCAGGGAGAGGTGGTATGACATTCTGCATCTTTAAAAACCTCAATATCAGATGCAGACACAACCCAGGCATTAGCGCGATGGTGATAATATGCATACAGTTTTTGCACTAAAACTATGTCTGTTTTTTGTCTTTTTATCTACGCACCAGGCCTGCCTGCATGTCCAGCAGGAGAAGAGGCCTGGCTCTTGGGCTGCAATGATTAGTCGACAAAGTTGATAAGTTGTCAGTAGTAGTCACTGTTTTGGGGGTGATATGGCTGCGTCCATCTGAGGGAACTGATCATAAAAATAGAGCAAACTGTAGAGAGCTTAATGGGTCAGTTACTCGATTAGTCGAATGAGCCAAATAATAATGAACCAGTTAAATGGTTATAAAATCAACCATAAACTGCAGCCCTTCCCCTCACCTTCAGGACAGACCGGACAGGCTTGTAGAGCTGCGTCTTGCGGAGCGCGCTGCTCTCTCGGTGTGAGTCCAGACCCACAGGCACATTTGGGGGTGACAGCAGGAGCTTTTTCAGCTGTGGAGAGAGAGAGAGAGAGAGAGAGAGAGAGAGAGAGAGAGAGAGAGAGGACAACTAATTAGCAGGCATGCCACTCAGCATATCCACGCAACACAACTTCAACACATGGAGTGTTCACTGCCTGGATCCTGCCAAACAAGCCGGCATCATAAACACAGCATAAAAATGCAAAAAGACATGGAGGCGGAAAAACGATATCAAACAGCAATGTTAATGCCTAGCTCCACTGGGCATTCGGTGGATTTGAGCTGCTGTGTGCTGGAGGAATATTTTTTTTTATCACTGAAACATAACACTGCATATGAATCAACAGCTGACACAAATCTCTCACAGATTCTCTCCCGAGCAGCCCTAGTGTGTGAGCAGAGGGAGAATAACACTGGGGAGAGGGGTGGAACGCAGGTTAATGACCGCCTGCTTTCTGAATGAGTATAGCCTGGTATCTGGGATGCTGCATGCTGCTCAGAAGGGATGATGAAACCCCCCCCCCATGCTGCCTGAGTTGCCGTAGTTGCGGCTGTCGTGCCAGTTTGGCAGCGCTGCCAACGATGCCTCTCAGGGCCTATTGAAGGAAGTGAAGGGGCACCAGGGGCTTCCATCTCGCCATACAAAACGCTACCAGCACACCATGGCCATCTATGCCATGAAAACATGTGCTTTCTCCCTCCTCACGCTGCCCCGAATCCTCAATGCACCCCTTGTTTCGAAAACAGACCGGCCTCAATGAGGGGGACCAAGGTCCACTTATGGCTCAAGTCAGCAGAGGGCGCTCCGACCCATTTTACACCTGTACAGGCAAAATGAGTCTTAAAGCATTCTGAGCAGAAATCCATGAGGACACTGAGCAAAGCTTCATTAGCTACATCAGCGGACCCCTCTCTCACTCACTCCTTCTCTTAACCGCTTGTCCTGATTTGGGCCGTGATCCTGGACCCTATCCCAACTCTGAAAGGGCTAATGGCAGAGAAACACCCTGGACAGGTCACCGGTCCATAGCAGGGCACAAAAACACACTCATGATGGTAAAATATAATAAATATATGCTTATAAATATACACTGGCAGCATATATGAAAGCTATCAGTTTTCTGATGATCTGTATTTTCTATAAATCACTTATTTGAATGACATGCTCTGTACATTTCGTGTCTTTTCTGCACTCACATTCAGTGAACACACTTCTGAACACATTCAGTTCAGTTCAGAAAGGACCGAACATTTATATCAGGTGTTGTAAGAGTGGGGAAAAATATGCTCAGCAGAACCCGAGCTGGCAACCTTTGAGCTATCTGACTGAACCAGCAGAAATACATCTGTCTGGAGCTGCAATGTAGGGTTTGGAGGAGCAGCTGTTTTGCATTTTTATGACATACACAGAAATAATCCTCCAACTTTCAGGGCACAATTTGCAACTGAACCATGAAAGTGAGAGGCAAAATAAATGCTGATGGACGCCGCTATACATTATGAACTCATATTACATCATATCATCACTGATTTACTACCTACACATTGAAAAATCAGGCAAGGAAATTGAACTTCATATATTTTGCCTTAATCCCCCCCATCTAAAATGTGCCCACATTATAATATTCCGCTTCATTTTCAGTTGAGTAACAGTGTTTTCCATTATTCATGAAATTGCACTAGTGCATTTTTAAAACATAAATGTACGGGTCAAACAACTCCAAAAGTGTACATGTTAAGGCAATATCCTAAAATAATACCATTTGCAAATTATCTGAAGCAGAACGGCTGGAGTGGATACACTACATACTGATTAACACAATTATTTAGCACTTTAAGAACAGCCTCTCTGTCTCTGAATCTGATTTTACTTAGGGTACTTTGCTCCAATTTCCATCCTGTAATTTAGTCCAATTTTGTTTGAGACCGAATTGTGGCAGCGGCCAAGGTACCAGGCATTCAGTTAGCCGCTTTCATTGAGGCAACAATAAGACCTTTGTAACCTCCAACAAAGCGAGTCCTCTTTAGGCCTTTTAATAAAGCCCGAATCCAGCGGTTGATTTGGACTCCTACTTTGTGAAATTAAGCCTTTATGTTGGCTTCAATGAAACGAGACTCAATAAAGCAGCAAATGCAGAAGGTATTCTACTGTCAGGTCATAATTCATTTAATGGATTGAAGAAAATTTCTTAATGTTGCTCGGCAGAGTGTAACATCATGCTGATTCAAAGACACAGAAAGGGAACAGAAACAAAATGGGTCCAGAGAGCTTCTTAATGCACTCAAAGCAGTCAGGCAGGCTGGAGTGGACTGTAGGGAGCAGTAAGAAAGAGGAAAACATCTTTTTTTTTTTTTTTCCTGGAAGTGACATTTCACAGAAAGGACAGAGATCCCTCTCACAAACAGGTGTGAAAACTGCAGAGGGGGACCGGACTGAGAAGAAAGTGAGGGTGTGGGAGAGGGAGAGGAGAGTTTCAAAGAGAGTGGAAGATGGAAAGAGTGTAGGGCTGCATGATATATCAGTGGCCGGTTCTTTATTTGCTGTTACTTTAGATTTTTTGTTGTAGTTTCAATACTGTAAGTATTCATGGAGTTCGTGATAGATTTGTATTTACTTTCTCGCTTGCATGTGTAGTCACTAGTGTTTGGCATTTTTTCACTTAATAAGATGGTATAGTGGATAACACCACTACCCACACTGGTAAAATTTCTTATCTCCATCTCCAAATAATGTAGATGTCCAGGCATGTCACTTTCCTTCACCTTTTTATGCATTTACTATTTAAATATATCAGTGCATCCCTAAGAGAGAGAGAGAGAGAGAGAGAGAGAGAGAGAGAGAGAGAGAGAGAGAGAGAGTCAGAGAGAATTCAGCTTTTAAATGTCCAAAACAAACCTCAACCAAACCTGTGTGTATGTGTTTGTGTGGGTGTTACCTCAGTCTCCCATCCTGAGCCGCTGCTCCTCCTGGGATGATCTTGGTGATGAAGATACTTGGGTCGTCTCCAACATGAGGATTATCTGTACCTCCTGCTATACTGAACCCTAGTCCAGAGTTACCCTACACACACACACACACATCTGATATTAAAACACGTATAAAATTCAGTATTTCTGATGAACAGATCAGCTTCACTGTAAGTGTGAAGGTGTTTGAAAGTCCCTTTTTGTTCATAAAACTAAAATCATTAAAAACAACAGAATCAAAGAGCAAAATTTCACTTTCTGCAAAACGACAACATAATCAAATGAGAGAAAACATACTCTTTCCAACGTGATCTCTTCATACTCGATCTCGCCTTCCGTCCCATTGACCTGTAACACATACATACACACACACACACACACACACACACACACACACACACACACACACACACACACA